>JAODKL010000107.1:17845438-17865380 GCA_026780765.1 Petrocephalus schoutedeni
GCTGACATGCAAACTCCGCAAACACGGGGCTGCCAGTTGACATTTTAAGGTCACAATAAATAGATTATCCAGGTCAGGGTCAAAGGAAACCTGCAGCTTATCCCAGGAATCAGACAGCACAGCGGTAAGAGACACAACAGAGAACGTGGACAGGACCATATTTATTATGTTTATTATTATTATTATTATTATTATTATTATTATTATTATTATAGCATGACCAGGGTAAGCAATAGGAAGATTGGTGAAAGACGGAATAATATCTTGCAGGATGTAGTGTAATGTTATGAAATATTGGCTCTAGGAATGATAAAATATGTCTTAATTTAATTTTGCAGTTTAGTTGGGTCTGGACTTGGGTTAATTCACCCCCTTTGGTGGTGATTATAAAACTGCCTCAAGCATCTCTCCGGAATCTGTGACAGGGCTCCATGGGGCTGAGGCTTCCATACTGGTAGGACGACGTTCTGCACCCCAAAAGGCCCCCTGTGGCCAGCCAACTGGAATGTTTCCCTGGGGGGAGCCCCCTCTGAGAGGAGGAGAAGCCCCCGCTGAATCAGGGGTTACGGATGATCACTCGGGAAAGTGGCGCAGTGTGGCTCCCTAACCTCGTCTGGAGGATTCGCAAAATCACAACGGCGATCCAGAAACCTCTGGTGTTGCTGCTCTATGTAAACTACTCCAGATATTTTTTCCAACACCAGCATGATTAAATTCTAATCTTTTCTCCAATACTACACTGTTAAACACTGTCAAGGTTTCCTCTGTAAGCTCTTTAACCATAGTTGATTATTGTAGAGACATGCATGAAATCCTTTAAATACCTCAATTTTCTGTATTTACCCTGATCTCTCCCCATTTGCTAAACCCAATAAACAGCAATACGCTGATTATTACAGGGAATATGTGAAATGCACATATATACATGCCTGTGTTTGCACAAAAGCCTTTACCCTTCAATTACACCGTGTGCTCACAGCCCAAATGCGCTTCGACCCTGAGCTGTGTCTTTCGACCACGGACTCCATAGCAACGGAACATAATTGCGATCATTCTATCTAGAGCTGGAGGGCTTTAAGTTGGCCAAGGTGTCACAACTGGCCCCCAAATAAGCAGTCAGGGACGCGGGGACACGGCGCGGCTCGGCGCCGTCTCCCCTCACCCTGACACCTAGCATGTACGGGCAAACCATCACCTTGGCAGACAGTTTATTGAAGAAGCCCGCCGCCTTCGGCAGCCCGCCCGTCCGAAACAGAATTAGAAATTGCTAAATTGATGTTTAAAAAATATAAAATGAATAATGCTGGCTCCAGGCAAGGGTAAACAAGGCGTTCCCAAGCTAGGAAAGGCCTGTGTTGTTACAAAGATCTCCAGGCCCAAATAGCACGAGCCCAGACTACTCTATTTGTTGATACATTTGTTGCACTTGAGAAAGTATATAAATAAAAATAATTTTATGTTAACCCATCGATGATGGCGGTCTTACATAACCATGATGGTGCTTCTCAAACCAGTCCTCAGGGATTCTCAGACAGTCCACGTTTCTGCTCTCTCCCAATTCCCTGGGAGAGGGGAGGTAGCAAAAACGCGGAGCGTCTGGGTGCACCCGAGGACTGGCTTTGAGAAGCACTGCTCTAAACGAAAGGAAATCTCGAAAAGTTCTGTGAGACCAACACTTCGCACGTTCTTTAAAGACAAATAACCCATACATTTTTTATAGGGCAAAATGCCTTATCAATCACCTGCCAACTGGCAGAGAATCAAGTCATTATCCATTTTCACTTATCCATTACAGGGTCGGTGGCTAGAGGAACCTCTCCATCTAATTTATGGTAATAAGGACATTCCAAGGTTTGTCTTTAATACATTTATTGAACTAGAAATCCCCCAGTAGGTAATGAAGAAGTGCGTGTATCTTATGAAAGCGACACCTGGAGGTATGTTTCCAGGTTCCCGCAGGAGCTGGGAGGTCTGCGATACAGACACTTTTTGCATATTGCTTCCACACATGCTGGCGTGGTGATTTATCGTAATTTGCTCTTGTTGTGCCAAATTACCAGGCTGCAGTAGCGATAAGTCACTAAATCATACACATGTCTTGGGCTCCACACTTACACCACTAACGAAAGAGCCTCTGTAATTGGGGGGGGGAAAAAAAAAAAATGTGAGATATTAAAATGCATCATTATCTTCTCCCAACGCTGTCTGCATGCCTCGTGCGGTAGCAACAAAACGGCCCCTGCAGTGAGCGCCGTGTCATTAGTGTGCTGCGTTCCTCTGGACCTAACTGCTCCTTCCAGAACTCTAGATCACCCACATTACCTTGGGCAGATGACAAAATCGGCCGGGTCTCAGTGGACAGGTACTTACACAGCTTAAGACTTATCCTTTTGAATGATGCTGGTGGATTATGCCCAGCAGAGTATTGTTACTGTACCACTACACTAGGTTACTGTATAGCTCTACTACTGGCAGCACAGATTTCCCTAAAGTGTCTTCAGTTTCTACAGAATGTAGCTGCAAGGCTTCTGAGCACAACTCAAAGGCAGGGACATATTAGTCCTTCTCCATGCATTGTCGTCCTATTCCAGCTTCTTCCAAGCATAATATAAAAGACAACTTACCCTTTAAAGACCAGAAGCAGCATTTCAACCACACTCCTCAGCCGTTTTAGATCTTTGACAAGATGCCTGTTATCTCGTTGTACCAAGGAATCAAAAGCACTTTCTAAAGTCAAGAGTGAAATCCTCCGTTTTTAGTCTTATAGCTAAAATTGCTGACAAAAGGATGGCTCTTGAACGCAGAACTGTTTCTAAAGGAAGCGGTAACATTGCACATCACTGCCCTAGATACTTAGCCTCTCCTTAGCTAACAAATCATCAGCCGGACCCAGCTGCCGGCCTGCTGTGGCTTCTAGAGAAGGCTCCCAGCAGCAGAGACGGCCCGCTGTGCTGATGCAGCTTTTTGCATTGTTCTACTCTGCCTCCGACAATCACGCGACGATCACTCACCTCCAGCTGCAGTCATCTGCAAACAACCCACTCTCGTTTACCGCTCATGGCTTGACTCATCATTTGTGCCATTTATGGGAGAACTAGACAATCACCTTTTTAGGGAGTAATTAGTAAACGAAGTCTCTTGGATGTTACATTTCCTTGGGGAAATGGCTGTGAATGGCTGTCGCACGTAAGCTTTCGCTGATTGAAAGAAAAACTAATACATTTGAATTATTACAATGCATAAATATGAATATGAATTTCATTACAATACCACAAATTATAAAGCCTAAATAATTACTCACTCACAGGCAGCACGATTTACTCGTTTTCAAGGCCAATTGTGGAAATATTCAGAAAATACTGCAATTAGAAATAAACTGAGACAGAGGGGGGTTGTTGGGGCGGATGCCTCGTCTTTCCTGGGGGGGGGAGTCAGACCGCAGACCGCGGTTGGTATTAAGACGGTAAACCTCACACATTGTTTCCTCAGTATGTTTTGCTTCTTCTGTTTTGTAATCCAGACCAACATTGTGAAGCATGTCCTGAGCCCCTTTAATCCATCTCAGTCCTCAAATGCACAGGAAAATGTTTTGTTTATATCTACCTAGCAACGCTGTTTTGCCCCCCCCCACCCCGATTCTTCAGCATTCTAATTCGCCATCCTGATCCTCTCTGTCCATGAAAAAAACCGCAGCCCAAAACCAGGCCTCAGTGTCCTGCGTCCCTGTCCCCCATCTCTGCGTCAGATTCCCACATGCAAGCACGTCTTCGATTGGCTAGTTTTCCTCAGTGCGGCTAGCACTCGGGTTTGTGTATCGGTTGTCATGACGCCGCCTCCGGGGCCCACCATCCGCACTTGTCCTTCAGCACCATGGATAGCGGCCACCTGTCAGAACTCCGGCATCCGTGTTGTGGGCCGACGTTCCGCCCTCCCCCCGGACCAAGCCCCGCCCTTAATCCCGCCCGCCCGGAGAGCACTAATTACCCCAGCTGGCTCCACTTTCCCCGTGGCTTAAGAAAGAAGAAAAGGGCAACTCTGGCAGAATGTCAGCAGGCAGCGTAAGTCTGCGGCCTAAACCCCGGCTGTAGCAACGCCAAGCTCCGATTAGGCCACCTAACTGTTGCCCTAATTAACCGTCTCCCTATCTCCCCACAGCCGTTCCTGATATCTCTCTGTCCCAGATGAAACCCAGGAATGAGCAGAGGTGTTCACAAACTCCCCTGGGCCCCTGCAGCACCTGCCACTGGCCTAGGACCCAGCCTCCAACTCCCCCCTCTTCATTTCATAACTGCATTTCTAATAAGTCTTGCCTCTACGGGGCGACTCACCCGTGACACCTGTGTGCTTCCGTGCGTGCGGCGAGTCACACGCCGGCCAGCATCGAACTTTATTGGCTCAGAACGTAACATCAACAACGAGCCGAACCCTAGCTAGAACAGTAGCTCCTGTTGCATCATCCAAGCAGACAAAATACCCCCGTGCCTCAGACAAAACAGAGCTTAGGCCGCACTCAAATCAAGAATGACGACAGAGTTACAACGTTCTTTAGAAGGATGTTTAAGACAGATGGGAATGAATGGTGCATATAAGAGCGTTTAGTGGTTTTATAACATTTAAGTCCTCCCCGGGTTGGAGCGCACGGATAACTACCCTGCAGCTCTGACAGAGGCACCTGCGGGCACTAACCGGGCGGTAGGTAGCTAAGTAGAGTCTATATGCTAGGCCTCCATTTAGCTACTTGCTTTCACTGATAAGCCCATTTAATCAGCCTGAGACTTGCTGCGGCAGGGCTTAAGAATCATTACGTTATAAACATACCCTTTCTGCCCTTAAGGAACAGAATGCGGTACTGCGCGTCACCTTCGGGGTGAGCGGAGGGACACTACTGTTCCGGTCCCTTAATAAGTCATGGCATGATTCTTTTTTTTTCTCCTCGACCATATATTGAAATGCCACGTCTTATAAACCGGCTTTTCTTATAAATACCGGCCCACCGCTTAAGGCTGGGATAAAAAACCGACAAGGAGCGGTTCCCTCCCAGGCACTATGCCTCTAAGCGAGACTTAACAGCATTTAGCGCTCTCAGAAACTCCTGTGTTTCGATGCTGGGCACGCCTGTGTGATTACATATTGCTGTGTACCGTGCTGGACATCACAGCTATAAATGCAAAACCAATTTTCTCCTTATGTCTGAAAACAATAACAATGGCTCTCCTCTGAGAGCCCTCGTCTCGTGCAGAGAACGGAACAGCTTCCCTGTGTATAATAAGACTTCAGCAAAATCAATACCTAGAGGGGGAAGGTAACATGCTTTAAATAAACTTTGTTTTTTGATATTGGGGGGCAATTCTGTCAATGATGGGTTTTGTGCTACTTCAGTATTAATCAAAAGCACGCAGAGGTGCCCTTTAAAATACTCGTCTCCATGTTGTTGCTCTTGTGATTTTGAATTTACTGCCACCATTCATTCATTTTCGGATCTCTTGAGATTAGCGTGCCATCCTTCTAAAATCTGTCATCGGACAGAAGCATCCATCCTCACAGACAGACTTCCATTAAAACAAAAAACAACCAATTTTGTCAGGACATTCCTACAAGCTCTGATGATCAATGGTAGAAGCCTAAAAACACATGATATTCATAGGCACCGTATCGACAAAACCTTTGTCAGAGGTCCAAAAAGTGAATGTGACAGTAAAGTTTGCTGCTCTTTTTGCAAGCAAGTCCATGAACATGAGTGCATATCGATTTTATATCCATTCATCTTTGTTAGTGCACTGCTGATACTGTCGGCTATCATTAGCTTAATATGAATGGCAGTGATGGTAACAGGCTACTTAAATACAGCATAAACTGGGTCAGTGTTACCGCAGTCTGGTTTCTTCCCTGCATCTGCATGAAGGAATCGCTCACATGTTTACAGCCCACAAATTCAGCATAGGGGGCCCATCTGGATTCTCTGCTTTTCCTGCCGTGGTCTGCAAACATGCTGTTTAGGTGCAGCAGTGTTATTAAATTCCTTGAAATATGTGCTTACACCTGTGTCTCGATCTGTGTATATGTGAATGTTTGCCTGGTGATGGACTGATGACCTATCCAGGGTGTCCTGTGCCTGCCTCATGGGCTCCCCCTGGAGGGGGCAAGTGGTTATGACAAATAGACAGAGAGACAGATACAGAGCTCTGTTCGTGATGACTGGCATCTCCCCAATGCACTTTACACTTACACTGGCACTAAAGTCAAACAATGGCTGTGGGCCATTTTAAAAAGCGTGTATGTATTGAATTTCGTAGCACTGGGCACTCTACCTAGCTTTACACATTAAAGACACCTTGCCCTGTTTTTTAACAGCGTCCAGTTTAAGTCTGAAGACAAATTACAGCGTAGTTTAAATCCCTTCATTAGGAAGGCACATTGAAAAGAGCCTCCACAATATGTGAGAAACGAAATGAGTGAGACCAAGGTGTCCTATTAGTACGTAACACTGGGAAATGGGCCCTTCCTTCAGGACTGTGTACATTATGCGATGGCTTTTCATATATATAACTAAACTCTGAGCTATTACTATTATTATTATTAATAAATAAATGGACTTTATCTTTGTTCGCTTACATTTGGCCCAGACTATCCCACATCTGACAGTTATCTTGCTAACCCAAATATCCGGCTTGACGATACAGGCCCCAGCCCTCTGGAAAGCTCTGCACATGCATCAGCACCAGCACCTACACCAGCATCAGCACCTGCACCAGCACCTACACCAGCATCAGCACCTGCACCAGTTAGGACCATTCCAAGGGCCCCAGAATGACGCAGGCTCTAAAAAATTTGGAACAAAATATGATTGGTCTGGGTTGGGTGCCCAGTATGATGCTTTCCTGGGCTCCAACATGACACCCATGTCTGTACTATTGACTATATTGTAGTCTATTTGCACATTCTAATCCCCATTGCATTACCTGTTTATTATGTATTTAATGCTCCCTCATTCTTACATTGCACTGTCCTGTCTTGTTTTGCTGTCTGTCCCATCATCCCCACATGCACCTGTCCCGTGCCCTGCGACCGAGAGGTCTCTGAACACACCCGACAGTAAGGCTTGGAACTTTTATTGCGAAGCCACATGCAGATTAATATCTTCGACATCTCTATAGAGACTTTCCATGTCCTTTCTTCTAAGCTAAAGGAAGGAAGTATCACGCCACTTGCTGCACTCATCTTAACCGCATTCTGATTGGTTAAAGGTCGCTTCGTTAAGCTTTACTAGTGGTCTCCATCTTGACATTTGAATTTATTAACAAAGTGGAAAAGCATATCTATCAAAGACACTTTGGTAATTTTGGGCTCAGGACGTGCTAGAGGATTTATGTCTCCCAGATGGCTTGTGAATGCCTGGGGATCCCAAAAAGCTAGACTCTTGGAAAGAGGGGACTGCTTTGGCATGCCTGGCATGCTGACACGTACCCCGGGAAGAATGGTCTGGAGATAGATGGCTGAATGTTAAATTTATTCTATAAAATACCTATTTATATGTTCCTAGCATCACCCTTCATTATTTATATTCACAATGTATTTGTTTAATGCTTTATTCCAGCCCAAACTGCTTCTGATTGTAGGTAGACTGTCAAGTGTTAAATGTCTGTGTAAAATTTCATATTAACATACTAGTAAACCGCCTTGAATTGTCTTGCGTGTTTTATGTCATTCCGAGGCACAACAATCAAGACAGACTCTTTGCATGTTTAACAAACTTGGTCAATAAAGGTCTGAGTAATAAGTATCATGATTAAGATACTCTGGGCTACATTCACCCAAGACACCTGTGAGAAAGAGTCCAGGCCCTGCTATGGGGAGTTGAGTAGATTCCATTCCCCTGCTGGGCGACTGGCACCCGTCCACGTTATCTCGTCCGTCCGCCTGTGTCAGCGCCCGCCGCGAGACAGGTTTGCATTCCTCACACAGCTATGAACGCAGTTAAACGAGCTTGCATTGTTAGGATGATGGGCACAGAGCGGCTGTGAAGGAGCTTTTCTCCCACCCAATATGTTTTCTGCATGTACTGGGTATACAAAGGAGAACGGCCTTATCTAGGCCCTGCATTTTTAAGTACACTTAAAAGTTATGAGCCAGATTTAATCAGTTTGCATTGTTAATAGTGCCAGCTTAAATCAGTTTGCACTCTTTTTAAGATTGTTTATGTGAATCAGTGCCAGCTTAAATCAGTTTGCATTGTCATTAAGGTAATTTACCAGCATTTTGCTAATTAAGTTACCCTGCTTTGTGGAATATTCTGGTACGCCCCCAATAAACAAGCTGCTGCCAATTCAGAATTAGCTACAATTCAAAATGAATTCATTTCGTTGTCTCCAAAGGATCCATCCCATAGTAACGCAATCAGTCTTTGGTTCTTGATCAGCAACATTTGTGTTATTCATGTACTTTTTTTTTTGTTTGATGAAAATATAAAGTATGTAAAATGAAATGACACAAAGGAACTAAGAATGAACTAAAGGCTCTTTTGTAAAAAGTGGAAATATCAATCTTTCCAATATAATTGCAATAATAAATATAGTATATACAGTTCTAATATTAATAGTATATTACAGTGATGTTATTATTGCACAATAGTGTCTTTGTCAATCAATTCCAGCCAAAGAACATTCTTAACTTTAGAAGTTTAGAGACATTTCACCAGGAAGCACCAGTTCTGTTTTCATGCTGGGAAAACCTTCAGAGTCTCTGATTCTCTACGACAATCTGGTTTCCCAATCTGGTCCTTGGGGACCCACAGACAGTCTACACTTTTGCTCCCTACCAAGAGCTGAGAGGGAGCAAAAATGTGGACTGTCTGGCAAGGAGCTAGGCAGGAGCAAAAACATGAACTGACTGTAGGTCCCCGAGGACCGGACTGGGAAACACTGCTGTAAGGGCTGGGTTGTCCCTTCCTCTTCAGAATGTGCCCAGGTATGTGCAATTATGTCCGGTTATGTAAATCAGTGAATATTATTTGGTAAACCCAACAGTATAAATGGCCAATACCGGCATAATGCGCAGGTTTTTAAAACTATACATGCTGCGACCAAAACTGGATTGTCTAAAATATAATAATTCAATAAACTTAATAAATCAGTTTTCTATTGATCCATCCATACATACATCCATCCACTACTTATCCTTGCCAGAATTAGGGGAAATTTGTATTTTTATGTAATAAAAATAAAATATTTACAACATAAATTGAATATAAGCACTGAATTTCCTAGGTTTATATATTTTGCAGAAATGCAGAGATCGATAAATCTGCTCTACCCTTGAATTTATTTAAATCACTGAGAAATCTACAGTTTCATTCACACAATTACACAGTCCATGGCTACAGCCATAAGAGACAGGTTCAGAAGCATATCGCCCTTTAATTATTTGCATATACAGACCACTGTGACTGCCACATATGCTTAAATATTACATATATCTGCCAACTGTGAGTTTAACTGGAACAAAACATACTTTTTTTGAAAATGTACACGATGAAAAATACAACTACAGTCAGGAACATCTTCTGTGCCATTTAATTTCACATTATAAGTCATGCTTTCGCTTAAATTCACCAGAGCTGTCATTTTAAGCAAGACCACACACCTGCTTGTTTTATATATGGATTTGTATATGTATTTTATATATGCGTTTTATATATATTTCCCTATGATGCAAATCAGATCGAAGGAGGAAAACCGCGCGATATTTTTCTTCAGTGGTGTTGGTGGACTTATAGCTTTCAATTTACTCCACAGCCATGCCCATCCGTAACCTATCCGTAACCCATCCGTAACCTATCCGTAACCCATCCGTAACCCATCCGTAACCTATCCGTAACCCATCCGTAACCCATCCGTAACCCATCCGTAACCCATCCGTAACCTATCCGTAACCCATCCGTAACCCATCCGTAACCCATCCATAACCCATCCGTAACCCATCCGTAACCTGCCCATAACCTAATGATCCGGGATCAGGAGCTCAGAACCATAAATACCGGACAGAAGCAGTGACCCGGAACGGCACCGATGATTTCAGCCTCTGTTTCGGCAATCGCTTCCGTTGCCCATAAATAAAAAGCCCCGGCCCTCTGCACTCCCCAAGACACCCGGAGATTAATATGCACCCGAGCCAAGGAGCGATTTCCCCGCCAGTGATGACGGATGTCACACAGCTAAGGACTCACATTCTTTTGGTGTCAAAAACTTTCCCGGCAGCAGCATAAGTACCCAATAAAACTGCAGAGGAAACATATTTTTACTACCTACACCATTTGCATCACAGTGGGACACAATCTAAGTGATTCCTCTTATAATAAGTATTACCTTTTCTGGGGGGGGGGGACTTTCTATTTATTTACCACCATTTTCCATTTCTTTCAATGTATAATCCTACTGAATCAACCATGGATTAATGCCAACTTATCCACAAAAATAACTCCCTTCCTTTTCTTTTCATTAATATCTCATTTGTCAGAGATGGAGCTGAACTTCCAGGTATTGTATGTCCATCCATCCATCCATCCATCCATGCATCCATCCATCCATCCATCTATCCATCCATACATACATACATACATACTCACATTGCTTATCCAGGATCAGGCTGTTAGGGCACCATCCTGAGGGGCAGGTTTGTTGCTTCTGTGGTCATTTTGTGGCTTTCCACCCCCATGCCATTAGGGATCATATTTTTCTAATTTCTTTTCTTTTTTTCGGGGATCCTGTACCAGGTAGAATGGGGAATACCTCCGAGGTGATGCCAGGCCATCACAGGGGGCCCTCCCTCTCTCACACGCTCATACCGGGTTTAGAGATCCCAAGTCACCTAACTTCATGTCTTCACAGCGTAGGAGGAAAGCAGCGTACCTGCAGCATTCCTGGCGAGCAAACAAACCTCCACACATGCCCCCAAGCTTGTGGGGCAGCTGGGAGGCAGGCTGAGCCAGGCTGCTGCCCATTACTACCTTTACATGGGTAACAATTTAAATGGCCTCATGGTGGCAGAGCGGTTAAAAGACCCAGAAAGATAACACATATCACAGCAGGGAAACCGCTTATGCCCCAGTACCGGACCTGCTGAAGAAAAGGACTCTCTAAAACTTAAAGCCAATAAACTTTTACATTCACTGTAAAACTGAGCAGACTGTGGCATGCTGACATGGCACTACTGCAAAACTACCGAATACAGAAAGGAAAACTAATGGTAAAAAATTAATTGGCTCCAAATATAGGATTCCTGCATTTTTCCACCGTAGTCACAGGATTAAAATTCTTGCCAATATTTATTTTCACATTTGACAGAACTAAATCTCTTCCACTTCAGTTTTCCCTGTGAATCAGATGTCAGTCCTGTCATGCACTAGAAAAGGGTGTTTTAGTGAGAGTATAGCTGAAATGTTACAGTTATATATAAATATATGTGCATGCAGCCAGCATCCATGCATACAGCTACTATCAAACCATACCTCCTGGACTGTCCCAAAACTCAGTTAAAGTTTAAAAATGATGACACCAACAAAAATGTCTTTCGACACCATAAATATTCTGTATGCTGTTATATATAGTGTACCGAACTAACACAGTATATACAGTATTAGCGGCAGGGACTTTAATAATTACCTTATAAGCTACTGTATGGCAATGTACACAGCACAAAGTATTATAGGTGTGAGCTTTTGTTTATAACTTTTCTATAATTTTATTCTACATAAAGAAATTCCTCTAGAAATCATGAAGATTTTGGGACAGAAATAATGTCCGGGATAAAATTTTAAATCTGAAGTCACACACAACCCAAACCATCAGTATAAAACAATACCGCTCACCTCCGAAACTGCATAAAACCCGTATTGGCCAAAAATTCACGATATAAATGTAACTGCATAACTAGAAGCATTAACATGTAGAATTCTGTTCAAACGTTAAATATGTGCTCAGTTTAACTATAAAGACCTCTGACCAGCATCCCATCACTTGCAATTTGGACTTCAAAAAAGGGATTAGTCATGCAACTGCTTTTCACTGCAATAGTTAACTGGATATTATTATAGCCATCGCTAATTTATATTAAATTACTTGCTGATGACAGCTGCTTAAGATGCATGGTATAAGTGACAAGGGCTACTGTACGGAATGTTAATAGCCTCTCCTAAGATCGAAATTTGATTTTGGGTACTGGAGTGCTCGAGACTTTAATAAAAAGACTTGTAATTCCTGCACAAGTGGGAAACTGCAATTATTGAACTGAACAAACCGTATATGTATAAGCAGAGCTCGGTAGATTAAGATACAAGTTCTGTGGATTTCACAGAGCCCAAAAGAGTCTTAGGAGATCTCAAGTGAAGCTGTATGTTCAAGTACAATTTATAGGAACCAGACATACTTCTGGTGGCCCAATTCCTTTCCCTGATTATTATTATGATTATCGTTATTATCATTATTATCGTTATTATTATAATTATTATCGGTTGAGGCCCCCTAAGCTATGGGCCGCCATTAATGGAGATCTAAATCTGAGATTATAGTAAATATCTTTTATTTTGTGGCTTATTGACAAGTCCATTACGTCGAGATTCTCCTCATATGCTTTGGAAAAAGCGGTGCCAGAATAAAAAGGAAGAGAGACTCGTCTTGATCCATTATCCCCCAAAACCATCGCCTGGCGTCCCGGCCTCTTTGTCTGTCTGTGGTTCTAGCAGGGACTGTCACCAAGCATCTGCCATCCTCTCGCTAGGCTCCCCGGCTTGATCCATATTTCATTACTCCGCTTCAGTGGGAGATTCTTCCGCTATTTGTAACTGACTCTTGCTGTGCCGTTTTTATTTTTTTTTTATCGTTCACTGAAGCTAGCTGAGCATCTCTTCCCTCTCTCAGTGACCCCCGATCTTCTTTGCTATTCCGCATGATTCTTCCAGTGCCCTATAATCATGCTCCTTAGGTTCTCTGGAGTGGACCGCTTCCTGATTACAAGCCTCTGTGGCGGCTCTCACTGGTCTCACCCCCTTCATAGTCATTACCGTTCTTAGCGTTTTGCAGGTTAAACGCTACTGCTGCCTGGGCTCCCCCAGCTCCTGTCATTTTCCTACGATCTTCAGACCGATAAATTAATTTCGCTCCCTAGACACTTGCCCACAATTTCACCGCAGCTTTTACAAGGCCGGTCTCTTGTCTCCCGAAGCTCGCGTTTCTTACCGACAATAAACAAAAATCGACGACTTTATGAAAGACTCCTATTTGTCTCTTCCAATGTTTCTTTTTGCAGTCAAGAGATAATAAGTAAGTGGCCCAGTATTGTTTAACATGTTTAGCTTACATGCTAGTTATAATTTCCACTTACTTTATTTAGCAGATTTCTCTTTTTTTATTTTGTTTTGTCATGTATAAATGAGGCAGATAGCACACAATAGCACAATCATTCCTGCTGTCCAGGAGTCGACTTGCTATAACCGGACCCAGTTCAGTAGAGCTCATATTGGGCCCCCAACTCCAATTACGACGAATCCAATTATGTTGTAAATTTACAAGGGCCCCTGCCACGCCAATGAATTCCTAGTTAGAAGTGTAAGCAGTATAATATATAGACATATTTTACATATATAAGCAAATATATATAAGAAATACTATTAGAAAATTAGATTAATATATATTACTAGTGTCTGGTATATAATAATGATGTTTATTTTTCAACATCATATTTTTACATTAGGACAAACGGAATAATTTTCATTTACGATATTCAAGGTAATGATATATACACTAACATACAATTAGAATATACAGCAACATTACAGACATTACAGGCACCCTTAATGGCAGGGAGGGACAGACTGGCTGATTCGGTGTGAAACGGCCCAAATGAAGACTGCCGGGAATCCTCCCGTTAAACATGGTCTAAGTTCCAGCCGCATCTCCCCTGACATTAGGGATGGAAGCCAGCTCAGATAAGCAGCTGTCATTTGGAATGCCTCTATCTGGTGACAGTCTGTAGGACACAGAGAAAATGGAGCCCCCATGTTCTTGTTATTAAACAAGGAGAGACTAATCCTCCAACCTTATCTGCTACTAGCTACTGACGCGCAACTGGCTTAAAATACCCTAACAACTGTGGGGGTGGAGGTTGGAAAGGAGGACGCATCAGTAATATTCACCATAGTTCCCGGGAGGAGGAAATAAGGTAAGGTAGATATTACAAGGTCACTCGGCATTTCATATTATTGATTAGCATATAGATTTTTTTCCCGCATTAAGATTAGCAGAATTTCGCAGGGAGCACAGCCAAGTGGAGGCAGCTCCGCCTTTATCTCCCCTGCAGGATCTGCGGCCTCGCCTTCACCTCGGCACTTATCAGTCATCGCGAACACTCGCCGATTCACCCCTATCTCTGGGCCGCTCATTTGGGGAGATTACAAAGTGTCACAGCAGGGCAGCGTTAAAACAAAAGATTTTGGGAACACTTTCTATGAAGCCCATATCCATAAATCCTGATAAATGTTCTTATAATTCTTAGTAAAACATTCACAAAGTATTATAAACAAAGCTATAAATATTTATGAAAAGGCATAACACATTATAACAGTGTTTCTCATGCATTATGAATGCTCTATGAAGGTCTCACCGATTATGCACTTTAGATACCTTCATAATGCATTGCAATGGTCAGTATAAGGATGCTTAGTACTGCATTATGAAGGTATTTACGGTACATTGTAGATGACATCTTCACAGAGCATTCATAATGCATAATACACATGGCTATAGGTTGTTATGCCTTTTTATAAATAGTTTTAGCTAGGTTTTTAATACTTTATGAATGCATTATAATGCGTTATGAAGGTATGTGTAAAGCAGCACAATGACTGCTTTTAGTGTTACCAAGATTGTTTTTGCTCTATTCCAGCAGGCCAAAAACATGTTCTGTTGTAAAAGTTGTACGTTTGTACAGAAAAGCGAGGCAGTCCTCATTAGCTTGGATCTGAAGGTAAGGCTATTGTAAGGTAACACAGGATGTGCTCACCACTTGTGCCAAAATAAAAAAAAACAAAACAAAACAAAAGAATTACTTCATTGGAAGACATTGTTTTACTTCAGGGACATTCTGTATTGGGAAATAAGACAGTATATTGAAACAGTAAATTATTTCTGTCTAATTACAATGAGGAAGATGGTGAATATAAACTAACTGAATGGAAAAGCAACTTTTATATTGTTTAATAGCTTTACAGCATGAGACTGACATTGCTTGGTCTGAAATGACTGGCAGACAAGTCTGGTGCTTCTGGGAAATTGGCCAATAGATACTACAGGCCGGCACTATAGAGAGAATGCCATGCATGCATTCAAGGTAATTTTGCAAGGGATTCAGAATTCGACAGGACTGGACACGTGATGTTAAAAATGTGCTAGTATCAGTGTAAGCAAGGCAGCTGATGATTAATCCTATCGATATGCATTCAGTTTGATTTTAAAATTCATTTACAGAAAAATATACTTGTGATAATACAAAAAACATGAATGCATTTATATTTTGTTAAAGAAGGATTCCTTCGCTACTTTACATGATGTATTTTTATGTACATGTCTAATATTTGTCTTAAAATATTAAATAGTAGGCAGAATTAGATATTAAATTTCAGATAATGGTTAGCAAATAAGCTGTGGATACACAGCGCATCTGCGTAACACCCCTTTGAAAGGGGAAAAAAAAACTTCTCACATGACTAACTGTAATTTCCTCTGTCATCGCTGTCTGTTTGCATAGAGAGTGCCATTTCTCCCCAGCTACGCAACTGCTATCGCACATTTTCAAATAGCTTAAATTCGTACGCGGCTTGCCGCGACAAGCTCAGAGATGGGCCTCTAAATGCGAGCGACACATGCGATACGCCCATGACGCCCCTCGGTTGGCACCGGCGGGTCCAGCGGCGCCATGGAGATGGGCCGCAAACTCCAGCACGCTGCCAGGTGGTGAAAGGAGCAGCTGGTCCATCTCCACGCTCCAGACAGGAAGCCCTGTGTTTGTGTAGCGACCGGCCGAGCATCGAGTGCCAGACGCCAACGGGGAAGTGCGTGATGGTGTGGGCTGCACTAACCCCAACGTACCCTGGAGTTGACGCTGAATCGGAAAGCCGGCTCGGCGGAACGCACTAGCTTTCTCATCCCGGCGAGTGTTGACATCTGTGAGGTGGAGCAAAAATCCGAATCCTCAGCCCCGAGGATGGCATCGCAGAAGCTGAAAGCAGTCCATAGGAAAGGTTCCTGCTGTGCGACAGGCCTGCAAGTGGCCTTCCATGCCCCGCTGAATCGTCAACTAATAGGGCACTTGCGGGATCATACAGTGAAGTAACTCTGACAGGAGCTTGAACCTCAGCTAGTCCGAAGCAGAGGACATCTCAGGAAAAATGATGTGACATCCCTGTAGGTCTATGGCGGAATCTATATAAAATCCTGTCTGTGTTGTCTTGGCTAAGCAGAGAGGCCGTGTAGCTTACTAAGTGACAGGCCGTTGGTATTTTCATTTTCTTGCCCACAACATGACGTAACTTTTTTTTTTCCTTCTTTTTTCCATGGAGGGATACAGCAGGAGGTTACTCCTGTTTCCAGTTCCGTGATGGGAGCTGACAGCATGACATAGGCTTCGCCACCTGTTTGGCCTGTAAGAGCACCTGGACCTGCCTGGGGTTCCTCCAGCGGCAGGTCGCTTCGGCGCACTGTGTTTGGTCTCGGAAACAGGCTCCCACCTTACTCGACTGCTGCCTTACACGGCCGCTGCCTTACTCGGCCGCTGCCTTACTCGACCGCTGCCTTACTCGACCGCTGCCTTACACGGCCGCTGCCTCACACGGCCGCTGCCTCACTCGGCCGCTGCCTTACACGACTGCCGCCTTACACGACTGCTGCCTCACTCGACCGAATGTTTTGTGAGCATTTGAATCTCATGGGTGCCGACGGAAGGATGGAGGAAAGGAAAGAAAGAAAGAGAATTTGTCCCCAGGCCTTGCTGATGCTGAGCACGCCAGCCACCTTGCTGATGATGGAAAGTCAGCATTAGGGTAAGACGCACATGCTGGATTCTTTTTCTTCTAAAAACACAGAAATGGCAATTCTGGGAACTTCCCGGGATCACATTTAAGACCGAACGGTCACGGAAAGCTCTGTTGTGAAACGGGGGGGCTGAGCACTCGAGTGCCTGCTGCTGGAGAGGTCAGGGAGAGCCGGTCCCACAAGGGTACGCGTCAGTGAGAATAATCTCACTCGTGACGCCATTCATCAGATAGCTGACCACTATATCCTCCACAAATTAGCCAGCGATAAAGCCTGGGATTTATTCATTTAAAAACAGTTACATTCTCTCGAAAACAAACAGCGGGAGCCACACAAGCCCCCATTTTGGGTGCTAGGCACTTATGCCAAGTGGGAGATTCCCCCCTCAAAAGGTAAAGATGCTGTTTTACACTCAAACAATTTAGCAGCCAGATAATGAAAAACAACACGATCCTAACGTACGACTTTCGCTGAATAGTAAAATAGCTCGCATAACACACACCTGGACGAAACATTCAGGTCACACTACATAACAAACGCTATCCAAATGAGTTGATGGAGATCACGCGCATTAAAATTGCAGCTTGTCAGTGTGAAGTCAATTCCTCATGTTATACAAATAATGGGAATAATGTGGATTGCAAAATCCAGTAGCGAACAAGTTTGGAGTCACTGAAAGTCTAGGTTTTTACATGCCTGCCCTCCCTACGGTGGTATCGTTCTGTAATTAACCTTGTTTTGTTTGATAGTACAGGACATTCCTCCCACTGTAGTGCTCCAGTCTGTGGCAGTCCCTTTAACCAAGATGATTGTGTGTTCACTCGGACAAATTCCACCTCACATTCTTCTTCAGAGTTCATCAAAGGGAGAGCATTTATGAAAAATCGCTTGGGAGTCTGGGCTCGCATTAAATGCACCTGTAATGACTGCCCAAAAGCACATCTCTGCAATTGATTTACTGGTGTCATCCTGCCCCTGTGGTCTGCAGTTAATGGTGACAGCTACTGGCCCATAGCTGCGCAGTGCCAGTGTTATACCCTCAGCAGTAACGCTCAATAATCTAACGCTGACCGCTCGACTGGAGGAAAAAAAGAAAACAAAAGGGTTTTTTCTTTCATTTTAGTTTGAAGGGTCAGCTCTGAACTCGCACAATTCATTTATAGTTCCGCAACTTCGGTGAAATGGCATTTTCAACAATATTATGACATTGAAATTTGTTTATACTTTTTTTTTCTTGATTTAGCTGTCACAGTTCAAATCACAAAGCACAAAAAATAACCCAAAAAATAAGAAATAATCACGCCGGATTAAAGCTTGACAATATTTCCCTTTCATATAAATAATTAAAAAAAACAGAACTTGAACAGAATACAATAAACATGTTTAACTTGTTTGAAAGCAAGTGAACCATTTTGAATGTGTCTGTGTGAGTTGTCCCCCCCCACCCCCCCCCCTCCCCCCTTTCCAGGGCACAGACCAGATGGCGATACTCCTGCGGGTCCCGAGCCGTATCCCAAAATGCAGCGGCGGCAGAGAGAGAGCCACGTGTTTCCGAGAGCGAAGGAAAGCGAACCTTTCCGGGGGGCTTTGCCAACTTATCAGCACACGCTCACCATCTTTCTCTTTTACAAATTACAAAAGAGAAGTCTAATAGAGTATGTGTCAGGATTAAAAGACTAATGCCTGTGGTTTAAGATATGTATATTAGGAGAGCTTTGGGAAAGACCAGCGGAAATACTTAATCCACAACATTGCACTAAGGACACGAAAAGGACGGAAACAGACTTATTCCGAGGATATTAAGCGAGAGATCCTAGGAGCTCCCTGCTTCTTTTGTGACTCTTTCTCCTTCCTCTCTGTCTTCCTCTGTGCCACTTTAACAGGAACCTTCACGGGCCGAGGACGTTGTGATGTTCAGCGTCTGCGAAGATCCGTCTCGCTAATGACAAGCGGCAGAGTCCGTGTGCAAATAACATGCAGGCGTAAACTCGAGGGTGCTCCGAAAGGCACTTAGTTCACCACAAGTGGCACGTGAACCCACATTATGTCATCTAGATTGTCGCGGAGAAACAAAACGATTAAGGCAATTAAGCGCATCAAAGACGGCCTTGTGTCAACTTATCGGAGAGCATCATCTCGCTGATTAAACTTTGATGTCTTTTAACGTGAATTTTGCAAATCGAGTGAGGTCAGGCCCAGAAAGTCGGTCATTTCGTTAAAATGAGTAGCACAGGGATGGACTTTAATAAGAGGTGCTTGATGACGTCACGTCACTTTGAAGGATGGCTCTCCTATATTAGATTTGGAAGATTGGAAAGCTCTTGACAGATTCCCTTGATGTTCATTGACTTTCATCAAAGGTTTAGAACTACATGGCGAGATTGGAGGGATTACTTCAGAGTGTTTGTGGGCTTTGGTGTTAAATTAGTCATGGCAGAGAGCACAGGGATTGTTCCTAGCACTTAGGCTGCAGTTGCACCTAACCTGCACCTCTCCGTACATATCGCCACGCTCTTTCATTAATGAGACTCCACAGTCCTTCCTGTTAATAGGCAATTCTCTCTTATACAGTAACTGAGCGTGCTATATAAGGAATACGCCGTGTAAACACTACAATAATATACTCCATAAATACTGCTATGTCTCAAATGGTTTTGGAACATAATGAAAAAGTTAAAAGGATACATTTTACTTTGAATGTTAAAATATGAATTTGAATATTTTATTTGATGAACTGGGTGCTTTTCCAGTTTGATCCACTTATTTGGAGTACTTCCTTGGTATTAAATAGCCAGGCTCCTTAAATCAGACTGTTAATTTTTTACGTTGAAAATATATGACACTATTTACAGCAGATGTGGCCG
>JAODKL010000107.1:17865480-17878293 GCA_026780765.1 Petrocephalus schoutedeni
GGGGGGGGGGGGGGGGGGGGGGGGGGGGGGGGGGGGGGGGGGGGGGGGGCGTCCTGGGATGGCAGGGAGAGTGGCACGGAGCCAAATTAATGTGGGTTCCCCCGCTTCTGGGGTAGGTGTTGCCGGGTGGGTGAGTGCTTTAGCTGGGTGATTTTTCAGCCTTGTTGTAAATTAGCTTAGGCAGACACAGAGCAGCGTCCTTCTGATCCTTCTCTGCATGTCCTTACAAAGACAAATGAGTCTCTGCTGCGGCGAAGCTACTGAGCTGCACCAGGAAGTCATTTAAAGGAAGGGACATGAGGAAGAGTATCAATAAAACAGATGATTATGACAAGGATGATGATGATGACGAGGATTATCATTATGATTATTATTGTTACTGTTATCTATCCAATCTGCTTATCCTGGCCTGAGTTACAAGGATTATTGCTATTGCTATTATCACCTATCCATCCATCCATCTTCTACAGCCACTTGTCCTATGCAGGGTCACAGAGGTCTTCAGCATATCCCAAAAGTATGGATGGAAGGCAAGGAGTAACCCATCAAAGATCAATATTATTATTGCTATTATCATTATATTACCATATCAAGACCAATATGAACGCTCCTTTCCTCATGGCCACACTATTATAAATAAATGGTTACGGACTGAGGCTGGTTCTTCCTGTCGTTGTCATCTCCCACCTTTCCACTCTAATGCCTCCCCGTTACAGTGAAGCATGGCGGAATTTGCGCTAAGTCTCTCCTCGGGGCACGGGCATTGGCCTCGGACTGCCCTTTACACTGCAATTCATACTGCTTTTCTCACGGAAGTGCCAAGCAAATTGATACCTTTTGTGGTCAGTATGTGCCGGGATTGTGCAGGGGAACTGGAAGGAAAGGAGGTTATTTCAGTCAGCTGAATATGCGTGGATAAATACCCAACCTGCACACCGCTAGAAGGCGTTATATCCTTTGTACCTAGATAAGACACAAGAACCTTAAAAAATAAAAATTAGGAAAGAAGAAATGTGTCCAGTTATGAGTTATGCTGTTTTCACATGGGGCATAAATACAGTATTGATTTTTCCATCTCTGCTCAATATACTGCCATTTTTCTTTATGGTGATATTATACTGACAGTGGGGAGTATTCACACCTACACCTAATGGCACTAATGCAATTTCTGTACAATATACAATAAAGCCCCACATGTCTCACCTGATTTATGGGTTCCGCAGAAATACTTAGGACGCAGCATATAAACGATTCCGCCACACCAAGCTAGCGTATTCTCTTGGGTGAGTTTACTGCAACTTTTCCCTCTAAAAGCAATGGTTCTGATTTATTTTGAATTCCAAGCACAAAAGTATGGGGTGGGTACAGATTCATCTACCGTCTGTCCTGCCAAACGTTTGTCTCAGCGAGTTCTTTGGGATGGGTTCCTTAGGAAATGACTTGAGTAACTCTGCAATAGCATTTGTTGCTCTGCGTGACTTGGTATTCCATTTGCGATATTTTGGTTCTTAGAACTTATACAGGAGTTCTAAAGACGCGGAATCATCCTCGTTGCAGCTGGGCCAATAAGGAGCATTCGCAAATTAAAAGTGGCGCTGTCTTATCCACAAGACAAAAGCATATTTAATGAACAGTGTCCCACGACATTCGAGCTTGCAAGGTAGAGGGGGTGCGAGACACGGCGTGTGGGAAAGGGACAGCGCCTCTACTGTGTGTCTGACCTTGTCTGAGCCGACGTCGGCTCCCATCTGCACCCTCATTCGCTGCATTATCACCTTGAGAGAGGTATTATCATTCAGCCCACTGACTTGGTCAAATGTGAGCAGATGCCTGAGCATGGTTTGCGGAGTAATCCATTTATTTCATTTTTTTACATATTGCGGAATTCATCCCTTCTGGAAGTCCAAAGAAGGAATGCCTGCAAGGATGCTCTGCGTCATCCATTACTGCTCAAATAAGAGGAATGTAACCGTGCAAGTGTCCCCACAGAGAGCCCGACTGCAGGACACTGGGCTGAGGAAGGGAACACAGGGAATGCTACACAGGGGTGAGGTGTACCTCGGTGGGTTAGCATGCTGTGTCTGTGACTGGAAGGTTGTTGGATCAAATCCCACGGTTGGCAGACAGATTTCTGTTGGGCTCCTGGGCAAGGCCCTTAAAGCAAGGCTGCTCCAGGGGCCACCTGACCCTGCTTTCTTAAAAAAAAGTACATCACTTTGGATAAAAGCATCCACTAAATAAGTAAAATGCAAACGTACTCAAGAAGCTCGCCTAAAAAGTAACCGGCAGACGTCTCTGCCACCTTCATGACACCAATCCAGGTTACTGCGGGCAGAGCGGAACAGAGAACACGCCAATGTACACGACCCGGCGAGTGGAACAAATAAATATGGATAATCTCGGCCACCTTTCTCCCTCCCCACGAGGCTCCCTGCTGCCCCCCTTAAATGTATACCTTAAAAACACTCCCAATTTGTTGCTAGGTGGCCCTATTTTAGCAGAAAGGCCACTTTGCCGAAATCCTTTCAGCGAGAAGCAAAGTATAATGCGATGAAGCAAACGGCACAAAGCGCATATTGTAGCAGATTAATTACCGCAATCTTCAGGAATTATTATTTTTTATCTGCACATGTATGATTTGCATAATTTTGTCTAATTATTATTCAGTCCACGGGTCTGTTTTCTTTTTTCTCAGGCTGCTATTATTCGCACAGTTTGTTTACAATTTTTCTATCGGATTACAGTGCTTAGTGGTGCGTCATTTCTGCATTTCTGCTGTTATCTACTTTGATAATTTAAGACCAGCCTAATAAAACTGAGGTGTCGTTTATGAGGACTTTATTAGTGTTACTCAGGTACTGATCATGGCTAACAGGTTGCCAGTTGCTTCGTGCAGAAATGTATCCTATTATGGCCCAGAAGTTTCCAGTGGTTTTAAAAAAAGAATGTGGAAAGCCAGGAATCGGTTGGTGAATGTGCCTGGCCCTGAGGAAATCTGTAAAAAGCATTTCCCAGCCTTCCTTCATTCTTGCACGTTCAAAAGAACAAAAAACAATAATGACACGTGCATTGCAGCAGGTGGTGAACTTCAACTTACCATGACTCTCATGTTCTCCTTTGTTGCCCAGAGAAATAGGGGGCTACCTATGTGTACCGTGCCACTGAGTCGTTTTGTCCCTGCTGAAGCTAGGAAGGACTGTCATTTGAGCACTACGTAGGAGGACAGCCTCTCTCCTTCTGGTTGACGGAGTAGATGCAAGTCTTGTCATGCAAAGCTAATCTGCTAGACTTGCTGGCAAGAGACGCTCGACAATTACAGCAGTGCTGACTGCTATCCACCCTCCGTGCCTCGGCTCTCCACGGGACCACTCCTTTCTGAGAAGCCTGAATATGAATTACGCGAGTTTAGCCGTGGAAATGACCCCTTGATGTTTCCATATGAACGCAGCATTTGACTCTTCTGTTGCTTCCACTTCATAATCCAGGGGCCGCAAATTTAAATTACCCAGAGGCCCCAAAAGGAACCACTTCAGATATTCTTACGAGAGGGAAAAACCCAATGCAATGTCTATATTCCACTAATCTATCAGAGTCTACAGCAATCACTTAAATGAAAAATTGCAAATTCTTATTACAAATAAATTTGGAATTATTAATTACAAATTACAATGATAAATGAAAAACATGAAACGGGTCACACAAAACTGTCTACCAGCAGAGCCGGACTTTGAAGCCATAATTTGCTTGTTATTATCCATCCATCCTCCCTACTGCTACTGGTGTCACAGTGAGTATGAAACCTGCACGAGGAGAGCCCAGATGGAATGGCAGTCCATGAGAAGAGGCACTACCAGCAAGTGGGATCCACGACTTCGCTACGTTTCTGGACTGCGTGAGGAATCCTGCGCGAGACGGAGGGAGCAGAGAAACTCCATACAGAACCCACGCATAACCATCACACTGCCCTCTCTGACTGCTTAATCTTCCAAAGTACATGTGAGATTAACAACAGTATGCGTGTTGCCTACAGGTAACTGTCAAAACAGGGAAAACACCTGAGAAATCAGAGTTACAAAGCAGGAGGTCCAGACAGGTCCAGTTCCCAGTTGTTTGGTCTGCAATGGATAGAGGGAGGGCTCCCGGTGACTTCTAGGGGGGCAACTGATGTTGCGTGTGGCGGGTTCTTCACTGATGACAAGTGCTTAACTTGCAGTGTCTTACACGAGCTTGGAATGGTAGTCTGAGGAATAGACATCAACTTTAACAACTAAAAATGCACTTTTGTCACTAAAGGGATGCAAAGAATACAGCTGGTGGTCCGCTGAGCAGTAAAATATGTCATACTGTCAGATGAGTCACCCCTCATCCTGTTCTCAGTGCTCAGGCAAGAACATGTGGTAAGTGCCAAAGGAAGCCTACAGTACACTCAGGTCCTAATGTCTGTGGTGGCTCTCTTATTGTGTTGGGTCTATGTTCTCGCCATGGTCCAATCAGAGAGCTAGGGATTGATGACAATGGTCCCGCCCTGAATGCTTTGACACAAAAAGACAAAAATAATATAAAATGTTTGCCACCACCTCCCCAATCGATGGGTCTAAAACCAATTAAACACATAAACTGGAAATCCTAGAATGTTCCTTGTTCCACTCATATAATCAACCCAACATGTGGTGTTTCTTGTGGAACAAGAGTCACATAGTTCCAGTAGTTTCATGCATTAATTAATTAACAATTAATTAACAGTAATACAGTTTTGAAGGAAACTGCTGCTTAATAAGACCTGTTTTTCCAGTGTATTACCCACTCATCTATTTCCCTTAATTGTTTGAGCCCAGAGCCTACAGTACATTACATACATATTGAATATATTTACTACGATCATGGTTCTACTGCATATATGGGTCTACTGAGTACGAGATAAAAGAGCTGTTCATTCTAACTTTCAAGCCACTTGTTTTCAGCTCAAACAAAACTCTTTATTCCGATACTGTTTGTGCCTTCAAGATCCAAAGGTCACTGAAATTTTGTAATTGTGAGCAGTAAAATCCATCTATCTTTTGACAGGTTATGCTGGTCAGGGTCAGGAAGCCTATCACAGGTAGCGCGGGGTAGGGGGGAACTCTCAATGGGATGCCAGTTGGTCAAAGAGCACTAACACACACACACAGATTAAAACACTACATGTGATTTAGAGACACCAATTATTCAAACTGTACGCCTTTTAATTGCAAAAGGAAACCCACTAAAGTTGGGGAGTACACCGGCAAGCTCCACGTGCAGGTGGCAGAATCAAAATTCGTCAAAACAGGAAGTACATGGTAGGAGTGCTACCCACTGAGTGAGCAGCCCACTCCACATGGCACGGATTGCATAATAATAAAAACATAGCTAACAGTCATAAGAAGAAGGAGCCGTGTCCACAGTCACATTAACCTTTCATGGGTCAAATGCAATCGTTATGATTCAATTGTTCCCTTCAGAAAATCTATTTTCGCTGTGTCAAAGAATAATTCTATTTAAAGGGATGCCCTTGTGATGGTGTATGAGATTTGTTTTCAACAAAAAGGGGGCTTTATAGAGGAGTATGACAGGAGGAATTCTCTCTGTATGAAGGAACAAATCAGAAAAGCTGCGCCCTGAATGGAACTAATTATGTGTCCGTCTTCCTACACCTGTGTCCAGCGGTTTCGGCCAGAGCACAATTAATCTTTTCTAGATGGGCTAGCTATACAGCTATCAGAAAGATGTTAAAGTGCGTTTCCCTCTGAAAGAGGTAGTATTACTTTGTGTGATGCATTCTTTTTGGGGAGGAAAGAAGACTTCTTGGCACTGGCAAAAGTAATTTTGTTTTTTTTTTCCTGTCTGGTGGTAGTGAAACGTTTCCGCAAATATTGAAGATTAGGTGACTTCCTGACAAATGATACAAATGGACAATCAAACCTGTGGCCAGACCTTTAATGCATTCAGAGAGCGGTGAATGGAATACTGACAAAAACTGTTTACGCTGAACAGATTTAGAAATGTCAAAATAAGGTTCTTTCAACCTATTTATATTCTTTTCTATGAGTGAAACTGAATTTGTAGATGTAGAGAGGCACTGTAAAACCACACGCAGAAGATGCATGCCTGTTTTTATCTAACTGCTAGTAAATGCTGAAAAATTGTGATTGCAACTAAAGCAAAACATGATAAAATGGAATTCATAAAATGAGCGAAACTGAATTCATAAAGGGGAAATATATTTATTATACACTGTCAAGCAAGGCTCCATTGTGCAGACTCTTCTACTTGCCTATTTTTCCCCCTCCGTAAAACTGTATGTGGAGATGTTGACGGCGTACTTCCCACGGGGATCAGATGAAAGGAAACCAAGCTTCAAGAAGCTTCCTGTTTTGATAGGATTGAAAGATCTGGATTCTGTGCAGAGGATACCGTGACAAAAGTTGGAATTCATTTTTTGGATGGAGCCTCCTGAAAAGAGGTGAAGCTAAGGTGGGAAAGGGAAGACACAAATGTCTTATTTATAAATAAATGATTCGCTGTAAATAATAAATTAAGGGAAAACAGAGCACTTAAAACACCCCTTCAAAATGCTCATTCTTGGGATGGTCCTGCATGTTGGACCAGAGCGCACCTTGCCTTACAACCTATGGACTCTGATGACTTTAGTTGGATGAAAAGTTGTTGAGATGGATGGATGGAAGGATAGACACTTTGGACAGTTTATTTGCAGAAATCTTCTAAAGTAAATAAGTAAATATGTGTACAAATGGTGAGATATGTAATTGACAACTAAACAGAAGAATTTACAATGTAACAGTTAAACCACTGACTTAAAATTCAAAACACCTGGCTGGAACATTTATTAAAGAACTACAGCTGAATCCCGTCTCCCTTCCATAAATAGCTGTTTTTTAGCATTTTAATGAGTATTTGCAGCTGTGCTACATTTTGAAGCTTTGAAGCAACGTCTTATACAAATATGACACAATTAAAAAAAAATCTATGTTGCTGGTATTGAGGTCTTCTAAAGAGTTATTGCATCATTACGGCTACCTTCTTTAATTCTTCTCTAAGGTCATGGAAGCCCTGGAGACAATGTCAGTAAAAATAGACCCAGCCTTTATAGGGGTTCATGGCCATCAATGGATAGACAGTGGCCCAAAGGCACATTGTTTTTGACTGCCTGACTCATCATTAACTGCGCATAACTTATTTTGAAAAATATAACCAGTAATTTCTAAGCCACTTTAGTAGATATAGGTATTGAAGTAGCACAGCTGTGCTGAATTGAGGCCATCCCATAATCCCCCGGATTGCTTAACACCTGGCACATGGCAGTTCTCCATATTAAAAATATCATCATCCTGATCCTTCGCACAAATGGCCGCCGATGTTTGCCAGGAAATAGCTGAACGGAGGTCGCTCGGAGAACGCAAGAGCTGGGACTCCGTAGAGGCGTGGCAGGAATGGCGCAGGGGATGATAGGACTTCGACATTCCTGCTTCCTTGCGTCTTCAGTTCCCGTGTCTTCCCAGGCATTGGGGCAGATCAGGTGACGTTCATCTCAGTAAGCTTTTGGCTGTCCTCCCCCCACGAGGGGGGAAAACTTCAACTCCGCCAAGCGTGACACCTTGGCGGCACAGGCACAAGGCTCTTTTAGGTGTCTGACATATTCCGGCAGCCATCCCATCGGGAACATGGGCGTGTTAGCGAGATAAGCCTGGCTTCTTGGCGATTATGTCACCGGAATCGCCTCGTCCCGCGCTCTCGGGAAGCCCCCTCCCTCCAAACAGACATGTACACTTCCGCAATCCGCCCACACCCCGCTGAATTATGCGGGGGTTTTACATCGGGGTGGGATTTTTTTATAGACTTAATTGCATCACAATAAAGGAGTGGCAGTCACCCCCACGGAGAGCTTTGTGGCAGCGTGGAACAGGCCAGTGAGAGAGTTCCACTGAGGCCTTTAGATTCAAGAACCACCAAAATAATTCATTCTGGCAACATAAGACTATGTTAAAACTCGAGGCACACTTTATAATTGTACATCTTATCCAGCAACGGCTATTTTATGAGGTGTCCCTCACCATCTCCTCTGGACACTGCGTGACCCAGTTTAACACAAGTGGGTGTAATTTGTCCATTAGGCTGTTGTTTTGGCTACGCCCCCCCCCACCCCCCCCCAGAAAAATATGTCTCAGCAGCAGCGTCCCCAGAAGACAGAGGTCACACGAGCAACGTCGGCTTCTTAGTCACTTCTAAAGTAGGTAAATTACTCACAGACACCCCCCCCCTCCCCCGCCGCACACACACTTAAAGGGAACTACCACATCAAAAAAGGGAAAAAGATACACATGGGCTTTTCTTTTTTAATTCAAGGCCCAAGTAATGATCCACAACAATTAGAGGATGCTAAAAAAGATGTTTTATTTATATGGATACTCCTCGCTTTGTATCAGTACTAAAGAAAACTATTGCACAAAACATGTCAAGCTTTAGCTAAATTACTGTAAAGGTGAACCTGTGTCTGTAGTCAGTCATGTGAAACTCATGTAACGTGCATATAATGAATAATGGGCCAGCAACCATGAATTGCCAAAGCATCCATTAGCATTAATCTCTAAGGTCCATATCTACATGTTCCTGGAGAAACTGCTTCCATTAGCTGTCTGCAGTCAGCCTGTGTGAGATCATCTCAGCGGCATGTGTTACTATGCATTTATGCATGTAGTTGCACTTGTTGGTACATAACACTGCAGTTTCTTCAGTCATGGAGGGACAGCTGTGTGTATTTACCAGTCTATGCATGAATCACGCTTGGTGACTTTGAAGACACCAGCAAGAGAGAGAAAAAAAAAGTTCTTATTCTTAACGATACATTTACTGATGTATTCGTCAGACTGAAATTTATGCCTCATCCAAAATAGCTCCTCGTAGTTTTGCATCCTACGACGATTCAACTGATGCAACTTTCTTAATAGGAAAGAAATCCTCCCCAATCTTTAATTATTCAGGAAGTCTCTGTTCTAAGTCACTGCAAATATAATCAAGTTCAATTTATAACTTTTTTTTTTCTTTAAGCAGCAAATTAGCTAATTCCTGGAATGTATGCCCAAAAAAGACATAATTCATAGCACTTGCCATCACCGAATACATGAGGAGTTTCAAATACATAATAATAAACATAATAATAATAGGTATTATTATAATAATAGGCAATAGGTTTGCTTGCTTGTTTGCATTGCATTCTATGTGCACAGGCCCCTTTCACACTCACAGCTAACGCAGTTCCAAAATAACACTGCCAGCGTTTTAACGCAAACGTAACCGTTTAAGCGCCGTCCCTGGGAGGCGCAGACGGCGACAAAGGCGGCGTCCGCAGGGCAGGGCCTCCCCAATTAGGGCGGCGCGCTGCCGATCGCGGCCCTTTCGCCCAAATCATCCCGCCCCATTAGACTAACTGCAGCTGGATCCGCCTCATGCATAATAATCGCCCCGGGGAAGTGATTGGCACCCGAGTCGCGGGGTGTCGGGGATGTGAATATTAATCCCGCGGCTCAGGGCATGTAGGTGCCCCCTGTCGCCGGCTCCCTCTCCCTGCGTGCAGCCGCCGCCGATCGCTGCCGCTCTGATCCCCCGTGATGGGGGCATTATCAACAGCGTGTCAGTTTTCAGAAGAACTACCATCTGATCTTCAAAGGGGAAAAAAAAGCAATTTTGGAAAACTGAAGGTTTTAATGTGCGCCGTTTAACGACTTCGTGTTGTGGGCAACATGCGCGGATCAATCCACCGGGGTGCAGTATACTTAGGATAATGCAAGGCAATGCAGGATAATGCTTAACAGAAAGGGAAAGAAAATCACGAGTGTGAATAATTATTCAATATATATTCTGCTTAACTATCTCTCAAATATCCTCCCAGTGAATTCAATCAAACGTGGCTTATTATAACAACACTGCATAAAAATGAATGATAGAATTACTTACTACGGAATAGTTATTGACTAGCGTGATTAATGGATTCCAAAGACCTTTTTTGCTTTTGTCCCTATTTTCCTGGTGGGACCCGAGACTTGAACAACGAGACTCCAGCACACCTTCTGTTACAGAATTTATAACACAATAAATAATAGATATTTAGTGCTTGGACCAATAGGGAGCGGACAAAAGCGAATCCCAGCACATCACAGCATCAGGGAAATTAATAAATAACACCTCAGCCTAGTTTCCCGCTGCCGCCGAGCGGCAAATACTTAGCTTTTGGCTCGTCCCATCCGTTTAATACTCATATGATCTGATGTCAAATCAAGCCGTTATTAATGATGGCTACGGTGCTTTGAGGAGGGAAAAAATTAGACTTTGAAAAAAGGTGAAATGTTCAAGGTTTCCGTGCTTGTGTACAGATTTTTCAGACTAAACTTTAAATGACACTTCAGAATATTCAAAAGCAGACTAAATCATTAGATGACCGGGTGTTCTGATAATTTCAGACTGGTTGAATCTTCCTTACTGTAAATGATGAATACTAAGCAGGATACACCAGCATCCTGGAGGAATACAAACATTTTTCCGCATCATTTTCAGTGTGATTTACCGGGGAACAAAAAAAGTTTGTGCTGATCAGCAGCTTTCAGTAGATGGCATGCCTTTTGCTTTGCAGGATCATCGGCACTTGCCTATTGTGACAGGCTCTTGGAAAGATCTCCAGATAAAGAACAGGGCGGGGATCTTGGATCAATGTTGCTAAATGCCGCGCTGGATCTAACGCTTCCTTTCCCGGGAAGATGTCCATATTAAAAGCGGGCTGTAGCCCTCAAAACGCCCCTGGCTCTCTGGGAGTCCGACGAGGCGCGGATCTGGAGCGTCGGCATCCTTTGGGGCTTTAAATGGGGATGAGAATCCCCGAGGTAGCCGGTCCCTGCGGTACAAGGCGCGCCTCCGGAAATAGCTCCGCGTCCCCGGCGCCTTGTTTACGGGGCGCGCCGCCTCCCACGGCCGCGGAGCCGCGCCGCATTCGCATTTTAACGCCGGAAATTGGAGCCGCCGTCCGCCTGTGCTTAGTGCCTCACCTCAAGGCACCCCTGCCGCAACCCTGGCAGAACAGCTTAAGTGCTCCCAGTCTGGTGAATAAGACCGAAATTACTGATGTGTGCAGCCATTTCCTCCCCCCGCCCCCCTCCTCTATTTGTTTTCTTTCTTGGGGGAACAGAAAGCCATGAAATTGCCCATGCCTTCGCCTCTGGCATCTGCTCCACCCAGTTCAAACCCGACTTGTTCCGGGGTGACCCCCGTGTCAGTACCACTGCTCAGCCTTTGGCTAATTCCAGCACAGCCAAAGACGGCTTCAGTTCCCTTATTGTAATCCGGACGACCTCCGGGTGGTCCCTCCTCGCCACAGTTAATGGTCCTTCTCACCCCCCGCCTCTGGAGGCTTCTCTTCTAATATCCCCCATACAGAACTGGTTAGGATTTAAATTGCATTCCCTCAAACGCAGGTACATTGGAGAACATAAACATTTGCAATCAAGACAAACCACTAGAATATACACAGAATATATAACTGTAAATAAAAATTAAAATCAGGATATACCTGTCAATGTACCCCATGGAAACTCACTATAGCTAAATGTGTCCTCACCACACCGCGACAACTAATAGATTTCTCTCCTCCTCCGGTGGAAGTTAATGGTAATCTGAAGTTGGCATCTCTTTGAAGTTAGGCAGGGAACACTTGAGCTAGATTATTTTTGCCTGTATTGCTGCGGTTCAAATCCGGTTAAGTGCACACAAGAACTGGTCTCAAAGGAGCAGGGAAATATAGGATATTAACGGTTTGCTGGAATCCGTCGCCATTCCAGACGGGTGTTGTTCTCGGGCCTGGTCCGTCAAGCGGATGGCTGCAGCGCTCAGGCTTTGATGTGAGCTTCATTTGGAGCGAGACAGTTTGCATGCTGCTTCATAAAATTATGAACTCAGAACGTTATCTATAATGACACATGCTTTTATGTGCCTCTGAGAGGCTGGACTTACAATATTACGTGACGTTCTGCTTGGACAAGTGCTAAGAGCTGCCTATGCACATGGAGATCAGTACTGTAATGGAAAGCATGCTTGCATATACAGTACTTGTGTTTATGCACGGTTTCCCTGTATAAAAATCTCACCTAGCCATATCATCTTCAAAGTAGGTCAGTGGCTTTTATTATAACCCAAATGTTGACGGTGCTATTTCACCCCCCAGTGGATAGCTTGCATACTGCATTTCTCAAAGCTGTTTCTGTACTCCGATGATCACCACACACATCCTTTTCGATTTGAAATGGTGCATTCTGGTTGGAAGTGGCTTTCCGTCATCAGCCGTGAAAGGCCCCGCACCACGCGAGAGGCGTTTACGGTGCGAAACTTCTGCAGCGTCCGCGAGCTGAGATAAGGCTGGCAGCACAATAAGTTTGGGAAGGACATCTTAAGGCAATTATGTTATTATGTACATCTCCGGAGTTCAAGGACATGTCGTGTACAGCTAACTCATGCTGATTGCATTACTTTGCGCTCTTGCCTCTGGCTTGGATTTCTATTCCACTGAGCTGAAGGAGCTCAGGTCCATATAAATTTTCTATCAAAGACAAAACAACTAGACCTGCTTGAGGTTAGAGGCGTCGTTGGCAATTGATCGGGCGTAGCGCGAGCCAAAACAATCATGACCGCGGCAGCCATGGGGAGACTTGGACAAGCTAGCCGCTAAAATAAAGTACAGTATATATGGGAGAGGTGAGTACCGCCCCCTACTGCTTATTCCCCCAGGGCCAGTGG
>JAODKL010000107.1:17888340-17898645 GCA_026780765.1 Petrocephalus schoutedeni
AAACGGGAGCGCGCCTGTCGTCACTTCCGGCCTCGAAAACTCGGTATCCGACTCGGATTCCGACCTCCGAGGTATAACTTTGTGGCACCCCTGATTTAGTCTATGTAGCTTATAGAAGAACGTAAACTTCTCAGGAGTTTCTGTTTGCTGCTGCATCACATTAAATTAACCAGACAAACACGTTTTTGGGCCTTGTCCGAGCCTACGATCATTTCGTTCTTGTGTTATTAATAAAATCAGAATACAGTACGGCATGCATCCATGGGAGGAAGATAAGCAGGCTTCTGGTGGGGATCAGGGGAGACACCTAGGCCAAGGACAAGTTGCACTATAATTATGTATAGAGTGGCAAAGTGATTGGTCAAGAAATAGTAGGCATGCTGGGAGGCCCGAAACACCTGGGCCTGGCCGTGAGAGAAAAGGGGGCACCTGGGAAGTGGAGGTATGATGCTGTGAGACCTCCCTGTAACGAAGCATCTGATGAGAAGAGAAAGTATGTAAGAGATGTGTGTAACCGGCAGTCAGGCACTTCTGCAGCGTCCAGCCTTAGTAAGTAACCAGTAACCTCACTGCTGCAATAAAGACTGAATCTGAAGATTAACGCAACTCCTGCTTGGCTGAGAAGAAAAACCACAACACTGCTAAATGCTAATGCACTAAATTTGCCTAAAGCGACTTTTTCAATTCGCTCAAACCTGCCTTTATTCCTTTTGAGAAATGTCAGCATATAGGCTACGTAGCTCCTCTGTTCAGATATACAGAAATATATTTAGTCAATGCCTAATTATCAGTCTTTTTTAGGTCATCTCACCCAGAAAGTTTGTTTCAAAGAGCACTCTCTATACACTTATATGCATTTCTCTCCCCCTGCAAAAATCCAGCGGAACGTTATTCCAGCAGATGTCAGTATTACTCTTAGAGAATGCAAAGAACAGAGCTATTCAAAGGCAGGGCCAATGGGCACATAAAATCATTAATAATTAAATCAGTGGGATATAACAAACACCCAAGGACTATTCCATACGCTGTGCTTCAGTCCAGATCATCTGCGTGATACCAAACGCAATCGGCCCAGCACATGCCTCCCACCAGTCATGGTTGATAAGCATCTAACAACTTTTTTCTTTTTTTAATAGCAATTGAATTTAATTACCACTTTCCTTGTAAGGCAGTGATCATTGATTTTGCCACAGGTCTTTAAAGGGTGTAGATAAGATGCAGCATTTGTACAGTCATGTAATAAGTCAAAGATATTCCAAGAAATGGCCAGAGGAGGAAAAGCGATTGTGGCAGCATCTACAGGGAAGGAGCCAGATGACCAGGCGCTGATTACTTCTGCCTGTCCCCTTGTTCCCTGTGATGAGTATAAATTGGTGTGCAGCCCCCCCCCCCTCCCCCACCAGAAAGCCAGAAGAAGCCATTACCTGCAGAACTCCTTGGTATACCTTGGCACGATATATCCTCAGCCCAGTGACACCATTCACTGCACCAATCAGAAGCTATACGAATGTCCTCTGTATTATGCTTTAACAAATCAAAACACACGACACATTCATTGCAAAGCTTCCCCCAGTGATTGGCTGTGCCAACTGGACTTTCTGAGGTCTATGATCCTGCACGAAATTATATACTCACGAATAATTACAAGGTGAAGATATTACTGGTGTAAAACAATAAATAGCTTGCCATAATATTTATTTAATATTTATTTGTAGGTATGAATACATGAATAAATTAGTTTTCTACATATGGCCTTGTACTAAAAAAAAAATTAAATGTAATATTTTACACTACATAATTTCGCTAAAAAGATGCAACAGTCCAACACTAGAAACATGCAAAAGATAACGTTTTGAATATTTGCTTTCTTTTGAAGACATCATGACAAGAATATCTTCTAACGTAAAAAAAAGGACGGTGACATTTCCCAGAAGCACAATCTGTAAAGTGTGTTGTACAAAGTGCGTAGATAACGGGACCGAGCGCCGAGAATGACAGGCCATCGCTGGCTGACCCACGCTGCTGCGATCACACAGATAGTGACCAGGGACAGGACCCAAAATACGAAACACCTGGCAGCTAGGAAAAGTCAATGGAATAGCGGACCTGCAGTGCATGCGTACGGACGGCCATCTTTCCTGTGGAATTTGCTGTGTTGTGTTTGGCTCAGTAAATGTTTCCGAGGACCTCTGTGCCTAATGTGACAAAGTGGGAAGGTGGATAATTAATTTATGGGAACATAAATGAACATAATTGGCATTCTGGGACAAGCATGATACATTATGAAGCTGTCATTAAATGGGTGTCCTTGACAGTCACGGCAGCACACAGCTACTACTCCAAATGGAAAATACTGCTATTCACCAGAGATGACTGAAATCAGTATATGCTGATTACACGAAAAAGCATGATGAAAATATTAGCTACAACAGTTAACTGCTACTCAAGGACAGCCTGGGCATGCTAACATGGTCCTTATAATAATCAAACTGTCCCAGTATTTTAAAAGTTGGCTGAAAATCTAATTTAATAGCTGATAAACCATAAGCATAAAGGTTTAACTGGTACACCTATTTAGAAAGATACTTTACATTATGTTATCTAGTACCTTGGATTCAGATTAATGGCTAACAAACAAAAGATTCCCCACTGCTAATCCTTCACAATTGTTTTTTTTAATGAATGAATCACTTGGATTATGCAGATCCTGCACCAGGCTTTGAAATGATTTCAGAGTACAGTGAACACTGCAAAAAATATCCCAAATATCCTGTTCTATATCCATTCCAAAATTACAACACATTTGGCAAAAGAAATTGCTTTATGCAGTGTGTTTCTCAAAGAATTGAGGATTATTACTGCTATGTATTGTTTTTATAATTTCTTTTTAGAATTTGATATAAATGTAGTACCTGTTTATATATTTAATTAGCACAAATCTGTCCCTAAAGTCTTTAATAATTATGTATATTCTTCCATCTATCTATTAACATATCCAGTACAGGGTCCCAATGGGTTTCGCTATCACAGAGGACGCAGAGGCCAGTCCATCACAATGCACACACACACACACACATCTCACATGTTTGTATTAATATCTTTGTGGGGACTGGACAGAACCCCAATTGCGATCTTAACTCCCACCCAGCCCAAACTTTAACCATAAGTAACCAAATAAAATTCATGTCTAGTTTCGATTGCGAATGACTAGTGTTTTGTTTGCAGTTACAAATTTCATAAAAATGACTTTCGAATTGAGTTTTGTGGACCGAGGAAATTTAAAAATAACAGATTTTTGTCACATTGTAGGGACACCTGGTCCCCATAATGTAATTTACACATAAACCCCCCCCCCCCCCCCCCCCCACACACACACACCCCCACGCACACACACACACACACAGCCACACACTCAGGGCAATGTAGAGTAGCCGCTTTACCTATCCAGATTTTGGGGAGAAAATTGGACTATACATTGAGGAAATCCATCGAAAAGACAAAAGATGACAAAATAATTGACAGTGCACAGCTACAAAGGTGGGGAGAGGAATCTAACCCCTAAGCCGGGCGGCGTGGGGCTACAGGGCTTATCACTGACTCACCACGCTGCTGTATACATGTCCCTCTGGAATTCTGAGAGACAAACGGAATATAAACAGAAGCATGAAGCAGCTTTAATCAGGTGCATATCATTGACCCTTATCAGGAATTCAAACATCACGTAAAACACGACTAGTAACATTATGACAGGATGGGGGCATGCTGTTGATAATGTCTGAATTGGCGTTATTTGTCTCCTCAGGGCTGGCTGAGTGCTTGCAGATTGCTGGCCACCTGCTAGGATCTGTCTGTTACTCATGGAGCTTCCATCCGGGTTTTGTGCACCCCCCTCCCAGCTGAGATGGACTCTTCCCTTATCATGCATTGCTTGATCACTTGGCTGAATCCTGACCTTGACATGACCTATTTATTCTTGAGAAATATCTAGAGGTTTGCTTCGCACTGATAAAACACGATGAGATATAAAATGGATAATCTCACCCCCTACAATAATAATAATGATACGAAGCGTGATAATTTCCAGTTGAATTGCTGAATACATTACCCAGTAATTTTTCATTTGCATCGTAGTCTGAGGTGTGTTCGAATGAACAAAATCAATCGAAAGCGAGGCTTTTTGTTCACATCAAGAAGCTTGACACTTAACACAAAAGGAGCTTTGACTCGCAAACGTTAGGCAGATGCAACCTTTACATCATTATATTGTGACACATGAAGTCTTATTATCAGATCAAACCTTATTAACGGTGCCTGGTTGGTGGATCAGGGGTAAGGCTTACTGCAGTAGTGCATGGTGCTGTGTGATCACGTGTGGAGGAGGAGGGAGTGGGCTGGGTAAATAGAGCTATTAGCTTTGTGGGGGATGTGATCTAAGGAGCTCATACTCACTGTCTGAATAAACTTTGGTGAAATGCCACACGCAGGATGTGTGCTGCCCCATAGACTTCCACCAGACAGCCCCCACTCCGCATAGTCTGTTTGGGTGCCGAGCTACTCCACTTGCCGCTCACGTACTGCACATGTACACATGTCCCATGCTCGTCCATATCTGTTGCTCATATGCATTCAGATCTGTGTCACGTGTCCTGCATGGGTCATGTGACCCCCCCCCCCCCACAAGAATCCCTGCATCCTTGTACTCACACCCCTATATATAAATGGCAAACAAACATATATTTTCTCTTGTAACCACACTGAATCTGCTCATTTTATGCAGAGGGAATGTGGGGAGAGCATTTGGCACGGGTTACATTCAGCTGGTGTCCGTGTCACAAAGCGATCATTAGGGCAGGGTGCCGTGCCTCTCCCGAGTGCAGATGTGTTAAGCCCACTCTGCAGCTTTCACCCGCTTAATCCCGGCCTGCTTGTCTGAGCCTTAAAGCCTCACATCAGCGCTTAGCTCTCGCTTTTAGTCATTCCCTCAAGTGTGTGCCCATTCTCACACTGTGTGTACATTTTCCATTTAACATCTTTAAATTCATGCAAATCCAACTTTTAAACATATATTTTTTACAAACATTTAAAGCACTGGATTAAAATCCATCTCGGTAAGTTGTAACTGGAAGTTCACCAATTTATGTTGGTCTTTAAGTCAATTGCCTACGGTACACCGTATTCCATCCCACCACTCTATTATTTAAGGGGATTCCACTTAGAGCTCATTCTTTATATTAATTTTGTTCTGTGCCGGACAAATTCATATTCATAGCAAATAATGGTGCAAATTGCCTCACCTACTTATACAATCCAGTAAAGTTTGTTCTCTGGTTTTTCTGGGGAATGTTTTTATAGTAAAATATGCAGAGTGCATTTGAGTCTCCTCCAGATACATGATGCAAGGCATGAACTGATTGAAATGCAACACAACTCTCCTGCTTCCCCCTTTTTAAAGTCTGTAGCTTTATGCAATATTGATCTGACATGTTCTCTTTATATCTCTATATTGAGTCACTGATTTAAACCAACAAAGAGGCTTACATCTCAGAGAAATCTGCAACTCACGTGCCTATTCACGCAGCTACCCGCGACTTTTCCCAATTTACGAAACGAAATTTAGAAAAACTATAATTTATTAAAAACTATAACAACTATAGTTTATTTGCAATGTTCATTTTATCTGATAGCAGCCTGCAATTTCCATTTAAGGAACACTGGCTTCTGTTAAGTGAAACTATAAATTGTTACTTCCAAAACACACATTCAATTTCCATCAGAAAAAATAAATCAGCTTTCTGGAGCTATGAAATTATTGTGAAATGTATGCCACAGCTATTAACATGTAATCAGACATCAGGTTCCTTGGTCCTGATGAAAAACATCCCCCGACATTATAAGATTATCGCACTGGTTTTTATACAGAAGCAAGTGTATCAGTGTTTTTATTCACACGTTGAACTGACTTGAGTTCTTTTATTTACTACTCATCTGATTAAAGGTCGTTATCCAGACGAGGTAATGACTTACACTCAGGGTGACCTTAGAACAATCAGCAGCATGTCTGCAGGCACAGTGCTACCCAACTTTCTATTTCTGTTTAAACTTCAAACGGAAGCAAATATGTTCCGTTTTGTGCAGTGTTTTGTCTGCCTGTGCTAAAGTTCTGCCAGTTTAGCTTAAATGTTTCTGCTGATGAGAGCCCTTTATGACTCCTTATAAATATGCATCATTTGACAAGCCCACAGAGCATTACAGATATGAATGTCGCAATGCAAAGGAACACTTCCTAGAACCAAAAGTGTATCTTGCAAACTGTGACCATCCCATTGCAGCTAACAAAAAGATGTTTTTAAATGGCCAATTTGTTGTTTTTATATTAGTTTTATATTAGCAGTTTTATATTTAAGTTTAAAAGGACCTGCGATTAAATTCAGAGCTGCTCTAACAGTAAATAGTCCCTCATGAACTTTCATACTTTGAACATATAGTTACATGCCAACAGTCCATCCATTTACTGAAATTGTTTATCCTGGTCAGGGTTACAGAGTGTATCCCAGAAGCTACGGCATGAATCGGGGAATAGCCCAGGATGGGGGGGCCAGCCCATCGCACGGCACACTCACACCTATGGGCAATCTGGAAACTTCAATTAGCCTCAGCGTGTTTTTGGACCATGGGGAGAAACTGGGAATACCCAGAGGAAACCCCACGACGAGGGACAGCATGCAATCTCCACACACATGGAACCTGGCCAGAGACCTGAACCCAGGTCCCAGGTCCCGGTGCTAACCACTGCACCACCATGCTGGCCTGCTAACAGCCTATTCATTCAATACTTCAAGAAACATGGGCATGTTCATGTAAAATACCGTTCTTTTTTGAAATATATGCCTATAAATGTTTAAAGTCAGTGGTTCCTAACCACTATCATTTTGGAAGCCATACACAATACACAATAATTGAAAAGTCTTTTGTAATTTTGAGGGATATTACACACACACAGATGTGGACAGATTTGTTGGTAACCATCATTTCTCCTGAGAAGTGATTAAATAAAAGCAATTGTCTCATGTATCCATGCATACCTTCAGTATGTGATAGAGTAAACCAATACAATTGTGAAAAGAAATGATTTATTGTTTATTTTACAAAGATATGCTAAAATTGCCTGGACAGATTTGCTGGTACCACTAAAAAAGTTAATAAATCATTGCATTATAGTCATGTTTCAAACTAATTGTTTAATCTTAATTAGTACCACCGGTGTCTTCAATCTTTTTATCTGCCATTCAGCCTATTTAAACATGGACCAGAGAAAGCAAAGGAGAGTGTTGGCTGAGAAGCTCATAAAGGTAAATGCTGTAAGGCCATCTCGTAGCCACTTCAGGTTCCCGCGACTACAGCTGCAGATGTTATTAAAAAGTATGAGGTCCGTGGGATGGAAGCCAACCTTCCAGGACGTGACTGAGAAAGGAAATACAACCCCAGGTTGATCAGAAGGACGGTGCGGATGGTGGACAAAGAGCCAAGAAAAGCATCCAAAGCCATTCAAGCTGATCGCCAAGGTCAAGGCGCATCACTGTCTGATCGCACCGTCCGTCGCCTTTTGAACACCAGTGGGCTCCATGGGAACAGACCCAGGAGGACTCCACTACTGAAAGAAATGCATTAAAAAGCCAGACTGGAATTTGCTAAAATGCATGTTGACAAGCCGCAATGTCTCTGGGAGAATGACCTTTAGGCTGATGCGACAAAACTGGAGCGTTTTGGCAAGTCGCGTCAGCTCTATGTTCACAGACAGAAAAATTAAGCTTTAAAACGGTTACGTTTTGGGGGGGGAGGGGGGGGGGGGCTTGAATCTGTGCAGGGCTCACGATTATCGAGGCATCCAGGCAAGAAGGAAACGCGGCCCAGTCAGAAAGCACAGCCTCAGTTACAGGTCGGGGGTCCTGGCACAAGACACACAGCTTAAAGCTCAAGAACGGCTGATTTAAAAAAGAAAAGAAGCACTGGACTATTCTTAAACGACCTTCTGAGCCCTGATCTCAATCCTACTGAACATCTATGGAAAAGATCGGAAAGATCTGAAAAATGCAGTGTGGAGAAGGCACCCTTCAAACCTGAGACAGCTGGAGCAGTCTGCTCAGGAAGAGTGGGTCAAACTACCTGTAGCCAGATACAGAAGCTTGACTGGGAGCTACAGAGGTCGCTTGTTGGCAGTGATTGCTGCTGAAGGTGGTGCAACCAAATATTAAGGGTACCTTTTTTTTGTCATGCCATCTTCATTTGCTTTATGTAAGAAATTCATTTGAATCAGAAATTCAGAAATCAAAAGCGACATCTGATGACGGATGCCACTAACTTTTGTCAGTTATTTTAAAGATAGCTGAGGGCAATTATTTTGCGGAAGGGTACCAACAAATTTAGTCTACATCTGTGTATGTATGTATATATGCGCCTTAGTGACTTGTCAATTTGTGTGGGTATTGGGTGTTTTAATGGCTTCCTCTGTAACTTATAATGAGTTTTTGAAGGATAAATGTACACTCTTTATGACTGTCTGTAGCACTTCAAACGCTTTAGTGAGACTGAATGGTATCACCTAATGAATAAAATATGATCTTTGCCATTTTCTTGTGAGCTCAAATCTGAACCCTCTTAGGACTGGAGTGAAACATTCCCAGTGTTGCCTGTCACATCATAATAGTGTAAATATGAGCTGCATTAGTCGCCCCACCAAAGTGTCAAAATAACACCGCCAACTCCACCATAAAACAGTATTCATTTAAAACTTATTTCCATTGAAATGTAATCTTTCCCACAGGCCATGTTCAGTTAGTTAACCTCAGTCTGAGACCATGAAATTTTGAAAGCTCCATCAAATATTTTCTTCTTTATAGTGCAAAGCAATTTGCAATCGAGGTATCTGCTGCAGGGAGAGTGAATCCACCGCATATTTGACAGCTGTTGACTGAGCTCGTTTATTAGGGAATGTTTGGCTTGATATAACTTCAGCAGATTTCCGTGCATCACCCCAGCCTTGTTCCAGTCGCTCAGAAACATTCAGATTTTTATCGTGAATGGCATTATTATGTATCGCTGCAATAGTACAATCTGGATATAAACACACTTCTTATTTTTAACTTCAAAAAGGATGTATTGTAGTAACACCATATTGTTTTTTTTTTCGGTTCATTCGTTTTTTTATATATGATATATGATATATGAGCACTTGGAGTGTTTGGAGTACAGCATTTGGTGCCGATGACATCCAGTGTGCTTACTGGCTTTGTGATGCATTGGGAAAGCCATCGGAGTAATTAACTCAGTTTTCATTCAATTTTTGAAATCGCATTGACCGTACCAGTTATTCAACCATTATGCATTCCCTAGCCTAGACCTCCATCCAATGCACCATTTCGCACACACACGTATATATATTTTCTGTCCTCGATCGTAGGTAATTGAATGTATCTACCTAACCATTGCAAACATCCCTCATGTTAGGCCGTGGTTGACAGACAAGCTGTTATTTTTCTCTGCGATCTGCTGTCACTTAGCTGTCTCAGCCTGCTTACCCTCAAGAAAACAGAAGGAACCTTGATGCAATTACCCACTGGCATCTGGACACCGCTTTTCAGCTGGCAGATCACGCCGAGGCAGCCGCCAATTGATTGTTATTTACCGCTCCTCCGGACCCCCCTGCTGCACGGAGCCTTGTGGTCCTGTCCCAGCATGTGCTCCCGCCACACCCCCCTGAATGGCACTGATGGAACGGTCCGGGTGTCCATGGCTTATGGCCACTGGGGCCCCCAGTGGGAAGCTCGCTGTATTGTGCCATGCAGGGAAACAGAAGATGAACTCCAAGGAGGACAGAATATTCAGACAAAGTGACATTCTGTCAGATGTCGGCAACGACAGAATGTCCCGGCAAATTATTATCTGTAGCATCATAGTTTAAAGGAAATGAAACCAATAGTATCTATGCACACTACTTAGATAAGGTTTGCCAGTGTTTTTGCACTTGTTTCAACTAGTACAGATACCATTTGTTGAGATAACAATTAATTAAAGCGAAAAAATACTGATAGAAGTATTTTATCAAGTTTTTTTTTTTTACACTCTTTGCTGAACAGAAATTTGGCCAAGAACACTAAACAGACGGTCTTTTTATTCCCACTGAACAGGTTTCCCAGCAACAAGTGTTTCATGATTAATTAGAAATCCCGTCACCAGTGACGGTAACAATAGAGCTGGCTAATTTAAAGTAGCTCTGTGCTGTAGGTATTTCAGCGCCCTACAATTCAT
>JAODKL010000107.1:17911221-17926726 GCA_026780765.1 Petrocephalus schoutedeni
CCTTCCAGAGCATCCTTCTGGAACCCTTCCATAAACTTTCCAGAACCCTGAGAAACCTTTCCTGAACCCTTCAATGAACCTTCCAGAACCCTTCTGTTACCCTTCTATGAACCTTCCAGAGCACTGTTATAATCCTTCTGTAACCCTTCTATAAACCTTCCAGAGCATCCTTCTGCAACCCTTCTATGAACCTTCCAGGGCACTGTTATAATCCTTCTGTAACCCTTCGATAAACCTTCGAGAACCCATCTATAACCCTTCCAGAAACCTTCTTAATCTTTACAAAACCCTTTGAGAAACCACCCAGAACACTTCTGTAACCCCTTCCTGAACCTTCTGCAACACTTCTGGAACATTCTGACTTTTCTATCTCTGTTGTCTTCCCTTTAGCTGCTTGCAGCAGTGCTCCGAGGATTCATTTCTTAACCACAGCAAATGCCTTGCAGCACAACTGAAAGGCCTTAAAGAATATATGCTGTACGTGCCGACGGTCTGTGGCAACAGTTATAAATACACTGATTCAAAATAGCAGGAGTCAGAAAGAGTAAGATAACTGTTTTGGAAATGCCCCCAGTAGACCCAAAGTTAACTAAAATATGAAATATTGATAACATAAAAGGGCACATTCTAGCACATAGCTGTGCTAAAATACTGTGCTGTCAATCTTACTTTAATTCTACACTAACAAGAATTACTGCTTATATAAAAGAGTCAGTATTACATATATAAACTATATACAGTTTTAGTGGGTGTATGTGTTATTAATACTCTACCTCTAGGTATCGATGGCGCTTGTGGTTCTGTGGTTTATATTTGTGTTTATGAGGCATCAAAAATGGCCTAGACCCTCCATCACATACAGCTAGAGGCACCAAGGTCTACATAGGTGGAAAAAGTTTGCACTAAGAGGTGTGTAATTTAAAACGCTGTGAAGGTGGATTGTGGAGAGCTGAACGGAGTCGTTCCGATGGTCTGACAAGTCGCAGTCATTCCCACAGGCTTAGAGGAAAGGTGCTTATGCTGGTGTCCCAGAGGAGCTTTTGTGAAATAAAACGTACACTACAGTACATGGCCTTGAAATTTCCAGTGCCTGGCTCAGGCACCCAAGCAGCATCTCCAAGTCCGTTTATCTCACTATAATCTTTACTTTGCCATCTCCATTCCGTTTCCTTCAATGTTTTCCCTCAAGCTGACATTTGCTGTCATCACTTCCTGTAACCAATACCCGATCCTTTCAGTCACTCCCCTGGCCTTTGGCCCGCCTCCTTTCCCGAGCCCCGCTCACTCTGGCCCGTATCCTCCTGGCGACTTTCCGTGCTCCGTCAGGCTGTCCCACACGCCGGGCCTCCAGCTCCTAGGCGCTGGACTTGCTGACGGATGATGAGTGAGCAGAGTCACCTCAGGATCCAGCCTACAGCTGAATGGGGGGGCCGAGGGCCCGCCAGCTAATCTCGATTCTGTCCTTCCCTCCTCGCCTTTCTGACCTCCACTAAGAAGAAAAAAAAGACGTTCTTTCACAGCAAGCTAAAGCTGCCATCAACAAGGGTTTCCTGCTCGTTTTTCACTTATTTCCCTCTCTACCCTTGCCGCCACTTCTATCCTCCCTCCTTAGTGTGGGAAATTGGCCCCTTTTTTCACCTCCAACATCTCAGCCAGCCATAAATGGTCGACCCCTCCTGTTTCTCCAAGTCCCAGCTTTGTGGCAGCACATTTGAGTCACAAAATGCATTAAATCACTTATGCCGGCCTCTGCTCGCAGATACAATTATTTAAAGCGCCTCCTTGTACGCAAGGACCTGTTCTGTGCCGACTCCTCCCAGATGAGGCACCTCATTGGCCCCCAGTAGCTGCTTATTCATAACACCTCTGCCCGACTTTGGTTAAATAACTAGCTGTTTTATTTAAGTATCCAGAAAATCCTGGTTCAGGCCAGTCACTCACCCTGGACTGCCGCTAAGCTTTCCTCTCCCGCCCGCCCAAAGCCGGAGCCCTGCACATTTTTGGGTTACCCTCGTATAACACACCTGATTCAACTCCTCACTGCTCATTCTGCTAATTACCGCACAGCTCTTCAGCTCAATCGTTTGTGGTGGAATTGGGAAAGAACTAAACTACACAGGGCACCGGCCCTCCAGGACTGGGGTTTGAGACCCATGTTCTAACATCTCTTCCTGGTCAAGACCTTCCAAGTAAAATTCAGCACATTATATTCCAACTAAATGCATCCAGTCCTTCGATAGACACACTATATATTAAAAATCAGTCGCATGGAGCCTGATTTTCAGTGTCACTGGGGAAGGTCTTAAATTTCATTTATTACAACTTTGAGATCCTACACTTTGTTCCCGTCTTACAATTTATTTATTTAGCAGACACTTCTATCCAAAGCGAGATACATAAAGCAGGGTTGGTCAGTCCCTGGAGCAATTGGGGGTTAAGGGCCTTGATGAAACCACTCTGCCAACCCTGGGATTTGACCAGGCAACCTTTCGATAACATGGCACAGGGTTATAACCCGGTGTGTCACACACTCACTTGTATGCATTATGTAGACACAAAGTGTACACAAAGAAAAATTGAATGTATTATTAGCGTTAAATCTTCAAACTTATTATTGAAGAAAATTTACAGCACTACTTAAACTCTGTTAATAAAGTTCTCAGTCAACTTCTATGACATTGTCAAGCCAGAGTTATACTTTACATTTAATCCCACATTTTATTTTGATCTTTTGAATTACTATTGTTGACCTCTTAACACTTTTTTTTATCTAAAGAGTGCATTATTAAATCAATTTTGTTGAGCACTTTACTGAACCGTGCTGCGGCCAGGAAGGTTCGAGAACCCGACTGCACTCCTGTTAAGTGTCTTGGGGCACCTGCTGTGAAAGGCACTATATAAAAATAAAATACACTGAACTGACCCTGAAGCAGTGATTTCCAGGCTGGTCTGAATCCTCGCCCGCTATACCGTTAAGCGAGCTGCCATTTCATTAATTCAGCAGGCTGGATAACGAGAGGAGCCACCTAATGATCTGTCTGCCGCGGCCGGCCACCCAGAGGCTCCTACTGCCTCGACTTCGCCTCTATGTCCACATTCTGACGGATTCATTTTTTAACGCCACTAGCGTTACTAACCCTTCCTTTCAGCTATCTCCAGCTACGCGTATCGGTAAAAGGCACGCGCATTTGCCCGGCTGCGAATTGTACGGCTGGGGGTGACACGGCGATAATTAAATTCAGTTAATTAAGGAGACTGTTAATTAAATAGTATTTCAGGAAATGGTAATGGCTGTTGATGTCGAGGTGGCGCAATGACCTGGGAGGGTGCCTGTTCTGACCTGTCAATATACCCACAATCCCCTCTGCTTAAACACCGCTCCGTTCAGTTTGATTTTTATCCACCGCACTTTCCAACAATCCGCACTGGAAAGAGAAGCTCAGATCAAACCGAGGTGATGCGGAGTGTCCGTGTGCCGGGGCACATGTGACCTCTTCTGCTACATTCTCCCCCCTCTCCGTTTTACTTCCTGGTGTGCAGATGGGACTATAACAAAAAGTTATTTAGTCTTGTGTTTTTTTTTTTGTAAAAATCAGATGTGCCCCATTGATCAGCATGCTGCACTGCACAGTGTAAGCGTCATGTTAATCTGCTTTTTGATTTATGGATGCTGGGAAGTGCACCACCCGAGGTGTAGCGTGAAAAAAATTCACCAGAACAACTCTCTCTCTCTCTCTCTATTTTTTTTTTATAACAATACTCAAAGGACGAACTGCAGGAGAGTCTGCATGTTTTGGAACTGCAGAGACTCCTGCTCTGCTGTGAGAACGACTTTTGGGGATTAAAAATATTTTTAGTAGAGTTTAGAACTACTTGTGTTTATCCCAATTACTTAAGACTCTCTCTGGTCATATTATTCTTTATGAATTATTCACGGGGCAGACGCCCTTTTCCCACTCCGACAGCAGCAGGTAATGGAGGGGAATATGATGCAAGGCCCAGAATGTAAGAGTCTGAGACTCCATATTATAACTACACTGGGTGCAAGAGAAAGCAGGTTTACGGTTCATAATATGGTGTGTGCTTAGCTGGGATGGTAAGACTGGTGCACGGGCATAAGACTTCATGATGCAACTGTCCCGATTAAAAAAGTGTGCACCAGACACAGTTTGGCGATGGACACGGGATGCCTCACACAATTACTATTAGGGGCCCTATGCCTTTATTATTCAGAAATGTGACCGATAATTTTTGACCAATATTTTTATATTCTGATTGGTTCCCCCTCTCTAAAGTGTTTCTCTGTACCAGGTTGAACTGCATAGCATCATATTCTTTTCCGCTGCATGGTATCATGTCAAATCGCACTGAATGGCAATAGAGGTGAATCACGACGGATCCAATTACTAGTCGCTTGTTGGCCACATTGATGGAGACGCACATCCCGAGTGTTTAGTCTGTTATGCTGATTTGAAACGACGCCTGTTTTGCTCATTCTGTAACCAAAATCTTTCATTTCTATTTTGCTGTATATCAGTAAAAAAAAATTTGTTTCCAAAGCCCGTAAAATTCCACATTTCACGTGTTGGTGCATTCTGGCAACCGGTCTGCGAGAACTGCAGCCATCTACTGTGGCGAGATGCGTTTTCTCTTCTGCGACTTGTCAGGGTGAATAATTCGTTAGATGAGCCCAGAGAAAAGAAACATCATTTATATTGATTTTCAGTTTTATTTTGCTCATTTATTTAAAGGGAAAAAATGCAAAGGAAAAGCCGACTGCCATTTAAATGGGAACAAAATGGTTTCGCATCAAGAAAAAAAACAAAAAAACAAAATCATACATGCTAAATGACCACCGTGTGCATAATAATCTAGGAAAACAGAACATGATGTAGAGCGTGGAAAAAGGCATTCCGGAGTCTAAAATCCCCATCTTGGTGTCAGAGACGCAGTGGGGCTGTTCCTCTGCGAGGTACTTCCCGCTTACCAATGCATGAGTTGCTTACTCGGTAGAAACACCTAAGCTGGGGAGAAATGTGCATATGTGCCTATAAGCATATATGACTAAGTGTTTTTTACGCTTCCTGTTGTACTCCGTCCACATCCTGTGCATGATGCAAAGTCATAACTGCACAGGAAATAATCTGACTTGTTTACAGGCACAATAACGTGTTTTTTCTTCTTTATGTGTGGTTACAGTTCAAAAGAAGTTTCGCCAAGCATCATAAATAATCACACTGAAAAAAAAAATAATGGTTTGTAAAGACAACAGCCTTTCAAGTTATTTTCAACTGAGATTGTACAAGCGAATGTGTAAGTAACATTTAACTGAAATGAAGGCACATTTAGCTGTTTTTTATGTACATGTATGGTTTTTATGTATATGTATTTTTATGTATATGTATGGTTTTTATGTATATGTGTGGTTTTTATGTACATGTATTACCCATCTTCTGTCTAAGCGTTAATGATTGAGCCGACCGTCTACACCACAGGCAAAAGCACCAAAATCTCTGCAACCTGTTCCAAGCCAGAAATTGTAAAATCACAGCGAAGGTGCAAATCTTCAAATCTTGTTAAAAGCAATTTCCAGGCAGGAGGACAGCCTTCGAAAGCTGTCACAAAACCACCTCCTGCCCGGATTAAGGAGGCAGGTGGTCGCCGAATTTCACAGCTGAATGCCAGCCTCACACAGGTTGCTTTATTCACACGACCTTAAACATCGGTGTTCATTTGATTAGGCGCGCTGGACACTGAATTCAATAGCAACTTGAAAAGATTAACTACAATTAAGGGAAATGTCTTAATTTTAGTCCAGATCCGTGTTCCTTTGGATGACGATACGGCTCTGTGCTGTTGTTGGATCTGTTATGCTTGCAGATTTTAGTAAAAAAGGCTCCACAAAAAATACATTTCCTATGGTGAACAGATGACAGTAAAGTATTCGTTAGCTCTTCTGCGACGTTAGCATTTAGCCGAATTTCGCCGCAGTTGCGGAAACGGGATACCGAGACATAGATGAGACGTGGAAACTGCGCACGACGCAAAATGAGTTTGCAACTTCGCATGAAAGCAAAACTAAATCCTACCCTTAAATTTTTCAAATGCCTCCAGGCCGCATTCGTGCATTTGGGAACAAATTGAGCACACGACCTTGAAAAGCATCTCGCCTCGCTGTTGTTTCACGCAACTAAATCTCGGCACTGTGGCTCGCGTTTAATCTGTGCAGGGATTTCTCCACGTCTTTGATGGATGCTGTATAAAAATACCGTGCTTTTTACATCACCTACACAACACCGTGCTGCTTAAAATCAGTTAGCAGTATGACGGAAAGCAACCTGTGCATTCAGCAACACATCTTGGTTTTCTAGAACTTCAGAGGGCAGTTTAAGTAGCATAAATATTTATCAAAGTCGTCCAAGTGACTTATATATATATTATATGAATATTATACGGGATGGTTTTCTCGTATAAAAAATTTAACAGAAAATAAATGGTTTCTCAGTTGCAGTTTTGCATAGTGTTGACAAATGTAAAGAGACACATAGTAGGTGAAGAGTTAAGGGCCAAATTTGCATGCAACATGGTTGTAAAAGTACTTAAACACATGTCTTTTTATTTATTTATTTTATTTTTTGCAACTGCCAGGCTGAGGTGTTGAACTTTTTAAAGACAACTGATAAAAGCCATTGCCTAAAACAGTTAATTCTTTAAATAAAAAATTGTGCTCAAAATGCTTTGATGGAAAACTGCTTCTGTGGATGTCCTGGCAGTTACATAATAAGTAAGGTGATTTTCTACACCTTCATTAGTCTAGTGTCTGTCATGAGTAATTGCACTGCCCGGGAAGCATTTAAATATCGGGCAGCTCGAATTTCCCTGAATATTACTGCTAGTTCTTCAACATGAATATAGCCCTTCACAGTTTCGTCATGTTTATGGCCCTATCCAATGGCTGAGACCATATTGCCTGATATTTTATTAGGCATATAGGACACACATCTCTCCAGAATAAAGAATGAAAATTTATACTGACTTTCTTACTTGCATTATACATGGGACAGGCATTCCTCCACTTTAAAGGGAGAAAGGTGCTCTCCGGCAATTTTGTAGGCCAGCAATTCTGTGATTTTATTAAATTTTACATTTCCATGGACATGTTATATAGAACGCTGAGTCAGAGATGCTTTCCAAAACCTTCAAAACGTTTTGGTTTCATTCCTGATGAACTGTGTTTCTCTAATCTTTCTATAAATGCAGTTTAATTGAATTAAGTTACATTTTATATGTAGCTCTACTCGAGCTGGTTTCCTCTTCTAGCTCTTGTTTCTTTATGTATTTAGCTTATTCATAAAATGCTTCATAAAATGTGAGACATTTCTTTGAAATCTTTCTTTGAGAAACTGAATGATACTTTAAACCTGCTTTTCAATGCATAACATATGTTGCCTGTGGTGTGAATTACAAGAATGTTTATATGGGTTCCAGATCATTTATTTGTATGGTGAGGTAAGTGCATCCCAGTACAATGCACCACACCCACCATCTCTACTGTTAAAGAATTCTTGGTTTACTGATGTCCTGGCACTCTGATAGAGTGGTCTTTCAAAACTTAAGGAAAACGTGATCATAGTTTTTTGGGTCTTTAATGAACGTCTTGAATGTGCATGCATGCTCTCAGCATAAACAGTACAAAATCCGTGCCCCATCGATCCGTCCTCTTCAGACGCAAGTCAGGTCCCGAATGAATCCAGTTTATGCTTGTCCAGAAGCATTATATTGCCCTAAGTCACAGTGAGGATTGAAATTCATGGCTCACACAGTTCTGAGTTAGTACCTTGCCAGCCCCATCCGTCTACTGTCAAATTTGTCTGTATTGTTGATAATCCTGCTGTATAAGAGCAGCAATATTAGAACTGATGTTACTGACTCCACCAGATGTCCAAGCAACAGACTCCTGTGCCCACACACCATACATTATTCAGATTATTACAATAAGACTAATTAATTTAAAAGGGCGATAAAATGTGAAACTTTAATGTATCATTTATGTGTACATTTGGCCTTGACACTATCATCACCGCGTGCCACCCACTATAATTAACTGCTGTCTGCTAGACATCAAATTGCCATCCACGCTTGATATCCATTTAAATTAAAGGTATTCAGCTATGCTGGAGATAGAGGTGCACTGCTATTATGACGTACACTCCCCTTTTAGACAGACAGACAGACAGACAGACAAACGGATGGACACTTCTCGGTTGCCAGGTTACCATGGTTTCCCTGGTTTCATGGGCACATTACCGCCAAAGGTGAAAAAAAGTAATAATAACAGCATGTCAAATGATCGTATGACTGCGGGCTTGAAAATACAGGAGGACACAAAGGCATGTGGCATTTCATGAGCGCACACATATACACACGCTTTAAAGTGCAGCCGCACACTTGTCTATGTGATGACATAACCCCATACACTCAGAGAGGCAGATTCCACAGGAAAGTAAATAAATAAAAAATCCAACCATTTAACTGTCAAGACTGTAAGTGAACTTTACAATTCAGTACAATAAGCTAGAAAAACATCGGGTGTTGGGGATGGGGACAAGACTGTGTGAAAAGCTAAGCAGACATCCATTTTGGGTCCCGTGGTCTTCCACCCACAATCCAATCCCAGCCAAAGGCATTCAGCTAGACCACTGAGGACAGCAATTATTTCCCCCCCCCCCCCCCCGGACCATGTGAAGGAGCGGAGATGCATGGAGTCATCCTCTGTGTTCACCCAGCGGACACACATAACCGAATCCATGCATATCAAATCACCAAACCGAAGAAGCACCTCTCTCAAGCAAACTCTAGGCCCAATTTAGGTGTCACTCATTTGCCCTCAAAGGCCACGAAACATGAGGTCCCCTTAATCAATTTCTACTCGTTTTACATAGGGGGGAAAAAAAAAAAGATTGAATTTTTCCTTAAAGCACTGGCGACGTTTAATATCACGAGCGACGGTTCTATCACCGCGGCCGTTTCATGGGCTACGTTCGCTAATCGGTTTTCGGCGAGCTGTTGGCATGTCATTATCTTCTGCTGACCGCTGTCTCCGGGAGAAGCGGAGGCTCGCGGCTCCAGCTAAAGCTAACAAATGCACATTACGGCCCGCGTTTCAAAGGAGGGCCTCCGAATGTTTCCAGAGATATACCCCCTTCCTCGCCGGAAAGACGTGCAGAAATAAATAATGCTCTTCCCCGTCTATCCCCGGAAAAGGGAAAATATGACAAGAGAACGCGTGTCTGCTGGAAATTCCATCAGGGGCTTCAGAGACATCCAGGCTTTCCCACCTACAGTTTTATTATTATATACTTCTTTTGTAACGACTGTCCCGGACGGGATGGGGAACGGAGCCACATGACACGGCGATGGGGGAAAGGATGGTGAACAGATCCTGGGCTGGGAAGCAGACAGCAGCGATGGCCAAGGATGAAAGCCTTTTCAGTGGGGATATCGGGGTAGGTAGACAAAAACCATGCAAGGGCTACTTCTGCGGCCTGGACCAGGTGTCGGGGTCTGGGCGTGATTGCTGATGGGGGCTCGTATAGAAACAAACTCATATATATAGAATGTGGGAAACAAGGAGATGACAAAAGGAGAATAAAGGATGCCACCCTTACAGGCACCTGGCTCACCCTTTGCGTGATGGGAAGACCTGCATATATCTTCTATAAAAATAAAGCCACATAATAAAGCTTGTACTGTGTTAAAAATGGATGGAATGTCATGATACACCTATCTGCCTATACAGTTACATCCCCTTTGCACAGACGCAGGTCGGCATGTGAGATAGAGCCTCGCATCAGAGGCTAATCCTGGGTGCCGACGGGCAAACAGGTTTTCGCGCGTTATCGCGCGGCGCCGGCCTGGTGCGGAGAGCCAGATTATTTGCATGCTCTGTGGTCCAGCTTCTCATTAGGGGAGTTAACCTGGGCTGACACCAGAACCCCAAATCGGAGCTAACCGTGCCGAGAGTTGAGGCCCCCCCTTTGTGTCTGGCGCGCCTCCATCACCCCGCTTGCAGAACAGCGCAGTAATGTTCAGTTACATGCCCTCCCGTCGTCTGCCAAACAAAGGGGGAAAAGGACGCAGTGGCGTGAATACTTACAGTATGCCCATGGCCTTTTACCACCTCTCGCTGCCACCTTTACGATCCGGCGTTGCTGTTTACTATGTTTTACTGTTTACAATTCTACCATGTTTTCATGTAGTTAGTATGATTTGACAGTGTTTGCATGAGCGGGGCGGAGTAGGGGAATGGATACCCTGGTAGATTCACGGTGCCCAGAGTTTTACAGGGGCCCTGGAGTACATAAAAATACTGTATATGTTAAATTTGTAAGGTCACATTTTGTCAAGGGGCCCAGAATTTCCGGCTACATTTGGCAGATGCCCTTACTACTGCTATGGCTAAGACTCTGTTGGCAACTATAGTTCTTTTTTTTTTCTTTTTATAATTCTAGTGGCAAAAATGTAGTTGCAACTGAGCCTATAAGAGAGTACACAAGTCCTACCTTACCAGCAGAGAAGGAATTTAAAACAGAACACTCTTAGCCACAGTTGCAGATAGTTATATTTTTCATATTCAAAAAGAAAAAAAACACAGCCCAGAATACATTTTCGCTATTCTCAGTTTCATTGTATGTCCTTATGTTGATGTTCGCAGCAACCCAGAGACATTCTTGCCCACCCCCCCCACCCCCCGATATCCACCTAACAAACCGATAACGAGTTAAACGCCCCTACACACATCGGGTCATCTGGAGGAATCTCGTCCCGAGAGGAGCAGTGCCCCCTAGTGGCGGCTGGGTGCCCCACTCTCCTCCCCGATAAGACCCTGTAGGGACCGGAGAGACATAATAGGGACACTGGATTGTACTTCCGTGATAAATGAACGACGGGATAAATACGGTAAAGGGAGGAGGAAGCGCATCTACGGGAACGGGGGAGCTGGGGGGGGTGACCTCTGAGAGACGGGGCGGCCGTAGGGATGCCGGAATGGCGAAAAGAGCATGTCGGGAGCTGCTAGCTGGAGTCCCCGCGCCAAAGGTACGTGTCGGTACAAAAAAGCGCTAAAAGGCCACTTGTAGCTATCGGAAGCCCTGGGACCGGCCCTTGGAGACGCTCCCTGTTCCCACGTCCCCATCCCCCCGCCAATATTCCACAGCAGTCCAGCTGTACATCACACGGGAGGATAACCGCTTTCCCACCTGGTACCTGGCTGCGGAAAATCTGACTGCAACCCAGAATGTGGCCGGACTCTGCTTGCTTGGCTCCCTAGCAGGCCGGGCACTAATTAGTGGGTTGCGCTTCATTAGGGCTGAACAGGTCCGTGATTGGTTGTCACAGATGCCATCATCCCATTGGTCGGGACTCTGAACGCCCAGTAGGAATGTCACATATATATATATATATATAAATGACAGCAACATTTCATTTATGGTGGACAATGACAGCACAGGCAGCTGCTATTTTATTGAAAATGTTCCCGACAGTGTCCCAGGGGACACCTGTGCCACATAAACCTCTATTATGAACCGTGTGACAAATATTAAATACATCATTTTAGCAAAGCTCGGGAATACGGTATTGGAAATGTCTGGCATGGTGAGTAGTCCCTGCTGAAAATTTCATGCAAAAAACATGAATTTGCCATTTTGTGATTTTTTTTTTTTACGTACGAGGAGTCAACATACCGAGTATAAGGAAAGGCACAATTGCAGATTTAATCCCAGGAACATATAACTAATTCTCTTTCATCACCTCATACGTGGGATTGTTTAAAGGCACAAACAAGAACACAAAGTCTGATTATGATCTTTGTATGTATCAGTTCTCGACAAAATGGAACGATATATCACACTGGTTTCCTGTAACATGTTTCTGCGAGAGTCAATCCATCCAAAAGAACTTCTGTCATGTTAGAAATGTGCTAAGTACATTAAGCGGCTCGTATAATATACAATTGACAATCACAGGCCTACACTTTAGCCTAATCAGCAAGCGTGGCATTACCAGCATTTCCATTATGTGTTCTTCAAACTGAGTAATTCCACCGTTCTGTGAGAATGAGTTTGCCCACCCCACCCGCTCAAGAAAGCCTCGAGTATTGTCAATCTGGAGCGGGTTGGGTGCCCTCTAATACCAGAATTTCACAAAACAATATACCATTTTTATTAGTGTCTCAGGAGATGCTTTCAACTGAGTGAACTTCATCTTAACTTTGATGTTAAGAACTCGGTACAAGGCTCCAAGTTCAGGTCTGAACCCACAACATCCTGGTGCTAAATTATTTAGGTGATCAATCTTGAATGATAAGTAACACAGAATTGGTAGAGGCTGGATTCCTGTAGATCTTGGGAGTGTCTTCCTACTTCTGTGATTGTGCCAAACTTTAACAGAAAGGGGAACTTACTGTCCTGTTCAAACCACAGTTTATCATGTAAGTGACTCACTCCACTGTCAGCATCAAGGTCCAGCCAGATAACAATCAACAGCTTACCTGCAAAGAACAAGGGGGGGGGGGGGGTTCAGGGCAAATAATGACAATTGTGAATAATTCTTCACTCAGGCCTTTCGCCGGTTAGTGACATGGCAGCGTTGTGGCAGGAGGCGAACGTGCCAGCCGGCTTTGTAGTGGAGAGAAAAGGTGTTCTGTGACTCCACACCACAGATCTGACCTAAATGAAGCTCGCAAAATTCCTGCAGCCATTACAGCAGAACATAGATCTTTTGTCCTTCTGTCAGGATACCCCCAAAAGATACATCCCGAAACACTCCATACCCTCAGCAGTAAATGCCCCAAGAAAGTCACCGGAGACGAAGAGTGCCCAAGAGACGTCACAGAAGCAAAGGAAAGGCCGCTGGCGGGCACAATGCAAGAGGGTGAGTCTTAAATTGATAGATTGTATAGCTACTTTTACTGCGTTTCTTGGAAGGGCGGCACAGATACCTGTAATGGCTTAAAGTCAGTTACGGTTTGTTCCAGCCGAGGACAATGGATACCGTTACGTTAAAGCCCCATCCAAGAGGACGGCCCTCGCGGCCACCGACCGAATGCACATCGTGATTTGCACCTAATCCTGCAGCGAAGCCAAACCCGCAGCTATGGGCCGGCGACTTCGGACCCCCGTCACGTGACGCTTCTGTGGAAGCTCCAGGGCAAAATAAAGAATAAACGCGGGCAACACACAACACGCAGGTATATTACCCTGCAAATATATCTGCCTAGCCTTCTACAAGCGGCAAAATTGTTTAACAGCGTCACATGACTTCATGATATTATTTCATCAAATATTTACTTTAAATGAATTATGAAGGACCCATAAAAATATCATGGCAGCAAAGGCATAAAGTGTCTATTTTAAGAATTATTTAGTATACGCCGTAGCAGGTCAGTTCCAATGGAAACAGACCTGGAGAGAAAGGAAAGGCTTAAAAAAGACCCTTTGAGCGTTTTCACTCACACACTGCTGCAGATGCTGATAATGGAACTTTTTTTTTCTGCTGGATTTATGTGAGAGGCAGGGACGGCGAGTTTGCAGCACGCAGGACTGTCATTATTTGCACAGGGATTGCTCTGCACAGCAATGCGCAAACCCTTGGCTGCCGGAGGAAAAAAAAAAAAAGTTGCTGTGTGGATTTTTTTCCCGCTTGAGTCGAAGTACATCTTCCTGCATTCAAGCTGACCTCACGAAAACAAGCAGACTTATTTAACGGACTACAGGAGCAATGATGACAGCAAGAATGCGTGACATGGGGAGAACATACTCCAGACACTTAAGCTACCCCTACTCATGGCCGCTTAAGCTACCCCTACTCATGTCCTTGACACATTACACTGTGTCCTCTCATTGTACCTGCACTTTACCTTATGACCACAAATACACTTCCTAAGGTTGACATTTCCATCACCAACACAATGCCGAATTGCTGAACTTTACACCCTGTTATATGTTATATAACAGGTTGTGTAAAGTTGTGTAAAATTTGCGAAATGCTACTATATGTTGCACTGTGGCCATGGAGAGTCGTTGTGACATGTCAGTATGTACATGTACTTAGCTGCTGGTGACAACAAAGTAACCGTGGACACAGAGGCAGGATTCAAGCCAAGATGGAAGAAGCAGCGTCCTCCCCCACTGAGCTTCCATGCTGCCCTAGCTGTCTTCTCACCACCATCCTCATCATCCCATCCTGGCTGTGACCCTGCCTTCTATCCTCCGCTGTGTCGGGCAGGCTTCAGGTGCACCTCTCACCCTGACCAGGCTAAATATTCGGAAAACATATGTATCGAATCGTTGTCGTTATCCACATGACCGTAAAAGTATCTCAGATTCCTTTATTTCCTAACAAGTGGCGCAGTAACAGTAATTACAGTGAAACTGGCAGCAATGAGGTCATAGATTGTTAAGAACTGATTTAATCCATATTCAAAGTGCTTATCGTGAGGCAGAACTTGAGAAGGCAGACGGGAAGACAATTAGGTGCTCAGTGAGCGAAGCAGCCCCTCTGCTGCGGACCGCAATCCTCACGTCGCTCTGTTTACCGAGCAAATTAGTTTCTATGCAGGCCGCGAGTAACAGCTGGCTGGCGTTTTCACATTAATTGTGCCTTTACTACGAACACCGATTCTGATCTCCGCACGGGTCTGAAACGCAATCGACGTCAGTCCTTCAGCCACTTTCGAAAATCCTCACCTGCCTGACAGCTCCACCCCCACCCCGCACCCCCGCCCGGCTCGACAGCCATAAAATAACAGGATTTGGCCCGTTGGTGACCAGGAACTGTCGTGCAGGTGGGGCAGTAAGGACAGTGATGCCTTCCTTGCTTTCAGTATGATGCTCCGTACCTGAACGGGGGACCAATTTACACCCCCCACCCCGGGTCCGTTTAATTGGCGTGGCCAGTGGATGGGGGTTCGGGTCTAACAGTTAGTCTCCCCGAAAGGCGAGGGGCTTCAATCTCGCTGTAGCTGCAGAGTCTCCATGGTGTCTCCATGCAGAGTCATGATCAGAAAATAAAGTTTTGTTCCCACTCCTGGAATCCATCTCTGGAATGCGAGAGCTCTGCTGAATGGCAGTGGAAAGCCTTGGCTAGCCCTTTCTGTTCCTCATGGCTACCAAGGTCCTTGCCAGCTGTGAGAAACGGATCCCAAGTATAATATAAATATAAGGAATATAAAGGCTAACGCTGAATGGCATTCCCCGTGCAGTCGTCTGGCTGCTCGTATCCCCTGACAACTGAAGACCGGGTAACTTTCTGTGCACAGCGCTAAGTAAGACAGAAGCCACCCCGCTTCTCCATGCTGTTAGCTCAGCCCATGTTTTTTTTTTTCTTTCATTCAGCACAAAACCAGTGAAGAACACAGGAAGGCATTTTCCTGATCGGACCTCTTCTAGTTACCCACAGCTGGAAAATGCTGCAGTGACCCATCACACACGCACACACACACACA
>JAODKL010000107.1:17929777-17941805 GCA_026780765.1 Petrocephalus schoutedeni
AGATCCACTCAGTTCACGCACTGGTCAGGGGGGGGGGGGGCTGCAGTCTGTCCCAGGGAGCATGGGACGCCAGTCCATCACAGGGCTCCACACGAATCAGCACAATCAATTTTTATTTTAAAGTTCAATAACCCATAAACGTACCTTTCAAATTGCATTCATTCCCAGTTATTCTGTAGTTACACCTACAGCAGACCCGTTTCTAAATGCAAAAAGCATGTCAACAGCCATCTTGTGGTGCGAATTGCTATACAGGCCAAGTGAAAAACCTGGTAATGCATTTTGTGTTATTCACGCCACTGAAAGCCATTTTAATTTCTGTCCACCTGGGGTAGCTAATAGACACAGACAGTGCAGAAAGGAGCATTATACTTTTCTGACGCACAGCACCATCTTCTCCATTATTCAAGAACAGCAAGAAATAGTTCCAGGTGCGTCCCGCTAAGTTATTTCTCAACATTTCAGTGGCGCAGTCAGGTTATTTCAGCTAAGCATGGCTTAAAGGGCCATTCGCCCACGCATGGTCGATCGTAAGGGGAGATCAGGGGAATCGAACCCGGATAAAAAGTGGGAAGCATGGAATAAAAGATACAGCGCACAGTCATTCTTTAACATTTTTGGAAAATGTGAGCCTGTATTCTCACTGAAAATATCTCTACACACAAATTAAGGATTGGAAAGTCACATAGTGGGAAGGATTTTCTTTATCCTTGGAACATGATGAGGTTTAACGTAGAGAAAATTGGGATTAAAACCACAAAATAAGAAAAATAAATAAATCCAAAAAGTCAAAAACGGGGGGAAAATAAGTCACGTTAAACTTGTTGGTTTGCCTGAAACATTGGATTCATGACATTTTCTGTCATGTTTTTTACTCCTGATTTATTAGGCAAAACATCTAACACTACTTCAGTGTGGCGAGAAACAGCTGTAAAGTGGGTAACCGGAGAATATCGGCTGACTCCTGGGAGACTCTGACTGACACTTTAGGTATCACTTGCAGGAATATTTCAGGGTAGATTAACAGCAGGAACTCCTAAGTCAATGACAAAATGAGAGGCTTATCCTAACGCCGTCCTACGTTTTGTAGACGAGAGTTAAGTATGTTAAATTTGGATTACAGCAAATAAGGATAAGGCAGTGAAACTGAGTTACGGGAGTTAATTTTAACTGCGAGATGTGTGTGACTATGATGTCAGTTCATATCCATCACCCACAGGAAACAGAGAGCAGGCCAGTAAAAGCCTCAACAGGAAATGGGTGAAATCAAATTCAGCCGTTTTCCTCAAGACTCTGCGGCGTTCCTTAGCTCTAGGGCCGCTAAACGGTTTACCCGGAACATAAATAACAAACGAACGTCCTTTCGTTTTCTAACAGACCGCCGGCCCTAGACTTTCTGTAAATATAAGCTTGGATACAACCTCAGAGCCCGTTCACCTGCGATCGGGAGACGCGTGCGGCGTCGAAGCGGCAGCTACTAATTAGCGAAATTAAATTAGCTTGCCTCTGTTGCGACGTCGCCTAAGTCGCGCAGCCCGATGGGCAGAGCCGGATTCCGGCGTTTTCAGCGAGCGTGATATTAAAGGCAAAGAGTCCCCTTTCTGCTCCGCTAGCCGCAATGACAGGAACGATGGCGCAGACTTTCTCAAAGTCGACTTAACGCCGCCAAGAAACTTTTTTCCTTGCAAATACATATTTATGCTACTTTCAGCCAATGTCACTCCTCACTCCTAGCCACTTTATACAGGTTTCTGCACTGGGGCGACAAGACGACATTGATAATTGAATTTAAAATGTTTTATTATTTTTTTTGATAAACGGAAGCAGGGACATGCGTTATTTTATTTTCAAATAAGCTAAAGCAGGGACGTGCACGTACAGATGGAGAGCTGCGTTTAGATCAGCGGAGAGAGACTTCTGATTAGGGGAAAGCAGATTATGGTGCAGAAAGGAGGTCGGTTTAAACTGTGTCCTCCATCATTCCAGATGGAGAGTCAATAAGCCATGTGGCAATTAGCATAACAGTAACTGCACCATTTGGGATGCTGCTAGCCATTTTGCCGTCGAAAAAATGTGCAACTTATATATAAAAAAAATTAGGCAAGATGAATATTTTGTTTTGGCCTAGAGAAATAAGGAAAGTAATTATTCCCTTAAGACAGGGAGCTAATCTGTGGCTGGTGCCTTATTTTACATATTACATCCATCCATCTAGCCATCCCTCCAACTTTTAGCCGCTTATCCAGAGCAAGGTCACTGAGCCTGGAGCCTATCCCAGGAAGCACATTCTGAGGTCCAGATGAATCAGTGGCTCTGCTGTCTTGTTTTGGGTACGAGAGGGACACGGCACAGAAATTTGAAACAGGCATCGCATCTAGACACACCTAAAGCCCTAAGCTTCCCAAGATAAGGTTCCAGATTACCGCGAAGCCAAATCGGATGAACGCTGCTTGGAAAGGTGGACCATTTCTGTACGTTTGACCTTGGAAGTTCTGCTTGAGTAGAAAATGTTTTTTTTTCCCCTCCAGCCAGAAGTCAATCAGTTCTTGGAGCTAAGCTCTGTTGCAGTGTCTTAATCACTTAATTTATTTTTGTGATGCCACAATACTCCATGAGATCAGCTTAGCGTCCATGATTGACAGCAGAAAATGGAAGATGTTAAAGAATCAGTTAGGGACCGATATATTTCGCGAATGCAATCTTTAATCTTTAACTGTTACATTTGCATATGTATATTGAGTGTAAATTTGAGTAGCTAGACTTGCAGGTGGAGATACTGAAAACTGGTGGGGAAAATATAGGTGCTTATTATTTATACTGTTTACATTACTTAGTGTTCCGGTGTATAAACATTGATACAATTCAGTTTCCACAAATTTGAAACTTCTACACTAAATAAATAAACCATTTCATAGGCTCCAAATTCTGTCTTTTTATTTCCAAGTTCAGACAACTGTTTGAATCAGAAGACCAGGTAATGGAGACTATTTTTGTGGCATTAAAAACACGTTTAGCTGTAGGAGCCGTGGCAAACAGTATCACTTCACTTCTCCTGCTAACGCGACACCAGTGGGCAGCAGGATAGGAATTGTTCCCAGTTAGGGCCCCACGCCAGGCCCGGCGATGGCGAGCGTCCACGACACCCACTACACGGCTCTCAGTCATAATCACGGCTATCCGAATGCCGCCGTGGTGGTGCTCTCCAGCGGCTCGTATCCTCACCTGCCCGCGCTGCACAATTATGCAGCTGCATCGCCAGAAACGCTGTATGGGCAGCCGGAATCGGCTGGCATGTCGCCAGGGGGCATTGTGACGCCCAGCCTGGGGAATATGAGCCAGGGTCTGTAGTCAAAAGCTGCCAGGAAGCAGCAGCAAAGCCCCTTTTAGGCCTGCAGGTATCCATCAGATTCGTATCATCATAAACAACCAGGTGCAAAGCAAGTAACTATTATCGTCGTAATAGTTCTTTACTGTGAAATGTGACATTATGCGTGTTTGTGTGTCCGGCGATGGACTGACATAATTCCCTGTGCTTCTTGGGACAGGCATATTTTTTGGGACAAATATTTCTGCCGTCATCAGTGCGGTGAGTGGACTGAAGATGAGAGGTCTGCCGGCTCACAGAAAACAAGCAGCGCTACTGTAAATAGGCTTTGAAGTACGAGGTGAATTTATGACCAGCCCCGTCCAGCTGACTGTTTTCCTGACATACACGAAAAGCTAGCAGAACCAAGCTGCGGTTCCTTCCGTTCCATAAGTCACCCGTTTTGTGTCATCCCAACAGCCTCCAAATATAACTGCAGCTGTCCTTAAAGAAATCAATGTCTGCTGCAAACCTCTCTATTATTTATCCATTTATTTGTTTATTTGGGTGACGTTAGAAATGGCAAACCTTAGCATTCATTCAAAAGCTGCCAATCTGGGGTTGCCATGACGCCAACCCGGGTTGCCAGTTCAGACAGCCCGCCTCACACAGCACGGAGCATAACACATGGCGACCCTTCGGCTCACAGAAACTGCAGAGTCCACCCCGCAGACCTCAAACACTGTACGTTTCAATGTGACCTTTCAGCCCGGGAAGCTGAGGAACCGTCGCTGTTTGCGAAACCCCACGTGCACAGGGACCAGGGAACAAAGTGACTGCGTAGATTACAGCATAAATAATTTACTTTTGTGTGATGAGAAGCCTCCTTCTGCCCATAACTAGGTCGCATTTATTCACCTCTAGACAAAAGAAGTGTGTAATAAATCGTCTTACAGTGACAGTGAAAAAATAAGATTTGGGAATTATTCTTTACATTATGAAATTGCAGGTCAAATTATACACGCCCCCTAAACATAGACATCTGAAGCAAACCTTATGGTAGTACGTTAGTAACCATCTCGAGGCTTCCCTGTAATTACGGGAATCATTTCACTGGGACACAAGAAATAGGGGAGGTATAAATTGAGGAATCTTTCATAGAGGTGACAGGTTTCATTTTGTATGCGTTTTCTTTTTTTGATAGGAGAAAGGCTAACTGCTGCTGTAGCTAAATCGTCGCATTTTAATCGCTGTTATATCTCGTACTGTGCAGCATAGAGTCTCGGGGGGGCGACACTGTGGTCTCAACACTCCCAGATGGAGATCCTATCCCTGGCCCTGGATCAGAGAGAGCAGAGTTTGCATGAAGGTTTCTGCCCGCAGCCAGGTGAACCAAGATCTTTACATTTTCTGTAATCAACGGAAGCAGGATGAGTGGCAGGATCATTCTGGCCCTTTACCCAATAAATGTCAGAGATGATGGAAAGATGCTCTGGATCTGATTTTACAGATAAATATCCATAACACTAGGCTTTTCATCTGTAAATCACTCCTTAAAAGACATTTTTTCAATGCCCGATGCGCGATAACATCACACTGAAGATTCCCGGTTTACACTTAATGTGCTTTTTACAGTACGCTAGCCAATTAAAGGTGTAATTATACAGGCGCTATGTCTGGACGTGTGCTGGAAACAGCTGAGCTAAAATTAAGTAAAATGTAATTTGGAGTCTTTCAAAAAAATACATGTTTTTTAAATGGCTAATGTGCATTGGAAGCTACTGAAATTAATTAGGCAAATGTTGTGGGATTCTGTGGCCGTCGCTACGAGAGGGGTAGAGGGGTCTGCTCTCGGCAAAGGCAGTGACCCAGCAGGGTCTCCTTGTCTGTGACATTGCCCATGGACAGCCGATATATTTGGGAACCTCACACCTCCTCTGCGCTCAATCCCTCAACGGCGCCCCCTGCAGTTACATAATACAAAATGAACACTGACAGCTATAGAAATAAATGATCTTCCCTCTCCTTTCTTTTTAATTGGGTCAAACGCAGTAGCTACATTTTGACCGGTAGCATTGCAAGCTAAGAGTGCGGCAAAATTAACTTGGGTCAGCATGTGGTACTTGGAGTTTGCTCAAACAACGGCGGATTTACGGCCTTGGGTATCCATAATTCTCTTGTTCTTTATTGGATCCTTTATTAGCAGAATGCCACATGACACTGGGATATAGTTCTTGTGCAACCTTGCCCCAGCTGATCTGTGCAGAATGATCAGGTTGTACACACATATGGTGGCTGACCAGAGTCATCCATCTGGACATTTTGCATCCATTGGACAGGACTGTTCCATGAATTAGTCACAGAAGAAAGGGCCATTTCAATATGCATTTTTAAATTTCAATTCAAACAATCTTTGGAAACTTAGGAGTAGCTCATCTTTGTCCATAAGAGTACATTTTAATTAAGTTATTAAGTTTATTATTATTATAATTTTTTTTTTTTTAAGAATTCCGTGTACGATACCGTGCTGAATGGCTGATTTCCAATTGTCATTAAGCTTGGATCGGCACCATGAGATTTCAATAAGAATGTTCTGAATGATCCATAAGATGCTACCAGAATTGTTGAATCACTCTAATTTGCTCTGTGTTCATGTTCAGTCATATTTGTAAGTAAAACACTGTGTATAAGCTCCCCTTACTTTTTGGAGGTTTCATGGAGAAGGAGGCACGATAACTTACGGTACCTTTGATGTCACTTCCTGGTTCTCTGTGGACAGCTGGCATAATAAAATGTAGCCATTAGCACGTATTTATAGTGGCATGTATAGCAGTGATTAAAGCCAAGGGAACTGAGATGGTCATGGGTTCGAGACTTTCCTCCTTACTGCATGGTGTTGCACTTTCCACTTTATATGAGAAATGTTCACATGCATTTAAACGGAAGATGGGCTAATTAGTATTTCAGCTAATGTTTTGTGTAGTTATTTTGTCTCAGGAAGAATGGAATTTCAGTGTAGCTAAAAACCATATTTCACAACAACCAATTTGTTGAGGAAAATTATTTCCAGGACTAGAAACAGTGGATCACTGCCAAATGCAAATATTTCCCTGACTCAAGTCACCGTTTTTCATAAATTTTTAAATATCAGTTAAATAAACATAAATCATTTGGTAACTTTATGATGCATGGCTGTCCTGCAGCACTGCCTGTTGATTGTTTAATTAAACTCAACTGGAGATATTATGTGTAATTAATAATTCAACATGAGCTGATTTAGTGGGTGTCAAGTTACATGAAGTTCACAGTGTTCCTGTAGCTCCACAAGTGCAGCGGTGACCTAACAATACAAAGCTCATGGGTGCAAATCCCAGGGAGCGACTATACGCATAAATGGTAACCATTTCTTCTACCATAATTACCATTCAATGAAAGTGCCAGATACGTGAATAAATGTTCCACATACTGTAATCATAATTCTGTGACTTCCTTATGTTTGTCAACAAACCCCAGCTCTCACTAAATATTTCTTTTTATTTTCAATAACATATTATTAATATCCCTGCAATACACTGGCATTTACTTCATGGGGATAGCCCAGCATGGGATAGGATCCAGGCCCCCCCCATCCGTGGTCCTCTACCGGATAAACTGCTGAGAGATGGTAGGATGGGTAATATTGATATTGTGCAATATTGATATGAAGCTCTTCATGACGCTTTCCCTTAAGTTGAAGGTGGCAAAATGGATGATAGTGATTAGTTAGCTCATGAATGAATATAGTACCATCGCATCCAGGGTGTAACTCGCTGTGAGCCAATGCTACTGGCTCCAGGCTAAGTAGATGGAAGTTGGATGGATGGATGGATGGATGGATGATTATACCAGCAATACATACTGTAATGCCTTCTGAAAGAATAACCAAGAACTCTTGATGCCTTCTGGATGGGGGAAAAAAAAAAACAATGATGTATCCTGGAGAGTGATGACAGCCAATTAAAATACAGTTTGCATGCAATCAATTCTGCTTAAGGGGGGAAGCAAATGATGTAAAGTGGTGATAAGGAGGCGGATAATCAGAAGCTACTGGCGGCTTTATGGTGTGTGTGAGGCTCTGGAGCTCTGGGACGAAGTCCTCGCGCCAGGATGCATATCCAGTCATGGCTCTGCAGATTACAGGGGCCCCCCGAAAATGCTCCACAAGCGTAATTACAGAAGACGGCTTCCCCATTTGTATCACGTGCAAGTCACTGCGAGTAGGAATATCTCAGGGACTGGTCTTACATTATTACATAATGAAATGCTTCTTCAAAGTTGTTAAATTCTCAAGATGGTCACAATGCAGGTTCGCAACACAAGGCTTGGCTTTTTGGTTTTTTTTTCCACTGTCCCACGGTGGCTATAAATCTGGCCATAATATGTTTGAGCCCAGTCTGTCAGATCACAAAATGGGGCACTCATGGCCTTCTCTGGTCCTTAAGTAGGAGATCCTAAAGGGGACACGATGCCATGGACAGAAGGGGGAGGGGGGGACCTTTTTTTGAGCCTGACATCTTAAGCATTCAGTTCCCTCATTATACTGGGCGTGTGCGGCCGTGGTCTTGTGTACTCTGAAATGAGGTTAAAAGGCCTTCTCTGAAGAACGGGGCCCCCCACAGGCACCTGATCCTGAGCAGATTCCAGAGAGCTTATTACAAAGAGCAGGAGTCCGCGCGCATCTCCACCCCAGGGTGACTTCTAATTCTGGGTTCGATGTGTAAACTCGTGTGTCCTGACCCCACCGTCATCTTCTATGCAAATAAATTCAGCTGCCCTATTGAATTAACACCATAGCTACTTCCCTTTTGCACTGCTTTCAACCCCACTATCCAGGAAATCACTCTCCGAAGCTCCTCGTGATGTCCTCCAACCCAAGCTTCTTCCCGTCGTCTTACTTGACCTTTCCTTGGTCAATTCCTTTAACGTGGCCTATCCATCCATAAGCTGTACTTAGATTAAACTTGTTCTTCAATTTCATTTTTCCCCCTTTCCCGTTCCCACTCTCTGAAATATCGCATTACAATTTGCGAAATGAAATAATCTTATCAGCGATGCCGTAGATGAAAGTGATGCATCATCCAGGATCACTGACCTTTATCCCGCCGTGATTGCTGCATACCGTCACGCGATAATTCAGCAGCAGTCCTTAACCTCTCGATATTATTTAGCTACTGGTAGCTGCGAAATCTGTGCGTAATCATTCTTCCTACTTGAAAGGACACCTTGAATGAGGTTTGATGACCACATGCATTATATTTAAATTCCCTCGCCTGCCGAAACAGCAGTGTGAATGACGAAGCTTCAGTGTTTGCACATTATTTTGCTGTCCACATTATGTTTGCCGTCCTCACCTATATTTATTATTTGGCCATTGCTGGATGCTTGTGACAAGGCTAGGTTATTCAAATCAGGACAATGGAAAATGAGTTTCCCTGTGAGCCGAGGGATTTGTTGTGATTTACTTTCTGCCTTGCCAGGGAAGTATACTTCTCAGACTTAAAACGTGCTATTTATGGTCCTTGCGAGAGACTGTCGGTATCTGTCCTTAAGCAGTAGATTACGTTAAAAATGGAAATGGATTTTTTATGAAAATACAGAGAGCCTGAGCTGCAGTATTTCCCACCGAAGTCCTACCTGTATGCATTTGATAGTCACTTTTGAAGAATAACACCTTTAAGCGAAAAATAAATACGATACGCCATCAAGCTAAAATTTTATTCTTGCATTTCAGGCTACCGTAGCGTCAGTTCAGGGGTACAGTAAGGGCATGGGTACTGGCAGTTTCAGGGGCTAATTCATCGTACACATTGTGACACCACCTCCCATTAAAAAAGTCAAAATGGTGTCAAGGTGACACTCCGTCTGGGGGGCCAGAATTTCTAGCTACGTCCCTGCAAACGCTAAGCTTTCATCAGAAGATCAGTCAATGAATTAGGTAAAAAATGATTGGAGGCTACATGTTTTATTTGAACTGATAAGCGCCACTTGGCACAATTAATTATTAGCTACAGAAGAAATCCTGGCGAAATCATGAAAATCAAACAAAAAAATATCCACGTGTAAAATGCTGTTAGGACAATGGGGTAAATTGCACTGTAATCCCACAAAACTGCCATTCCGGCAGGTGCGCATACAGTAAGTTTCCAATGGCTGATTAAGGAAGCCCCTTCCATGATTACAGCTGTGGACATTCCCTCACTTCTGAAGGGATGCTTCATTTAATATTGCATAAGTACAGGAACGCAGGAAGGTTTCACCTTTGAGACATACACATACTGTAGAGTTGAGAGCAAAGCTTTGGGTCTGATTACACGGGAAGTCATTTATTTGGTGCCCCTGGAGCATATTTTGGAGTTTAAGGGCCCAACAGATATGTGATGAGGACAGGATTTAAGCTGGCAGCCTTCTGGTCATAGGCACAGGGGCTCAACACGCGGAACCACACACGCTGAATCCGCTCCTGCAGCGGACTGGCTCCCAAAGTGCCGTCACAAACCTACCCACCACCCCCCAGCCCCCAGCCCCCAGCTCCCAGCCGTGGCCACAAACCCGTCAAGTTCAGCTGTCCCAGAGTTAACAGGCTCCCGGTTAATTATGTGTCCCCTTCAGCTGTCGTGTCGACCCTCACCCCTTTGTTGTCCCGCGAGACAGACATTTATCTCAGCTCTGCCAAAGAGCCTAATCTAAACCCCGATTTTATTCCGAGATCACCGGCTGGTCGGAATGTTTGCAGAACTCACTTCTTATCATTAAAACAGGTTCGATATTGTCACTTTTGGCAAGTTGATTTGTAACGGAATAGAATCTTATGCATGGTAATGTGGCTAATTTGTTATGCATATTTTTAGATACTTTATTAAAAATACATTTGTATAAATAATAGAGATCCTAATAAATTATATTTGAACTTATTCATGCGTGTGTATATATGAGTATGAGAATAAACGTATTCACCGATTATACATAATTTACGCCATATTCGTAAACATTCAAAATTCACTATTCACAGTGGCCAAGCATGGTACTTTAACATACCTGTCAAGTTTTGGATTTGAAAATAAGGGACATTTTCGGGCACCCACTGCGAGCCATCCCACCACCCCAACCAAGCTCCAGTATGCCTTACATTTTAAGACAGGTGTATAAGAAATCTAAAATAACCACTTGTCATTTACGTTTTATTTTCATTACACATTTTCTTTTAATCTCTCAGGCTACTGCAGGCGGCAGTTCTCGCGAGGCTACTGACCGAGTTCAGTTTGGAGAGGCAGAGGGTTTTTACATGATATTATAACACGGGAGATTTACGGGAAAGTACTAATACGGGAGGGCGGCGGGAAAGAGGGGTAAAATGCGGTAGTTTCCCGGCCAAAACGGGAGACATGACAGCTATGTACTTTTACTAAACTTGTAAAGTGCTTGAAATAAACATATCATTGTGTATTGGGGTTGAAAAGGTACAGTTTTCCATAGTTCGGTGTGTGTCAAGGTTTTTGGACCACAATAACGGTACGGTGAGGCTAAGGTGCTAATCACTGGGTAACTCGTGGGTAGCGCTACACCTATTACGAAGAATTCCTCATGGATTATTAAGCATTCCAATCAGCCAATTGGTATTTACTTGGTTATTTATAAGGCTTCAAAGGAAAGAGCACTGCCAGGAGGGTAGTGTGTGACTCAGTAGGTTAAGGATCTATACCCAAATTATCCAGAAGGTCATGGGCTCGATTCCCATGGCTAGGCAGAGTAATCCCATTGGTGCCGGATGTTGGCTGACCCTGCTGCCCAACCTTGAGGGTCCCTCACTTCTATGTTATATTGGTCCATCGCTCTGCTAAATGAAGACATTTAGGCATCTAGTACCAAAATGATCGGCCATGCTCACATAATAAGATTGGGTATTTCACGCTTTTTTAGGATAAACACTGCTCACCCATTTCCTTCAGGCCCCCAGACATCTCTAGTGTGTATTTTGTGTAGGTGTTTTCCTTTAAGAAAAAAAGTTAACCCTGCTTGATACTGAGGAATTTGTGTCTTTTTATATTCATATCTTACCAATGTTCCGATTCTGGTGGTGTCATGGACGCGATGGTCCATGCGATTAATTCTGAGGCTTTTCTTATTTCACTCAGACGACTCACTAAATTGTGAGTGACAGGATATTGTCCACTTACAATCAGATTATGACCACCTCTCTGACACGGTAAATGCAGGTAACAGCATTTTAATATGTTGACATTTCAACTGCATAGCGGCTCCTTCTATTAGAGACAGAGCTGCCTTTGAGGTCACAGAGAATAATCACCCCTGTCCCAGCCTTTCGGATATGAGGCTCTCTGAGCTACATTGATGTCTTGATGTAGTGCTGTGCTGTTTATCAGCATCAGACACTGACATTTGCACCAAAAGAGAGCAAAGAAGGATGATAAGGAAATATATAAAAAGAGATTCCAAAAGCAAATACGCCTGCGTGCTTAATGACTGCCACTCTCAACTCATTTTCACAGCTTGAAAAGACTAATATTTAGAAACTTTTTGCATTATTCTAAATGACAAACCATTTTCAGTGGCTACTTTAATCCATTCCTCGTGGCTGCAAACCCAAGTCATTGCACAATGCTAAAGAAAACCTTTTGTAATTTGAAGAGCAAAAACTGTAATTGCAGGCAAAAAATACTCAGTAAA
>JAODKL010000107.1:17947791-17961174 GCA_026780765.1 Petrocephalus schoutedeni
CTGCAGAGGTCATGCCATCCTGTTTCGACATAAGACTAATGAAGGCTACTCCATAAGAACATCTTCCATTTTTGTTGTTTTTTTTTTCCCTTTCGAATTACCGTTGCGACGCAGGTTCACACTCGTAAACAAATGATGACAGATAACGAGCTGGAGATTTTTTGCATTTATAAGGGGGACACAGTCGACTTCCATTCCTTGCATTATGCTGCTTTTTTATATATTTTCATCTGCTAATCAAGCCACTCTGACATCCTGTGGTGAATAAGCCCTACTCCACTGGGTCTAAAACCCATAACCTTTATTGAAAAAGGTTCACGTTATATCAAACATACCCACTTAAAATATCCTCTGAGGATGCAATGACCTTGGCAGAATCAATGTGTCAAGATCAGTATAATACGTTTGGCCTAAATGGGTACAGAACCCATACCCTTATCTTATCTGTCCTATCATATCTACTTCAAAGATCCAGTAAAAAATATTTGGGTTAGATGGGTACTGAGAGCACATCCTGTCATATCTACCCTGTCATACCTGCATCAAAGAACCAATATAAAACATTTGTCCTAGATGAATACTGAGTGCAAACCCTATCATATCCATACATATCATATCATGTCCTGTCAAATCTGCATTAAATATCCAGTAGAAAGCATTTGGCTGCGCACTTTGGCTGTGCACTAGATGGATGCACAGCCCATATCCTGCTTAAAACAGCCTGTACATCCTCTCTGTCAAGGGATTTAATCAGACACTTGTCTGGAGTCCAAGGGATGACATCATCCTCACAGCGACCTCACAGAGCCCTGTCGAGGGCCACAATACGCCCCGGCAACCCAAGAGGGTCGGGAAGATGATGGAGCCAAGCCACGCTAAGAGCTCGGGGTGTAAGGAGCAAGGTGGCCGGCGGGGGTCATCACAGGCGCCCGCCAAGCCCTCTACTCCACCGCCACGGAGCGCCCGCCTCAGCATGGGTACGGATGAGTCAGTAAGGGCCAATCTCAGAGGAGGAACGATGTCAGCTCTGCCTCACGCCCGCGTTCGCCCCGGGAAAAGGAGTCCGGCGGGCTGCCCGCTGGGAGACTCGCCACTGTGGCCTGGAAAAGCACTCCGAGGGCCCGGCGATGACGGAGCACGGAGCCGCGTCACAAAGCGTAAATAAGCACGGCTATATTCTGCTGCTGGGGACGCGGGGAGCCCACAACAAGGTCAGGGTCTGCAGCGTCACTTGGCGTGACGCATTTCCGTGGCATTAACCGTCCGTCTGCGGAAGCGCTCGCGGTGACAAGCTGGCGGAAAAACAGTCTCACCGTCTCAGTTATGCCTTAAAGTAAATTAGTCCCAGAAGTAAATCTTCTTTACACCGATGCAAGTATATCCGAAAATGGCCACGCGGCTATATTTTCTGGAAAAAATCCTTTGGGCTGTGATTACAGGCCGCATAGATAATATCCTGGCTATAAGAGCTACGTCAAATAAGTATACTGCAACACAACACGTTAAGTTTTGTCCACCCGCTTTTCATATCACTTAACCGGTGCAGGGTGGCAATAACCCAGAAGCTTATCTCAGGAATCACTGGGCACTGATTCACCTAATTGTATGTTTCTGGGCTGTGGGAGGAACCTGGAGTACCCAAGGAAAACTGCATGAACATAGGAAGAACATGCACACTCCACAGACGCATAACCAGGTGGCTACCCACTCTGCGACCATTCCATCAGCCAATACAGCGGCATGCCTATACTGTATCTACATACTACCGACAGTCCCCATGATCTGCTCCTTAAGCATGTCTTTTAGTCAATTTTGTATCAGTACCGAAAAATAATAAAATATTACTACAGTACTACTATAGTAACTACAACAACAACAATAATAAAATACATATGGTACTGTACTGTACTTTGAGATAGCCAATGGCTGAAGATGTTTTCCTGAACATCATGAAGTTGTGCATGCGTTCATTATTACAAACAATTGTATTTAACTCAAAGCTTTAACGTAATAGGCTTTATGGTAGTCCATTCAAAAGTATGAGCCATCTGTAAGCTGGACATTCATAACAGATTGCGGCCTGTAGACCAATAGCTACAAACGCGTCTTAGTCCAAGGGGCAGCATGATGGGATGCTGTTTCTGTGACCGGAAGGTTGCCAGTTTGAATCCCAGGGTCGGCTGAGTGGTTTCACAGTCAGGCCTTTGAGCAAGGCCCTTAACCCCTAACTGCTCCAGTGACTGTCTGACCCTGCTCTCCGAGCTGTACACCACTTTGGATAAAAGCTTCTGCTACATAAATAAAATCTCATGTCTAAGTATTCTTGCAAGTGTGTATCTACATGGCCACTAAACCTCAATGTTTCTCAAAAAGGGAACTACAGACGTATACGCAATTAACAGAATATCTCACTTGGTTTAGGCTCAAAGAAATATTGTTTTTTTTTTGCTGGAAGGTATTACCATAAACAAGAATCACAATGTTAAATGTGTTTCACAAATCACAAACGCGCTACGGAGTAGTGTTAAGAAGACCTCGTTAAAACACTGGATCTATTTACAAGGTTATTCGCTTTGTTAAAATCTTTCATACAGAACTTATCAATAAACAGGACCTTGTTTAAACCCTCTTGAATCTGCAGTAGTCGCAATAACAATTCTGAACAGTTATGTAAACAATAATTATCGTAAGTGTAGAATATGGATATATCTATTTATTGTGCACAATATTAAACAATGTTGCCGTCCTACTATAATTCTGGAAGCTGTTTGAGCTGACTGTAAATACCAAGGATAAACCATGTAACTTCCTCCATCTAAACACCTGCATTATGCTTTCAAGACCGTATTACTGAGGAAATCTTTTTTCTTTCATTCAGGGACAGTCGGTGTAAATCACTGCCGACATAAATGCGAATACTGAACGTACAATGAGCGGGAAAAATCCTCCCGGATCATTCCTGGCAACTTGAGCAGATAGGCAGCCAAACCATGGCAGTTTAACCCCTCTTATTTTGAGAAATCTCTCCGGGCCTAGACGGCAGATCTGTTCACTCGGCCCCACACTGTCCTGATATAATACCACGGGAAAAGGCCATTAAAACACGTCAGGTGGCTCTTACGGCGAAGCTTTCTCAGCGGCCTTAAACAAAAGCAGTCGGCGAGATCTAATTAACCTTGGATTCCATTGCGTTTTATTATTCGTTTTATGACTTAGCTATAAAACAAATCCAATAAAGATAAAATTTAGAATGAATGTGCAGAAGCTCGGTTAAACAATGTTTTACTCTTGCGTAGCTTATATTTACGGCCAGATTTCTTTTTTAAATTTATGGGTAGTTAAATTAGAGATCCAGCCATCCATCCATTTTCTGTAGCAGCTCGTCCTATCCCCAGAGCACACACGCCAGGCACTCGCACATATGGACAACTTGGGAACTCCAGTTCACCACAGTATGATTTTGGACTGTGGATGTCCAGTTGAAATTTAGAATGCAACCTTAAGCCATCAAAAGTTTTTTTTCCCTGTCTTTTCCTGTCTCTTCGAAAAGTGGGATGTGTAAATCAATTAACAGAGGAAACATTAATTTCGTAATACTGTAGCGGGATACCTTTGTGGGAAACGCCAACCTCCAGGGGCCTGGGAGGGACTGCTGCTCTCAGCCTTGGGTTTGTGATTTTTGCACGGTTCCCTCTCACAGCCCCAAGCATGTAGTGTAGGTGGACTGGTGTCTTGAAACTTCTGCATTTGTTTGTGTTCTGCGTTGGACTGGCATCCCGTCCGAGGGAGTCTCCTGCTCCCTGCTTCCAGGACCCTGTGATCCAATTCTGCGTGGGCAGCTTTTGTTCCTAATTCCCTGCGTTAGATCTTCCCGTGGATAACGGAGCGCGCGGTTTTATTTTTCTTCAAGATTCAAGAGATCTTTATTGTCAGGCCATCAATATAAATGTATAAAGCTTGGAATATCACCCCCCGGAGCCCCATGGTGCTACATTTACACAGTAACTAGACAACATGCTACATACTGTATAGCATTGAGTGCAAAATGAACACAAAGACTAGGAGGTGCAAAAATATTTATTAGCTGCCTAATATAGTTATGCCGCTTTGGATTTTAATACTCGAAATTAAATGTCATAGTGTTTGTGACAGCAGCAATAGTCTCATAACTGAATAATGAAAAGGATGCGAAAAGCACAACTTTAGTGGAAATTTACATTCAACTCTGATGATTTCATCGATTTTCTGATCTTCATGCCTTAGCTACTTGAAATGAATGTAAACGTCAAATCTGATATTCCCACATTTAAATTCCACAATATAATGCCGTGTGGGTGAATTTCCCATTGTTCAGCATTAATGTAGGTGTTTGAATACAGAGATGCTTTTGATCAGTTTACATGCATGAAGAGGGAACAGGCGGTGATGTCATTCTCCTACATACATAATGTAAACGAGATGCGATGCGGAGTCTACAGATGGTATTACACACTGTGTTTACACTATTTATTCATTGCAGTTTAACTAAACCTGTCGAGTTTCCTGATTATTTTAATAAATATGTCCTTATGTATTTGAACACGTTTTATTGTTTCCACACAACGCCCAAAAAAATGGTCATTAATGCTTCACCGCGGTGCTCAGAAGGTAAATCAAGTTAATTGCTAGCCTTAGAGTAATTAGGCAAATTGAGGCGTAATGTAGTAGCTAGGACCTCGGCGACGCCGCGAGCAGCTGTCGAGACGCGGTTCCCGCGGCGATCCGCGCACGGCCCCGTCATCTTTCAAGCCGCCGTTTTGTTTTCCCGTTCCCTCGTTACTCCGTCTCTCTCTCCAGACCTGCCCTGATTGATGACCAATCTTAATCCATCCTTCTCTGAGCCTGGCACATAAGGTGACCAAAGGTACACTCTGAGCACCTTGTTATGTGCGATCCTCCTACAGACCCCTCTCGCCTGTCCTCCTCTCTCATCTAGAAGTCGCTCCTAAAACAGTTCGCAGCGACTTTTAATGGATTGCAAACGGGTCACGGTATCGCCTTAGCCTGCTCAATATGTGTTTTGCCAGATTGACTTCATTATTCTCAGGACTAGTGGTCATTTAATTCAGTGGTCGTAAAGTTATAATTCAATTTTAAATCCATGTAGAAGTAATCTGATGTATCCTTATAGGATGGCTTGGAAACTAACAGTACCAGTACATTTCGGGGAAGCATTATTGAATATACACTCAGTGGCCACTTTATTATGTACCAGGAAGGGCCACAATCTCCAATCCAGAACCGATTCAAAGACTGAAATGTTGTGTGTTCAGAGAAGACCACAAGAGACATGCATTAGTAGATATAAAGCACACCACTGTTGTACCAAGTTGATATTTTGGCACTCGTTGGCTTCATGTTAGCTTTAATGAGTCTGACAATTCACCTCTGACCTCTCTCATTAGCAAGATGTTTCCAGCAAAGGAACTTCCTCTGGCTGGATGTTTTTTTATTTGTTTGGTGTGGCATTTTCAGTAAAGCCTACACACTGTAGTGCATGAAAATCTCAGGATGCCGCCCGTTGCTAAGATGCTGAAACCAGCGTGTCTGGCACCTGCAGTCATACTGTGTGCCTGTTCTGATGCTCAGCCAGCTACTGAATCCCTTCACCCTGTATGTGTTCATTTGCAGCCACATGATTGTCTGTTTTGATCAACATGAGGTCCCATCCATCCATTTTCTGTACCCACTTGTCATATGCAGGGTCACAGTGGTCTGGAGCCTATCCCGGAAGCTACAGGCGGAAGGCAGGAACATGGAGGAAGTACCACGATGACACAGGGAGGACAGGCAAATTCCTGATGCCTGGAGGAGAGCTGAAGATCTTTGCCCGAACCCGACGGGACCCGACGGGGTCGGGCCGGACTCAGGCTTGCGCTCCAGCTTGCGTGGTAAATGGGCGGTCAGGTGATGCGTTTCGATTAGCGCGAGAAGGATGCGAAAATGGATGCTGATGAGGTGAAACGGAGGCTAGCCTCTGGCGATTACGTTTTGGTTGCACCGGCAACGAAAGCAAAGTCTGAGGCGTGGAAGAGTTTTGACCATTTTCATAATGAGAATAATGAGCCAGTGGGTTATGTGGAATAGAATCTTTGCCTGACGGGTTCGGGCTTAATTTCTATCAGGCTCGGGCCGAATTCTGCCGGGCTCGGGCCTTGTCGACTGGTAAGACCCGATTACAGCTCTAGCATGGAGCCAAGGCAGAGACTCAAACCCTTGTCCTAGAGGTGTGAAGCAACATTGCTATCCACTGCACCTCCCCAAACGTGAGGTGGACCTGATAAAGTGGCCGTAGAGTGCAGATCAGTCATGACCTGAAGAGCCGTGCCTTGGCAATCTACCTTCCTATTTTTCAGTGGAAAGCACCGAAACACTCACTGCTCTTGGGTTTAACTTTAACTATTAGTTGTCGTTGAATCCACAGATTCCTCCATTACACGTGCAACCCGATAAAGGCCATCGTCTCCGAGCAGACCTTCCGTGCTTTCGGACCGGCCACCTCCTCCCTATCCCGTCTTGGACCCGCCGCATCCTGAAAAAGAGCCCACGCCGATTTAGAATCACGGAAGCGTGCATTAACAGAACCTGAACACATTTCCCCCGGTGCGTCACCGAAATGAGACGGATGTCAGGGTTAGGTAGTGTCTTATTGTGAATCCATCCATCCATATCCAGTGCGGGGGTCACACAGAGCCTGGAGTCCATCCCAGGATGCACAGTGCATGAGACAAGGCAACATCATGGCTGCGATGCCAATTCCGCCGCCTGTTGGAGAATTCTCAGAGAAGGTCTCAGAAAGGTTTAAAAGAGACGTCACGCATGGGGATGTTGAGATGCTTTAGATTACCGCCATCCAAAGCATCTAAGGAATAGGATCAATGTGATTTTCTTCTCTTGACCTTCGTCCACTTGTGCTCCACCGCCACTCTTCCATAATCCAAGCCAAAGCTGGCGGTGATCCTGGAGCCTGTCCCGGGAAGAGGCGGCACAATGCAGGGAACATCCTGAACGGGATGCCAGTCCGCCCATGCGGCACGGATCCACACTCTGACACAGAGACACCGGCTTTTGGACCGGGGCGAAGAAACCAGTGTATCTGGCGAAAAACACAGCGAGAACACATACCCACAAAGGATAGGATCCGAACCCCAAACCCTCAAGGTGCGAGGCCGCCGTCCCGGCCCCGTCTGCTGCATTCCCCGCACTTAGGAATGAGCATCTCCTACAGGGGGGCACGTGAAGAAGTATCTGAGAGGCCAGGTGAAGCGTCACTGTCTCAGCCTCGCACTTCCCGTCAGGAGGATCTGTGAGGGAGCCTCGCCGAGGTCAGGGAGCACAGAGGTTTGCGGCTGTGCCATATTATTCAAGTGCCTGTGAAAGCAGCTTGTCCTACAGAGATGCGTCTATCTGAGGGGGGCTGTGAGACATTGTGTATTCAGCAGCGATTTCCTCCAATGCTCTGTTGACACACTCGTCTCGGGTAACATATTTTTAGAAGTTTCACAGCATCCTCACCGCTGAGTCAATTCCGGTTTGTCCAAAATAAATATATATATATTTCTTACATGCTCTTCATCTCGCGGCAAATTAGTTCTTGCTCACGAACGAGCGGGCGACATTTATGAAATCCTTTTATGGCGGAAAGCGGCCTCTCTGCTTTCCGCCCGGCCTTTAACGCGAAGTGGCAAACTAGAAGCGGCGCTGCGCCTTTGTGGCTCGTAAAGTTTTAAGGAAGACTGGGGGGGGGCGCAGGAAGCCACCGGCGGCTGCCGACGGGAGCAGCTAGCTGCCCGGTGGGGGTTTATCGGACACGACACATTTCATCATCCTTTGGGACATTTTACGGGCAATTCGACAGACTCCGCATAGCGACGCGAACACTGGGCTGAACTTTACAGGAGTTCATCAAAAGTAGGGGAACTGCCTTCTCCTTCTTCACGTTATTAATATTAGTATTATTATTATTATTATTGCTATTGTTCACCCCTATCCAGTACAAAACAAGAGGCCTGGAGCATTGGTGGATAAATGGATTATTACTACTATTATTATTAGTATTAAGTTTTTTATATTATTCTATGCAATCAGAACTCTTTCACGTAGAGCAAACAACACAGGCCGCAAATCCTGTATTTATGTGCGTATTTTTACGAATGTATTTATAAAGCCAGCAGAGCTATTCTGGCCGAGCACCTTGCCGCAGGTCAGAAACAGCCCGGTCTCCCGGGACGGCGAGTGGCAGTGTCCGGTTCTGACCCCACGCCCTTAAGCATAAGGCTCCTTCCCCTGTGAGCCAGCATTCTGCCCCAAAACAGGGCCCAGAGTACGCTTCCCCAGCCAGGGACAAACACACACTCACGCATTCGCATCCTGCTGGAAAAACAGGCTAGGTCTAACCTGCTTTTGATGCAGTTTAAACATATGATTACATAACTGGGCTTGATTGAGCAATTCTGAAAGGCTGAGATAATCTATTAAAGACCACAAGAGACCGGCATTGATAAATTTGAAGCCTATTTCTACTAATCAAAAAGAAAAGGATGCATTTTCTAAACCAAATATGGTTTAGTATTCCCATTTTGATACTGTGCATCAATATTTCAGTTACGTAATTGTTCCAGGATTAAGATTAGCTATTTACAACCAACATCTGTTCCTCCTCTGACCACTTATCGTGGCCAGGGTCACCAGGGGCCTTAAGTCTTTAAAGCAGTCTTTAATCAATATTCTTTACTTTTACTATTAAAACTTCCTGTGAGCTTTAACGACTTTTGAGCTAACTCCACGGAATTCACAGAATTAATTTTCCCCCTTAAACGAATATATTTCTACATCTCAGGTTATGCTCTGCAGCCTGCTTTAATATAGGTATTCTGTAGGCTTTGGAAAGGAATTGGTCCAGCCAGCCTTCCTTCATGTTAAGAGAATTTGAAATCAAATCCATTTGCTTGAGGCTGTTTAGACTCCTGTGACTCCTCTGATCTTGGATCAGCATGTTGGTGACCATCTCCATGTAGTGCAGACAGGAAACATTGTGTGTGTGTGTGTGTGTGTGTGTGTGTGTGTGTGTGTGTGTACTAAAAGTAGAGCAAATCCTCAAAAGACATGACTAGTAGGGTCATTATTCACTACTTCAGACTTTATCCAATAAAAAATCTGTGAATGCAATCAAAAGAATAAAAATGCTGTAAGTCTTGTGTTTTGGTTGGTTGGTTAGGGTTAGGGCTGGGTTGGGTAGCATTTTTGTTTGTGTCTGTGCGTGTGTGTCTCGCGGGGCAAATAATTTAAAGGAGGCACGGCTAACAAGCTAAAGTGTAATTCGAATTGAGCTTTGTGTCTCAGGTGGAAAAGTACAAATTATTTTGATCTAGCCTCAAAGTTCTGCCATTTTGGTTTAACTATGTAATGATAAACTGAAAAAAGCTATTGAGTTATACAATAAGAGCTAACCCCATGCATCTATTAAACCCAGATGCTTACATCAACCGGCTGTCTTTTATCGGAGCGTCAGGACATATACATTTCAGCTCCCCTTCTCTAGTAGGCGTTGTGACCGACTTTGCAACATCAAGGGTGAAGCTACCTTCAGAGAAGACAGTGTTTCTGAGCTGTGCCACTGAGATTCACCTCCCTGCAAAGATTCATTTTGCCTTTAGCTCCATCTGTCAGTACGGTATGACTCTGGGGGGTGGGTCAACACTTTGGACAGGCTTGAAGCCGGAAAGCTATGCAGCTCACGGTGACTTTTGCAAATGGTGCAGTATTTGACTGACGGGCTAATCGAACCGTCAGCTGAGAGAGCAGCTGTATGGTTACGTCACGCCGTCCGTGAAGGTGTCGCCACGGTAGCCCCCAGTGGAGGCGGCTCATTGGCTGGCACCCTCCCGTTCCTCCTCTGCGTGAAAAGGCTTATGCAGATGCCCCTGTAAACCGACACGCATTAGCTACCTCTGGCTTTCACCGCCACCTGACAAAAGCATCGACCGGGGATATGCAGATCTTCCCAGCGCAGGCGTGCCCGTACTTCCAGACGCCCGTGATGCGTAGCCATTTTCCCCTGCCTCCGTCCCTCCTCAATGGCTGCACCGATATCCCGCTGCGTCCACAGAAGCATCCGACTCGCACCCCGTCGGGTGGCTTCCTAAGATCCAGCTGTGCCACCTCGCCGCCCGCACCGCCGGGTCGATCACGCCCTCGGTGACGTCGGAATGCGCGCGCGTGTGCGTGGGTGTTTGCCAAGTGCCTGCTGGTGCGCTGATTGATTTCTCCTACTGGGATGGTAACCATGGGAGCACTGGTTTCGTCTCCGGGATGGGCCCGACACTGCTGGCTCTCTCACTACTGCCCCAAGTCCAGGCCCCAGCAGCAGGACAGGCGATCCCCACGACAACGATCCACGGTCCTCAGCATCTCCACCAGATCCTTCTCCTGCCTCCCACCCCTTCGCTTCTTCTCCCGCGCCGTCACTTTGGTACGATAACCTGTGTGGGAGGGAAGGTGTTTTCCCGCCTCGCGGCAAATCCATCAGATCGGAGGCTGCAGCCTTCATCCACGCATTTCTCTGCCTGGGATCCACCCCGCAGACACACTACAGCCGACCCATCCAGGAAAGGGGGGCTTTTCGCCGTCACGCGCAGAAGGATTACCCCGGACACGTCACGCACCCCGTGGCTTTCTCGGCACGGCGCCGGTGGCTGCTCGTGGGACTCGCGTTCCGGCGGATTCCGCGGCGGCTTCTGGATGCGGAGCGGCCTCTCGTCGCGCCGCGGCCGTGGAAGGCGGACCGCCGGCGTCCCGGGACGCCGGGCGGGACGCGGGACATGCTTTCTGATTGCACGCGGCATGAGTAAAATCGAATCAAACCTTCAAAATCGAATCAAAGTTTATCTATCAAACGCACGGCGGCGTAGCGTACAGCTGCAGACGCTGGCACTGAAATGGGCTTCTCTGGGCTCCCTGCAGTAAAGCAGTAAGTAAGGATAAATTAAAGCTAAATTAACAAATAAAAGTTATAAAAGGAGCACGAAACTTGCTGTACAACCGTGATGCAGTCGGTCAGTGTTTCTCAACTGGTGGGGAATCTCATTGGTTTGGGTGTAAGTGCACATTTAAAAAAAAACAGGAATTAAAAACAAAGAAACAAATACATAAAAAAAACATCATGCCCACTACAGTAGATCCATAGTAAGGACACAAGCAGGGAGGATCTCTGCGTCTGCCTGCATGGGGCCGTTGGGTTGCTGGTCTATTTGACTGAGAAAACACTTCATTTTTCTGCAAAGTTACAGTACAGAAGAGCTCCATGGGCACACAGGCCTCCACTCAAGCCTCCCCATCCAAATTCTCACAAACGCTGGTTTGTTTCCTTAGATGCCCCCCTGCCCATAGCTGCCTGCTGGCAGATACGAAACGTTCTGTTCATGTGCGTCGGGTCGGGTCCGGTCCAGTCTCAGCGCGGCGCGACACTATGGACTTTTTGTGCTCATTTTGGCTAAAAAAGAAAAAAAAAGTCCTCTGCTGAAATATTATGCTGTTTATTATTATGCTGGTGGATACGAGAAAACATGAAGCGAAGGCTGGCTGCACTGTTCATTGTATCAGGCAGAAAACAGCTTTGCTTGGACTCTGAAAGAGACGCGTCTCTTTTCCCCATTAAAAAACCATTGGCTACTGTATGTTTATTCAGCACTTGAATTCACAAGGGAAGTTTGTTACAAGACAGAAATGAAAATAAGGACGGTGCCAGTGGTGATTATATCTGATTATTAGTGCTTGCAGTCCCGGTAATCCCTCCAGGAAATGAGCAATAAAAAAAAAAAAACCACAACGACCTGTAAGTGTGACTTAGCCTGTGCGCTTGTCATCTTGACTAATGCTTCTATTAATTCAAGCTGAGAAAGCAGGATGACATCGCTTGGTTGAGATGGCCTCGCAGGGGCCGCGCTGTACGTTTTTTTTTCCCGGAAAAAGGGCCGCGCCGCTCGAGTTTTCCCAGGACCATCTGCCGCACGGCATTTTGGGAGCCTTCCAGCGTGTCGTCTTCGCAGTCCTTACACCGCGGACTGGAGAGCGCAGCGTGATGTCGAGGCCGGCAGCCTTTGCGCGAACAGGGATCAGAGCCGCGGGGGGATTCTGGGCGATTAAGACTGCATCTGAGGGTCGACTTAACGTTTTCAGTTAAAGAAGCACCAGTTATTAGATCTGTGTCTCCCTCAGCGAAACGTATGGGACAGACTACAGGTGATACCAGTGAAATAGCCAACCGTAACTGAACTGTTGGATTCTGAGAAGCAATGATTGCTTTCCAGCCACTCTAACACCTCACAGTTTGAATGTTAGGTGTTATTAATGATTTAATGCCATTTTTTTAGAAGGTCTTTCTCAGAAGCTTTGGATAGCAAGGCATAGAGCTGCTGGAAGCACCTCACCCATCAGCAAGTAGGAAACAGTAGTTAGGGCTGGCTGTGAGCTCTGGAATATTATCATATATCAATCCAGAGGCAGGACCACAGGCACACTGGCCCCAGCTGAAAGCTGATTGGTCCCCTAGCCTGTCACTCGCCAATTAAAAACGCATGATAAGCTTGACCCCTTTGTGACTTTCCACCTTAAAAAAAATCAAACGTCAAAATTCATCAAACGTCAATGTCTCGTGGATCTGCTCCCTATATAACCTCACAATGTTCTGATATTTCAATTCTTAACCAGACCTTAATTTAATTTTAAGCACACACACACACAGACTCACACACACACACACACACAGACACACACACTCACACACACACACACAGACACACACACACACAGACACACACACTCACACACACGCACACACACACACACACAGACATACCATTCACATCAAGAAACTCCAATTCACTTGGTAACACTTGCATGTTAGAGCCGGGGTGAAGACTTGGAGGTGTAAGGCTACAGAGGTGAGCACTGCACCACTAAATCAAACTTCAAATAAAAGTTTACATTAATACAAGCATTGTCTGGATTAATACAAGCATTGTTTGTAAAGACAAACAATAAATAAATCAGTAAAATATAATTAGATGCATTTTTATCTTTCTAATTTGTTTAGAAACTATTCCGCCATATAATAGGGAATGGGGATAAAAAAGGAAAAAAAACAATTTATGTTATTGATTTTTCAAAGTCTACTGTGTAAATGTACACAAATAAATGTGTGATAACCTGCATCCGATACGAAAATACGAAGTAATGTAAAGACTGTTTTATTCTATGACCCACTTCAATGTCTTTACAGAATGGCCCAAAATCGCTTATTATTTAAGAAACTAAAATGGGATCTAGATGGGATGGCAGGGTCAG
>JAODKL010000107.1:17972770-17996774 GCA_026780765.1 Petrocephalus schoutedeni
CGTAGCTTCCGGGATAGGCTCCAGACCCCCCGCGACCCTGAACGGATAAGCGGGTTGGAAAATGGATGGATGGATGGATGGGTTATTTAAACTACACTCCCATGGAACTAGAAAAGTAAATAGCAAACACGTTCATAATCTGTATCAGTGCGGCCAGTAATTTGGTGTCTTTCTAGTTCCCCAGTTTCAAAACTGCAGAATTCAATAAACATGAGAAATACTAGTATTTTTGCTTGGAGTTTGATTACGCAGTCAAGTGATGGACAGAGACGTCATTTCTGTATTAGTCGTAATAAGTGCTGTGCGTGTGCTGGATGACCATAGAAATATCTCGTTTAATTCGCCCAGCCACCCTGTCCTTTTCTCCAGTATATCAAAGTGAGTCTGGAGTCTATCCCGGTAGGGGCCACCCTAGACCAGTCTTCATATTGTGTCAGAGGTCATTTGGGGGGGGGGGTTCCCTGTTGGGTGCAAAGGTAAAAGTTGTCGACCATGAGTGGGTTAAAAGTTGAGGGGCGGTCAAGAGCCAACTGAGTTGGAACGCTGCCTTAGACAGGTTGCTGGGCACACACTCATGCTCTGATGGCATGTTCTTTGTTCTGTAGAAGGAAAGCAAAGTACCTAGAGGAAACTCACTCAGACTTGGGGGGAGAGGGCACAAGAGGGCATTGAACTCACAACCCTCATGGTGCAAGGCTATGTACGATGAAGACCACCAAGGCATTGTGTGAGGCCGCATTGCTAACCATTGCCTCGAGGTTTGTATCTTATAATCTTTATTTAGTGAAAACTTTAAACATGTCAGTTGGAGTCATTCTGAAACTTTGTGGTTCCTATGGTGATTCAAATTGTCAGAGAAGGGAAGCAGTATTTTTATCTGACTTAACACAATGAATGGGCTTGCTGATGGTTTTTAAGATGCAGTTACTGTACCATGCATCTGCATCAGACTATGAATCCCAGGAACGTTATCTCCTATTGTCTTATACCATTTATTTTCTTGGCCCTCTTTGTTTGATACAGGCAGTCCCCAGATTACAAGTGAGATCCTTTCCCTAAGTCTGTCTTTTGAATCTGGCGAATCTGTAGGCGAAGCGGAAGAATAATAATATAGTACATAAAAATGATAATACTAATAATAGTAATAATAAAAGTAATTACAAACAGTACTGTACCCGGACCAATGAGCCACTGATGGCTTGTAATGTATTCACGCATTTAATTTTTAATATAATGGGCTTTATGGCAGTCCAATCGTCGGACGTTCTTAACTCAGGGATTACTTGTATTAGAAAGATCCACTGGTTTTCATACTTGCTCAGGCTTTTACCCATAGTGAATAAGATGCTTAGCCTGCAGGCTTCTAAAACTCCAGCCTTGACAATGGACTAGCAACCGTCTTTGCCCCTGGGTGTTTCAGCTGTGTTAAATTGACTACCATGAGTACCAGACATCAACCGACAGGCCACAATTTTCCACTAGTGCAGGATACTTTAGACACATGCGAGATCTTTTGGTCTCCAGCGCTCTTCTAAAGTTTTGACCCTCAGATCTCCAGCATTAAAACCTTGCTTTGATGTCGAAATGTAGTGTGGCCTCCTTGAGCCAATGAGATTTTGGTTTGGGGCACTATTTTTATAAACTTGACAACATATACATTCCATTCGTCATTTTTTGTGGCACTTTTTAAACGTAGACGGGCTTTTTCATTATTATTTCTGAAGGGATTACTTAGCTATTACTTAGGAGTCAGACCTGCCTAGATTTCCTCTTTCCCTGTCAGAATAGACGGCGGCTAACGAGTGTCTATGCTCTCTGGAGGACAGTCTCGCTGGGCAGGTCCTGAGCACTTCCATTGTGTTGTGACTCATTGAATGTGACACAGACGCCATCCTTGTTCCGCTCTGCTGTGTCTTCCAGCGGGCCGCTTTCGGTTGCCAGGGGCATAGCCTCTGGTGCCTGTCTTGTTCCAGGCATGCGTCGCTAGCATCTGGCAGGAAGGGGGAGCAGGGTCACCCCGCCGTTCTGAAGCTCCCGGCCGCTGCCGTTGGTCCTGTGGTCCTCCCTGATGGGCCCCGGCGGCTGGCATCTGGCTGGGTCAGACGTCCTCTCTCATCTCCATCCCAGAGGTGCCCGTCCTGGAGTGCTGCCGGCTGTTCTCCGGATTCCAGGAACATTACATTAATTCCACTGTCGCCCCAAATCCCTTGGACAGCCATGAAAGGCTGGTATAGCCCTTACCAAGGCTTCACGTGGTCACGGCCTTCTCCAGCTACACGGCGCTTTGGGAATTGCGTCGACTGCACTCGCCAAGTCCGTGGTGACCCCAGCAACTTCCCAAAGCAGGCAGGATAGGGGAGTTTGTTTGGTCTTTGGTTCTGGGTTAACTATTAGCTAAACTCCATAAGTGAGGATGGATTGGGTTCCCCCACAAGAGGGAGATAGCTAAAGCTCCATCAAGGGATTCCTCAAGGTTCGCCCTGCCAAGTTAGTTAAGTGTAGATGAGGTCATTAAAAATGGTGCAATGCCATCACTATACAAACTGAAAAGCACTGTGCGGCAAACACGTTAGCGTTTCATTATTGGAAGTAGGTCGTTATGGTAATTTCGGAATGTTTGGAAAACCTTATTATAGCAGTTGCTAGCACTGTGGTTTAAATGTTCCGTTTGCTCTCTGAAAATAAAACAAAAAAAGATTTATACACTCTCATAAAAACTGATAATTTGCAGTCATTCTAAACCTTTATTAATTAGCATTCTATTTCACAACATACCAAAAAAATGCATAATATTTAGACCCGCAATGGAACAAATAATATATTTGTAAATACCCCTGCAGAGACAGGGGAGAGCTTATGCATCAGCAAAAATATTAAATATTTAATAGCAATATCTTGCAGTCAATATTCTTGTCAACTCTGACGTTTTACCCTAGAATTATGTTTTTTTCTATTATGAAATTCAGCAAATAATAATGTAATTTATACATCTGAAATGGCTTTAAATATGACCACGAAGCTCTAAGACGGGAAAAATGAAGACCTTTTAGCGGCAACAAATAATGATAAGAATGGTCTAGAAGGCGGTTCTGCCGATTGAAAGGCAATATGTAATTGAAAAATTTATGACACAGCCTTTTTTATTGGCAAGCATGTTAATACATCGGAAAAAGCATAAGCAGTATTTATCCCCCTGCTTCATATGTATCGTGTTATCAATTCATCTTCCAGGTTTATCAGAGGGGTCTAGACCCAACTCCAGCCAGCACAGGGCAGAAGGCACACACTCTCACACACACACTGGGTAATTTAGAGACATGAACTAAGATAACTGCATATTTTGTGTGGGAGGCAACTGGAGCACCCAGTGGACAGTCTTGCAACATGGGAAGTACGAGTAAACTCCATGCACACAGAGCAGGCATGGGATTCGCACCCACTGGGCCACCATGCGGCCCCTTTGTTTGTTATGCAAATCTGTAATCTAGACTTCTCAACAAAAATATGAAAAGTGGGACCTTGGGGCTGCAAGCTGCGAAGAATGATGGGTGCGAGTGGAATGTTCCGGAAGGCCACGTGTCTCTGTTACAGGAGCGACAGAGGCCTAACCCGCCCTTCATCTCGCACCTGTGACCGGCCGGGTGTCCAGTCAAGGAAATCAATGCCCCCTTCCCACAAAGCCCTGTGTTCACATTTTACGGTTCAGTCGTCTCAATTGATCTGGGTGGACGGCTGGAACAGAAATTCCTCACTGTGTCCCCAAGTCGTTCCTGATATACAACAGCTCTTTGTGGAAAAAGAGTAAATTCTTTTCGCCGACAACATGCATTTAAAGTCACCGACTCCTGAATGATCTAGTTTACCGCCAATTTAACCTTGCAGAATAATACCGGTTTAAGGTCAAAGCAAATAATTTTTACCTTCCAAGCATATCGGCAGACTTTAATTAATGTGCAGTACATTTTAGCCATTATAACTGTCCTTACTTGCGGGGCGAAGGTCTCGTGGGCAGGCGTTTCGGAGAACAAAAGGGGGTTTTATTGAACAGAAGAGGGAAATAAATAGCACCATGACAGGTGAAAACAGGAGGACTAGGATGGGCAGAGCTAGCATGAGGACTCACTGCAATGACCAGCCAAACAGGTACTTAAGTGCAAATACTAACGAGGGGTAACAAGCAACAGGTGTGGCTCATCAGGGGAAACAGGTAGGTCAGATGCACATGACGGACAGAACATAACATTAACCATTAAACTTTTTTCAAGCTGTTTTTACAACATCACTTGTTTAACAGCAAGTGTCATGTACGGTGGCTGTTTGCCAAGTTTTTGGCTTTGTTTAAACTTGTATAAGCCATCATTTGTTTAAACAAATGATGGCATACTGTATAATGTTATTATCTTCATTATCAACAATTTGTATATTTTGTGCACTCCATAAAACAAGAGCTCCTTGTCATGTCAAAAGCAATATAAATATTAATTATCCAGTAAATATCCTTTTCCCCAAAATGTGGCTCAGTTCCAACCTGTCAGACATAAACATCATTATATCGCCAGTAGCGGTATGTTGTGTTTTACCTTTATAAATTTTTAAAAATTTTTAATTTTAAAATTATTAACCGTAGCAAATGGAGCTGACTAAATGAAATGGGAAATCAGGTTTTGAAATAAACTGCAGTGTATGCTACTTTTACTAGGGTATTATTGTTGAAAAGTAAATTCTTAATAACATAAACTGTCTAACATAAAATAACATAAAATTATGCCAGTTACTATACAGCGAGATGCTTTCTGAGGACACGTTCAGTGATGTCTCAGCAGAAGTTGCTAAGTGTAATGTTGCCCATCGTCGACTCCCATATCCATCCCCAGGAATGAAAGTATGGATGGGCTTTTTCTGTCCGGCTCTGTCCTTCTGAGTGCTGGAGGCTGAGGAACTTTATTTTTCTTGGATATTTCCGCAGGACAGCCATCAACAGTGATTGGTCTGTGATTCCAGCTTTGCCTCCTGAAGTCCACAATGATCTCCATTGTTTTATTGATGTTCAGGGTACGACTTGTGGTTGTAGCACCATGGAACAAGCTCCACCGACTCTGTCCTCTATGAGGTTTCATCATTATTGCTGAGGAGACCAATTACTGTGGTATCATCAGCAAACTTGACGGCTTGGTGCTCCTGAATCTGGTCTCATGTTGTGGATGAAGATGGAGCAGAGCCTTGGGCCCAGGCAGCAGATCTGGGTCGCCTTTGTATTGAGAGTCCGCAGGGATTTTCGTTCTGACCTTTACCCCCTTGGAGTCTGCCTGTCGGAATATCCAGAACCCACTTGGAGATGGAGTGACTTAGGCCCGGCCCCCTAAGGTTACCCAGCAGCTGGCCTGGCACCATGATGCCGCGTGCTAAAAGCAGTCTCTCCATGCACTTCATGACCACCTTGGTTAATGCCACCGGCCTGTAGTCCTTCACACTTGGCACCTTTGATGTTGTCGGCAGTGGCACAATTGTAGTCCTCTCATTGCGCAGTGGGATAGTGGACAGGGATGCAAAGATGTTGAAGATGTCAGTGAGAACAGTGGCCAGCAGTAATCTGCGTGTCTTTACAGCACAGAAAGAGATGTCTTCAGGGCTGGCAGCTTTGCAGGATCTGACCTTGCTGAAAGTCCTCCCCACATCCTGTTCAGCCAGTTTCCGCACAAATTGTTGTGATTTTTTGGGAACTATATCTGCCGGGTCCATATTTTGAGCCTTAAACCTCACATAAAAGTTATTTAGCTCATCAGGCAGCGTGACATCGGGAGTCACAGTCTGTCACTTCTGTCCTTTGTAGCTGGTGATGTCCTGCAGGCAATTCCACAGACGCCTTGCGTCGACTTTGTTTTTTCAGAGGTGGGGTCCTAACTGGTGCATTTTGAATCTGGGGCCCTACACGGCAGAATCTGGGATGTTTGGGTTCAGCCAAGCTTCCATGAAGTTGAAAACAACACAGTCCCTCGTCTCTCGCTGAGAATTAATCCGACAGCACTGTTCATCGGTCTAACGACTGTATATTCGTGAGTCATCACGATGTCAGGACAGGCTTCTGCGGGCACTACCACAGTCTCACCAGGTGTCCACTTCTCCTCCTCTACCTTCTCTGCTCAGAACTGGACGTGTTTTCATTCAGGTATAGTATTTAAACATGATCTGCCTTTTGCACAAGTTCATTGAGATGCTTCTTTGCACATATCCCATATTGCTCTTCTTTGAGACATATGCAGTCGAGTGTGAAGCTTGGGACCTGAGTGCAGGGTCATGCTTTTTATCCTGACCCCTGGACCTGGAATATTCTGCCAGCTCAAACCGGCAAACTTCTGATCGTAGAAACCTATCCCACTGAGACACACACCTCCCCCATATCTAACAGTTGTTCTTCCTAGTACAAAATAGATAGAAAACAATTGAAAAATACAAACGTAAAAAAATAAAACGTAAAAAGAAGGATTCCTGTTGGTGAGCAAGGAGGCAGTATCAAGGTGTGGGGACGTCTTGCTGGTGACAGAGGTGGTGACTTTCACCAAATCCCAGAAAATCTCAACCAGCATGGCTACCACAGTTTACTCAAACGTGAGCCAAAAGTGAGTTTTATGGCCCATTAGTCAGTCCTCCTTCAAAGAGTTAATGACTCAAAACACACACTTAAAAATTCATCATGAGCTGTCTGGTAAGGAAGGAAAGTGAAGGACATTTCAAGCTAATGACCTGGCTTGCTCACTCTCCAAGCCTCAGTTTTGCATGGGATAAACTGGACATAAGAGCCAAAGCAAAGCAAGCTCTGAATGTCTCTGGGATTGGCTGCGAGAGCTGTGAAGGCGTGTCAGGTGATTTTATTGCTGCAACTCTGTAACCTTTGTAATCGTGTTTGTGGGGCAGTTAACATGGAAAATGGTGGTTGATTTGCACAGTCAAAGATTTTGAGATTATTTAATTTTTTAACACCCCCTTGATATTCCTTATGGTTTTTTTGTGTCCATTGTTATGTTCTTTATTTGTAATTATTCACAGGAAAATGTTTGATATAGCATATTAAGGAAAAAATTACATTCCAACATCTGTACTTATCCTTATATAAAAAATAAAATGGACACTAAGGATAATGAAATATCTTTTTATTATATCATGGTCTGGGGACGTCTTGCTGGTGACAGAGGTGGTGATCTTCACCAAATCCCAGAAAATCTCAACCAGCATGGCTACCACACTTTACTCAAACATGAGCCAAAAGTGAGTATTACCTTATTTTTTATTACACTGTATAAATTCATTTATTAATTACTGTACATTATGTTCAAATGCAGTCATCATTACTAATCCTTCTGGGCATGTCACTTACAATAATGGTGTAAACTATTGATTTTAATTTATAAATCTAATAATCTTCCATGGTCTTAGGTATATACAGAACTGTGCAAAAGTCTTAGGCTGCCACAGAAGATGTTTAAATCTGTTTATCTGGGTAGAAAAAAGGCACAATTATAAATTGAATATATGCAAATGAAGAGTAACAATAAAATGAACAATAATTTGTTCTTTTTTTCCAAATAGTAACTGGCATCTTACGTCCCATTAGAAGGGCGGCACTTTGGTAACGCGCCTCTCCTCAGGGGTGCCTCAGCCCGTCCACAGATTTGTTAAATTTCACCATTAGCTCACTTGATTAATAAACTTCATTAGTTAAGTAACTTGACGAGGCATTGATTAGCCAAACACAGTATGCTATTGCTCAAGCCAAGAAATACATGGGTATATTGGATGTTTACTGCAAATACTGTGGTAAGTTTATCAGAGGTTTTGAAAAGCTGAAACACTTCAACAGATATAATATCATAGTTTTACACCAACACAAAGATCATCTAAACATTGTTTCCTTTGACCACCTAAGACTTTTGCACAGCACTGCGTAGGTGCATCAAACAGTATAATATAAAAATGCCTGGTTAACATTCAGGAGACTAGTGTAAGGAGAATGGGAATCAATTATGTTTAGCGGTGCAGGCACTTTGCTTAGGTGTCTAGATTTTCTTTGCAAACAAAAACTTTGTTTATTGATTAAATAATAAAAGGACATTTATTACAGACCCCAACCCAAAAGTGTGTTCATTTTGGTGATTCTTTGTGAAATTGTCATTATTGCTATTAAAAAACACCTGGTTTAAAATCACTTTCATTTACGTTCATTAAAGTTTTAGTCATTTAAATTAAAAAGTCTCCTGCTGCAGTAAAATTGATAGATAGTCACATGTCTCTATTCTAATGAATGCAACACTGCCCTAGCAAACATAAAAATAATTAAAAAATTTTGAATAATTTAGTTCAATAAATGTGTTAAAAATGCTGCTTGATAACCTTTTGATAAATGAAGTAAATACTATTTTCAGAAGTATTCACTAATTAAGCACAAATAAATGGAATACCCTGTGAATTATTTATGTCGAACATCTGGCAGCTATTCCTGCAGTTCCGTACTGAGCTGAACAAATTTATAGCATGTCAAAACTCATCAGCTGGCCAAAACGTAATTCGCTACCATTTACAGAACAATAATATTTCCATTGCTGTCTACCCAAAGGCGTCCTTGGTTACAAAGATGGGGTGCCGCTTTTCCTGTCAACGTGAATCGGGAATTAAACCGGCTGGATTCAAAACAAGCAAGTAGGAGTTCCGAGACTTCTGAGAGTCCTTTGGGAATGTTAGGCTCAATTTCAGCCAACTTCTTTTTTTTAATTAGGCTTCGTCGGACTGTAAAATAATTCCCATTTATAGAAATCACACCTATTAACAGCTATGAGCTAAAGGTTCATTTCAATTTGTCGCGGTAGTATAGAAAAAAAAATGTATTTTTAACCTTGTTTAATTACTCTACACCCCAAAATTAATATAACATAATATTTGTCCTAATTACGATTAACCTGTTGTTGTTTTCCATGATGGAACTCAAAATAAATAAATAACTAAACACACAGACTGCCTGCTAGAATTATGGCCGAAATTTCTTTTCTTCTCCCCTGAGGAGGAGTGATTATTCCCCACCGCTATGTCCAATCTGGACAGCTTCCCACGCTGAGCCTACCATGGGAAACTGTGGGGGTGACGGTCACGTGGTCAGGGGGCACTGACCAATTAATTTGGTACTGACCTCTTCGACGTCCTGACATTTGAGGTCCACCTCGGGCCTCTTCACACAACACTACCCATGTTCTCGAGTCCGCACCCCAGGACGGGAGATATTACTGGACGGGGAGTCATGGTTGCCATGGAGCAGAAAATCAGAGAACCACCAGAGGACGAATGACTGGAAAGAAACAAGCTTCTGGCAGGCGTGTGATTGGCTGTTATTTTGCAATGGGTTGTGGTCAACCAGCAGTGAAAGGACAAAGGGTGAAAGTGGGTGGTACCTTAGAGTAGGGACATCAAATCCCAAATCTTATTGGGGCCCAAAATATACTCAGCGAAATTGTCTGTCTAAGCTAATAGATCTTCAACCTACAAAAAAATTACAATAAAAATAAGACAGCAACAACAAAAGATGCAAGACTTAAGAGTTCTTTATTTTCAACCCATCCCATATACAAGGACACAGGGTGTTGAAATGCCATTGCCCTTGAGCCACCTATATATATATAGGTGCTATATATAGGTACATATATATAGGTGTATAGGGATATATACCTATATATAAATACAAATACAATAAAGAAATTTATAGCGTTCAACTGTATAACATCCACAATGCACTAAATACAATATAACTATAAATACTGTTTGATTTTGTGTGTATGTGTAGTGAATTAGCACCATGTACTGGATATGCACGTCAGCACAATCAAAGACAGATAGAGCCGACCCCAGCACTAAAACAACTTCTGCAGAAAATGTGTCTGGCCCTCTCCCCATACAGTGGTAAAAGTAGTCAACAATTCTTTTGACAAACAGGGTGTCACACTGCAGCTCAAATATATACATTTGCTGATAGTCTGGCAGGTCTGGTCTTCACTGCCTGAGAAAGACAGGTGAAGAAAACGACGCTGAGACCTTTGTCCAGTTTTCTCGTGACACTTGCTCCACGATCTAGCTGCTTTTGTCACTTGAACTGGAGCCCCAGACACTTGCGGCTGCCAATTCCGTGCTAGAAAGTGTACATAACTGCAACTAGAAAGCAGTATTTCTCCCAGGTCAAATGCCCAAACTCCACCACAAATTTACAGCGCCCTTGTAATTGTGTGCCTAGCCCGTTCTTGTCCATTCCTGCCATAAAAGCGAGGCTACTCAGCCTCAGTCCCGTAATTGGGATGCCTGACTTCTCTCCTGTGCCACAAGCTTTCAAGCATGGCTCATTGAGGAAGCCACCTGAGGGCGCCACCCTGCACTAATGTTCTTCTGCCAAATTGTTGATGGTCCAGACCGTAGCTACAGATGCAGCTACATGGTAGAAGACCATTTCTGTTCTTTTACCGGTCAGGTTTGCAAAATTTAACTCTGATTCAGACCTACCACTCGTGCACAATTTACAGTTTTCCAAACATTTGTTTTGATATTCAGGACTAGGGCACACAACGTTGAAATCTCTCCCTTCCCGGCATTCCTGGCTGTAATTTAGCCTTTGAATTCCGCGAAGTCGCCTCTTCCCCGCCGGCCGTAGGAGGCACGCCGTCTGTCCACCCTTAAAATATCGCCCTAGTCACGGTCTTCTGTAGCTTCAAGTTCATGTTATTCAACAGCATGCTGATGGGACCACTTCACCCTTCAGAGGGTGATGCTAAACTGGCCACTTTTGGATTTCGCCCTCTCTTTCCAGGTCACCGGCGATCCCTTCTTCTTGTGTACTGCCTCTCTTTCTGCCCTCATTCCGGCTGGCTCTCCAGGCTCCCTGAGTGCCCATTTCTCCGTCAGACGGCGAAAAGAACGAGGAGGGTCCCCCTTCCCCCCATCGTGTACTGCAGCGCAGAGAAGCCAGTTATCAAAAACTCAGCTGGACACGTGCTAAAGGGCAGGCAGATTTATTTGGACTATCTTACGTACCGCTCGCTCACTGCAGGACACCCAGACCAGTTCCTCATTGGTGTCCCGGCACGTGAGGTAAACGTGAAATGTCAACGACAACGACGGAGAATCCACGTAACGCTCTATACTGAAAACTATACAATGACACCGCCTCCCCCCCACACCCACGATGCATCTCACCTGCAGCTCACGTGCACACTGAGGGGCTATTATCTGGCACCGTCTTCCGTCCACTCCTCCATCTGCCCGCCGGATCCGTAAAGCGCCACGTGACCGCTGGCACTGGTGCTAGCCGTGCCCACAGAAAAGGGCCGTTTGATTACAAGAACTCGATAAACCGCGACGCGGCAGTGGGGTGACATTAAAAGAACGAATACTGCCAGTAAAAAGAAAAAGAGAGAAAAGAAAACGTGTCTTATCTTCCCCGCGCTTTCTGGGGGGAGAAAACAGGAGTGCCCGCGATCACAGAAGGTCGTTTGGAACGGCTCGACAGCTGCGTCAACACATGCAGCAAGTAATTAACTTGTGTATCCACTACCTGATTTTCCTGCATTCGGTAAACCCTCCCTTGTGTTTAAACTAACGCAAGGAGAGAGCCGCCGCTGCCAAGCCCGGCGCGCCCAAGCGGGCCCGCGCCAGCGGACATTATCTAACCGGCAAAACTTGAATGCGTCGTCCAAGATAACAATGATTAGAATTATGCAAATCGTCCGCAGGGCCCTGCCAGTAATACTGAGTCGGGTACTGCCAAGAGGAAGGAGAAAAATCACCACGGGCCTGTTTTCATTTTGGGCGATGGACCTCAGGAGCGAACGAGAGTGGTGCATTGTGGGTAAGCTGGAAGCTCAGGGTTCCGATGTGGGGCACTGGTGGTTATCGAACTGTTTATCATATGAGTCAGGTCTGACGCCCACTGTCAAATTAATGTTCAGCGTATGTGTGAGGAACAGCAGGACCAGCCCAAATTCCATCTTTGTGCTATAAATTGTACCTTAATTGTACTCCAGTGGGCTGCCTTATTAATTTATTTATTCTAAAATATCTTCAGGCCGAGGCTTCCATGGGCTTGCACAGCAAAGTGTTGTTATACCCAGAATGCAATTTCATTCACACCGGCAGGAGAGATTCTCAGATTTACTGAGAGCAAATTCATTATGTTGTCCAGCTATTGCATAAATCTATAATATATACACTCTGCAATGGTGGTATTTGCATGTTTTACAGCAATCAACAAAAGTGTTATTTATTAAATTTGTGTCTACTTTGTATCAGCTGTTTGTAGACATACAATTTAGTTTGGCAAAACATAAATCAGCATTTTATCCACACAAGATTTTGGTCCTAACCAACTAATACCAGGATGAAATTATGGTATAATTCTATGCCTTGGATTGGAGAGCAGAGAATGCCACAACATTCTACATTCAATGGTTAGTCAGTGCTACTCAGTCAGGCTCAGTTCAATCGATTTTCATTTATAATTTTAGAGATTTTTCTGTATTTATTTTACACACTGAGATCGCATGCAGAGTGTCCCCTGCTGTATGTCATGTGCTTCTGGGGGCTCACTCCAGGCTCACAGCAGGGAAGATCCTAGGATTCTTTAAGGTGGAATATAAAAAAGGCAATAATTTATAAGGAGGGGCAAACCTTATTGTTGGCCAGTGATATGTTTCGAATCGGTGAGCGACAGGCGAGGGGGCATCCTTGGGGCCAATCAGCTTCCAGCTGGAATCAATACTCCTGTGGTCCTGTATACACCCCTGGCTCACAGTGACCCTGTACTGGATATCTGGTTATTGATGAATGAATGGATTTTTTTGCCATCTCAAGGTGTTATTTGCTGGTTTAAGATAAAAACTAGCAGGCTACTGCTTCTGCGACTTCAACTTTGATACTTTTCCCACACATAGATGATTACTGACAGGATGCTGTCTATTTCAAATTAAAGTCAAAGTCAACTTTATTGTCATTGTACAGCGAAATGAATTTTCTGAAAGATTACCATGCTTTTTTGTTCAATCTAACATGTCATACCTATTTATTATCCAGAATTCATAATATAAAAGGGAATATAAAATTTGACACAGTGAACAGTGCATTGCCCAACGTTTGTGAAGTCCAGTGTCACCAGGCTAGGAATTAAGGTCTCAGTTCGCTCCTGTAAATTCTCGAGATTTTGCTCACACCCTGCAGCACAGTTCCCTCGCAGGGTCTGCCAAAGCAGAAATGTCACCTTGGCTCATTTGCAAGAAGGTATAACAAGCTCTGTGTGACAACGAGGTCATGCTCGTGGATTTGAAGTGCGTGCCTGGCTGGATAATCACATCAACGGTGGGCCCTTAACCCCAGCTACCCCTGGGGTGCCGGGTCCTGCCTTAACACCCAGTCTGACCCACAGTCCCGCCGTCACCATTTTTAAAAGGATGGGTACCAATTTGTACCTTTGCTTCTCACTGGGGCTGTACCCTCAAGGGTCTGCCAGTTGTACCCTAGCTGTAGGTAATTGTATCCTTGAGGGTACAGCCCCAGTGACAAACAATTGGTATGCTTTTTTTTCTGAGAGCGTGTGTCACATGGAGAGCAAGGTGGGATATACAGAAACCACCCGATTTGGAGAAAACGCAACTACTCTAAGAAGACACGTGAGCTGCATTGCAGTTTGTTTTAATCCCCTTTACTGGTAATTTAAACTCAAAGTAAATGGACATTGCTGTCAAACTAAGCATTCCGCAGCAATTCAAAGGTCAGCAAGGAAAGGGTGCATAAGGACCAATGTAGAACAGTGCCAACTAACCAAGGCTCAGTCCAGACAGACAGCCCGGCTCTTATAGATTGCCGCTATCCAATTCCTGTGCCGTTATTGAGTTAAGAACTCCACGGGCCATTGAATGTTCAAGTTTACCGATGCCCTTTAAGCCTCTAACAAGCTCCTGAACAGAGAGAGTAGGCTAAATGAGTTCAATTAGGGTAATAATTTGTTCAGTCGAGTGCATTCGACTGAAGTGAAACCCCGCCTGCACCTCTTTCCCCTAGGACTAAGGTCAGAGAAAAACAGGTGTGTGGCAAGCAGTTTTCAGCTCTGGGGGTAGGCTTTCATCGCCAGAAATCACCTACAGTACCAAGCTGGCTATTATTAAAATAACAATGCATTATAACAAAAGGCAACGTGCAAGGAATCATTTTATAATTACTTATTTTAAGAGTCTTAAGTAGGCGCATAGAAAATTAACGACAAAACTGACTCAACCTCGGCCACTTTTGTTTTTCAAACGATGTCGTGGATGTAAAGGTTAGTTGTATCTTAAAGGGACCACACACCTCACATTCCTTTATATTTGGCCCAAGTCTCCCTGTGGAGCTCAGCCTATTAAAATTTCCCTCTATTTCTCCAAGAAAGGGAAACAATCAAACGTGGGGTAAAGTTTTGATAGCCTCACGGTTTAAATTTCAGATAGGATGCCATTACACCGGGTCAGTTTAATCCCGTTTTGGAGACAGAACTCTGTATGTGCATAAATTTGTTTAAGGACTGTACTTCACATATGGCGACGCGGTCTTGCCCTCCAAGTTCCTCGCCTCTTCATTAACTCCAGACCGCGAAGCGGCTTGACATGTCTTTGTGATGAGATGTTAGTCCCTCGACCAGATAATTTAATGACGCGGCTATTGAATTTCCGGAGGATCCGTAATGAGCACAAATCCTCCCGCCAGCTAGAGATGTAGCGCGGCTCTCCGGTAGTCGTGCTTCACTCGGGGGGTGCGCACTCTGAGCCACACCGTCCTGCGACATTTGGCACTGGCAGACTCGCCCGGAGCCGATCCGGCCTAATCCGGTGATGGAGAATATTCACAGCGATGAAATGGAATGCACTGCGTGGAATTCCTATAGCCGGATACAGGATTCCACTTGCTTGTGTGTAACTGCAAACAGATCTATACGTACGTAACAGACTTATTCTGACAGCGGCGATGCTTACAGCCCTTGGAAATGAAGCCATATCTGTCACAAATACAGGTACACTGGAATTCTTAATTCCTTATTCTTGTTCTCCACATATATAAATACAGTTGAGAGCGAAGGTGCAGGATCAGCTCTTTATGCAGCTAAACAGCACCTCTACATCATTTCGAGTTGTGTCTCTTTCCACAAAGAATGGGATTCAAACTGACAACCATCCGGTTACCGGACGAGAGGCCTGACGCGCTGTGCCACACAGCGCCCCAAAGGAACACTTCTGTATTTCGATGTCGCTCTCGATTGTACTGGAGCGATTCAGGTTGAGTGCTCAGGCTTACAGTGAAGGGAACTCCCTTATAAGCTGAACCAGAGGCAGACTAGAGTCGGACTCTTTGCTCAGCATGTCTCCTGTCATATTAACCATCCATTTTCCTACAGTTTATTCAGTATAAGGTCAGTGGGGAGCCTCGGAGCCCATCCAGGGCAGCATACGGCACAAGGCTGGGGAACGCCCCCTAGAGGCGATTACAGTACTTATTTAAGGTAGGGGCATAAGAGGGGCCATAATTCATACAATGGGTATAACCTTATCATTACCAATGATATGCTTTGAATCGGCGAATGACAGGGGGGGGGGGGGGGCATTGTGGGAGCCAATCAGCTTTCAGCAGAGGTCAGTGCCCCTGTGCCCCGCCCCTGACAGCCAGGACGGTATCCCAGTCCATGGGCAAATGAAAGGCTGCGTTATCTGAGAGACTGCATGAGAAAGCTGGAGTATGCAGGGCACTCCTACGCGACACGGGGAGAACATACGGACACGCACGGAGCCGGGGTGGGAGGTGTGAAGCGCCGGCGGGACCCGCGGAGCTGCCCCGCCACCCCCGTTAGCCGCCCTCCTCTTCCTCAGCACGTTGCCAAGCGCGGCGATCTGCAATCCTGTCAGCCGCAAAGCATCACGGCCCGAACTGCAGGAGCACGTCCGCGGCACAATAGCATATGTATTTACATAAAAACATTTATTACAAATTAACATTTAAGGCGCATTCCCCATCCTTTTGAGATAATTACATTCAGTGACCCACTTAATATAATCTAGCTCCGGCAGAGGGAGAGGCTTCTGCGGGCGCCTAATTAAGGGCCCGGTGTTTTTATCAGCTTTATTAGACAGGAGAGACGGCAGACTGTAAAATCAGGAGTCTTTGGTAATTAATGGGCTAGAAAATACAACTAACTGTATGTACATGAAGCAGAAGAATGGCTTCATAACAAAGGGCTGAAGCTTTTGGGGGCGGGCTTTAGTCAGCAGGCCTTATTTGTAGAGAGGATGAAGGGAGCGCTGTGGACTGGCAGAGACCTGGGACTCCCGTAACCGGACCTGGCCTTATCTTTTGACCAATGTGTCTTTTCTGAAGTGGGCAGTTCAGGTCCGGAGAGTAAAAGTCCGGACCAAGAATTTGTTTCAACCAAGCAGTATGAAGAGTCACAGTGACAGAGCACTCAACCGCTTGGCTGAAACAAATTCTTGGTCTGGACTTTTACTCTCCGGACCTGAACTGCCCATATCTGGTGGCACCTCTGGGGTTGGGGGTTCAAACCCAGCCTCCGTTCTATCTCTGCGCAGTTTTCATGTCCACCCAGCATCACGTAGGTCACTTCCTGTGTTCCACTGACACGCAGTTAGGTCAATCAGCATCTCGTGAGTGACTGTAGTACAGGGCTGCCTCCACCTTTTCAGGGGCCATAGGTAAAGCTTTATTTGGGAGGCCCCCCTACCAAGAAGAAATATGATAATTTTACTTCCTCTGCCGTTTCTGCCTACTACTAGAGCCAGCTCTGTCGTGACGCTCCCCGTCATCGATAGACATCCAGTCCATGACGTACCCCAGCTTGGTGCCCTGCGCTACCTGTGCACCTGACCAGGATATGCAATTAGAAGACAGATGATTTTCCAAATGATATTTCATTAAAGACACCCCCTTTTGTTTTCAGCTCTGGCTGCAATCTGTGAGTCACGTTTGACAGAGACCCGTCTTCCACGCAAACGGCGCATTTTGCGGCACGAGATTCTGTTTAAAATAAAAATAAGGTCTAATTCCGAGAAATGGTACAATAAGTAAACAATCACACAATCACACAGGCAACATCGCGGCGCTCTGCAGGGTATCATTTACATTTGGATTTGGAAATACCAAACCACAAAATACCAAGAAGGACTTTTCTTGTTTTGTTTTGTTTTTACAAAGAATGAATGCAATTTAGTGGGTATGACCTAAATATACAGTATGAGATATTTATCTGTCGCGAATGCTAATTTGTTACTACGGTATAACAGGTCGGGCTCAGGAAAGAACTGGCCGTCAATACCGACGAGCACAAGATATTATAAAGAGCTGCTCTATTGATTTATTTATTCAAGCGTAGCTGGCTCAAAATGGCACAGCTTACCATTTATTTTAAACCTGAGATTTCAACAGATTCAAATGTAGAACTTACAAAAATACAGTATCGAACAATTATGGATAAACCAGATTCTATTTCTCATTTTCTTCCCCCAGCCCAGACTGAGTCGTAATGAATTGCTCCCAATGTACAGGGAACAGCAATAAAAAGGCCATCAGTGCGGAAAGTGTGTTTTGAATCGTACAGAGAGAGCGGAGTGAATATGGAGATGAACAATCCATGCAGATGTGACATCTTCACCACTGCGAGGTCAAGCTGGCATTGATGGAATCCCCCATTGTTTCAAGATGCAAAGGGTTCTAAGTTTAAGTCAAACAAATAAACTGCCCATTAGCAGAATGCAGTAGCAGAAGATGTGGACACAAAACAAAGCAATTTAATAAATCAAGGATTGAATTCACTGCGAGCATGAGCTGAGATGTCCCCCTTTACAGCACGCGGATGTTTGACCTTGAGAATAACCTTAGTGTCAAGTCATACCATTGTCATATGGAATGTGTTAGTATTTTCTAGAGAACGCTCACAAATCTAATAGTATTGACGGGTCCTAAAACCTGGGTGCTAGGAATCACAGATGTAGTTCCCGCAGTTCTAGGTTGGATATTAGTGGAAATTGTTGGTACTTAAAAATAAAAGCCCCAAATCAGTCGTAACTGTAGGAACACAGCAGTGTTTGCATGCTTTGTGTATATATACTTCCCTAAATTGTCCCCCAGCCTTGTGCCCTGTGCCGGGTGTAACAGACTCCAGGCTCCCTAGAAATTGTATCCTGGATAAGCCGTAGGTAGACAGGAAAGGTAGGTTAGAGATGCAGACCTGTTTCTGTTTATGTTCTGTTAACCTGTTCCTAGGAGGGGGCCCTTTACGGTGCCCTCATGCCTGTCCAAACTTCACCCTGACTAGGATGGATGTTTATATGTGTGAAGTTATGCATACAAATGCAATATATATGAATCTGAGTCAGAACGGACAACTTCAGGATAGATCAATCGTCAGGATGAGCCTTTGGATTTGAATGCTGGTGCTCTAGGTTTTGTGATTTTTGTGCCAGAAATTCCCATTCCGCGAAAGGCCTGGTATGCCACGGCTCGCTGTTCATCATGACATTCAAGAGCCATTGAACGTCCACTTATCATGGTGCCTCTGAATCTGTTTATCAGGGTCGGCTGAGTCCGCTTTAAAGGGTCCTTTAAATGGACATGTGACCAAAGCATGCTCTCAAAAGCATTCTCCATGGTGACATATAAGAATCGGTTTAGTCCATGCTCATTAATGCTGATACCTCATTATTCTCACACTGTGATGTCCATAGTTTTTGAAGTGTTTCACTTGTTGGATTTTCTTCTCAACGATGCATGTACTTGAGGGAGAACGAGGGAACCTCGATTACAGAGAGTGACAGTCTCTCAGATAATTGCAATCTCAGCTACAGATGATTCCACATGAGCTTGGGTTGGTGAATAGCCTTTTTGGGTTTGAACCTGTAGATACATATAGATTGGAATCAGCCTGCAACTGTGGACTGTAACTATAAATTTGAGTGATAAATCTGCACCGAGCCAGACAAGATGTTACCCAGTGGACGACACGCTTACTGAACTTCTGTTACAGCGACCCATATAAAAAAACAATCCGCTACAAAAAGTCGTGGATATATATGAGCAAATTTTAAGATGGAGTCTGAACATAGTCCTTGTGGAGGGCATAAGATACGAGGCTGCAGACGTAAATTATCTCATAAGCCCATGAAAGGCAGAAATATTTATTGACATATTCACTTTACTTCGGATCGCAGGCTGCTCCTCCAAACAGCCAATCACATTGCTGCAGCTAAAGACATGCAGTGTGCAGATGGGGTCAATTAGTCCAGTTACTGTTTGGCTAAGCATTAGAATGGCTAAGATGTGATCGAAATGATTTTAAACATAAACTCCTGATGCTAGATCTGATGGCTCCGGTAAGTAAGAAACAGCCATCCTAATGGTATTTACACGCACTACTACATCTATAGTTTACAAAGAAGAGTACAATGAACAAAAAATGTCCAGAATGCATCCCAAGCGTGAAACAGAGATATAGGCTTTAAAGAATTTTTATCAAGCGAGAATCTGCCAAGAACACAAACTAAAAAAATGTGCTGTAGACCAAATAAACACAGGAGATTAATACATTTACATACGCTGCCCTTTGCATGGATTCTCCCAACCCAAGCTGATTCGGGCCCCTCTTAAGTCTAACTTCAAAACGGGGACAGCAGAGAGAAGCCGACTGTTACCCCGAGGCTCTGCTCTAAACCGACACATCGATTACTAAATGCACTGCGGGGAATATCAAATCCTACACGTAAGTACTGTATGCAAAGGGCGAGGCGCCCAGCGCTGTCTGTCACGGGGACGTGAGCATCGAGAAGTGAGGGCGGATGTCAGCCTAGGGCAGATTCTGGTTACAGATGCGTCAAGGCCTGAGCTTCCAGATCTGTCTGCAGGGGTTAACGCCGTGCCTTCACGGCACAGAGGTCCATCTCGTTATCCGCCCATCCCTCACATGGAAAAATGACCCCTTTGACCAACAGAAGAGGAACAATCGCAGACATTACAGCCCAGCGGACCCTTTGACCTTTTCTAATCGCCAGCCCGGTAGAATTCCATGTAATAACATACCGTCCTGATCTCCCACGGGCCACCGCCACATAAGTCATACACAAGCTGGCAAAATAACGGCATGGCAAATGTAACGCATGTGTAAATGTAAATGTAACACAAATCGGATAGAATCCCACTTCAGGTTAACCAGAAAGCATAAGTAACAGCTCTCCTCATAGCACGCACCCAGATTTCCATAGGTCCAAGCAAAAACAGTATTTCACTTTTTGCGCTGTAGGTAACGTATTAACAAAGGCAGAAAAAATCGCTTAACGAGCATCCTCTGATCGTTAGGAAGGAGAGAGTGAAGCTTTATGGTGGGACTTAATTGAAATCCTAAATCCTGACCGAAATCCTTTATTAGTGAGATAAATAAATCAATAACTGTGCCATTAAAAATGGCCTCAGACGGTTTAAAGAAGTTAGGGCTGGATGTCTGGGGAAGCACTTTGCAGCAGGGAATGCTGCCTTATTGCACAATGAGGGTCTTGACTTTTTCTCAACCTGTTTCCTCGACAACTGCTTTAATGATATTCTCCGGGATCTCGCCAGCAGTCCCCACAATAGGATTATCAGAGCACATTATGAGGTTACGTCGTCTCGATAATTAGTCTGGCACTCCAGCAGAGACTAGCAATGATACTCGACACAGGAACATAAAACATTGTGGGGTACAAAAAAAACATCAAACATTCCGAACCAACCCGGTTCAGTATTTTAAATTTCGGGGGAGGGGTGGGGGAGAGAGATGGGGTTGTATTCTGGACAGATGTTGGCGTGTTCAATAAACAATTTAATGTTCTTCATGAGCAAGGGGTGATAATTTATCTTTTTCTAACGTCTCCTATGGCAGGGAATAATATCTGAAGAAAATTAAATAGCCCAGTATTTAATATTAATACTAAACCTGATTACCATTTAAATTAATGAAGGGTTGAATGTCCTTCATGGAATCATATTTATGTACAGTGAGGTCTAACCTACATTTCTCCAGCAGGAAATACGACATGCATGGTGACTTGCAGTTCCTCTGTGTTGCCATTCTGAGCATGCCGTTCTGTGAGATCTTTAGCTAAAATTACAATATGCGTTTCGAAATGGATTCAAGGTCATTGATACACAGCAAAGGGCCGGCCTACTGCTTAAGCTAAAAACTGCAAAAGCTGCTGCTGTCTCCTGGTATACCTGCTGTTATTTTTGATGCCTTGGATACAAAGTGAAATCCCTATTTATTATTCCAATTTATTATCCTGCTAGCGAGAGCTGACCCAGTCCTTGACATTGCAGGCGCTGCTCCCTCTTAAAAAGGAAACGGAGTATTAGCGATAAACAAACAGTAAGTGGTTTCTGTACATGCGCCGGGGCGAGTGACACATCCGCGCCTCGCCACCGCCCCCCCGGATAATTTGCTGTGTGATTTGGCATCTGCCCCGGCAGCGGAGTAACTGAGATGGGTTCACAAATCTCGCAAAAGCAGAGGAGGGGGATAACCCACTTGCTGGATGTTTACTCCTAAGGGGAGATACTGACCTGCTTTCAGACGAGCGGTCAGTTCCACCTTTGTGGCCGGCTGGATTCGGGCGGAGCGTCTTCCATGTAAAGTGCTCCAGCTCTCTGACCACAACATCCACACCTGCATTTGCGCTAGGATCACTGATCAGACAATAGGACCTGGCCATAGAAAACAGACAAATAGGAGAATAATCAAACACAAAAAGCAAAATGTGGGTACACTGAGGATCACAACATTCATGTTAAATCCATTACCATGGAATACCAAGCAATAGCTTCCCAGACATTCTTTACACTGTTACTGTCCATTGTTATTGCATGAAGTCTCATTACTATAAGCATCAGTTCCCCCATCTATCTATCTATCTATCTATCTATCTATCTATCCACCTTTGATTGTGCTGACTTCTGTATCTGGTACACGGTGCAATTCACCTGCTAATATTTGGGTGATGCTAACGTTTAGGTGCCACCATTTCAGAGGACATCTTATAGCACATTCAAAAGGTTCAGCTGACCCAGGTCAATGGGAGTAATAATTTATGTGCGAGTTGTCTGCAATGCCCAGAGTGTACTCTGGCCTACACCCTTTGTACTCTGGCATTCTGGGCTATCCCCAACGGTAAATGTTGCCACGAAAATTTGGTGGATTGCTGCAGGGGAGTATACAGGGGTGGGGGTCGCAGAAGCACCGCCCACAGGTGAAAGCTGATTGGCCCCCAGAATGGCCCCTCACCTGTCACTCACTGATTCAAAACACATCATTGGCTAATGATAAGGTTCGCTCCTATGTACGAATTATGGTCCGTGTCACGCCCTCATCTTAGAAAATCATGGAATTGACCCTGGGTGGTTGAACATTTGGAATCGCTCATATGCTTTGCAACATCCTGTTATGGGTGCAGTTCTTATAAATCTGTGCCTGTCCTGTGAGTCAGTCACTGGTACTGGAGCGTGTGAAATGTCACCGGCTCGTCACCTTGGCATAGCATTATCCTGGTAGTAAGTTACAAACTGGGCAGGTTATGCAGTCCTTCAGAAGACAGTGTGATTTCACTCAGATGTCCATGAGGATTTTCGTTAAAACTCAAATGAATATACAGCCCGGCCACTAGCAGGAATTCCTCTACAGAGAAATGTTATTACTACAAGCTCTTCTTTTATTTTGGTGAACACAAATGACACAGAACCTTACATCTAATTTTTAACACAGCAAAGGATCACCGTTGCCTGAATTTTTCCCTAAAAACATGCCACCAAAGATATACAGCCTAAAAATGGAAATTCAAAATAAGAAATGCTAACACAAAAAAAGAAATATCAACAAGCCATGGGATCTTACAATAATCTCATTTCCAGATGTCCTGAGACACTTGGAGAGAGGATAACATTTAATTTATTGAAGATCCTGTAGAGATCTATTTTTTAGATCCAGCTGAGAAGTCTATGGGATTTTCAAAGGCAATCTGTCATGGGAAAATGGGATAAAATCTGATTAAATGTGAAGAAAAGCACTAAGTCTCAGCTTTGTGTCGCAGTGACCTCATTTTTATCTGGGAGCTGAGATCTCCCCTTCCTAAGGCTGGGGTTATTCTCCCTGCAGGGGGGCAGTGGTAGGGATCTTGCCCCCCGATAGATAAAGACATTCACTTTCTAGGCTTTGCACTTCTTATCGGTGAGAAATATGCATCCGTCTGTTCCAGGCCTAGCAGGCGCAAGCCAGCAAGCAAGTCAAGTCATTTCTCGACCAAACTGTGCATTAGTCCCACCCTTCATCTCATGGCTCTACTGTAAGTGTGATGGGCCTGTAAGCAAGACAGCAAAAGAAAAAAAAGACACAGAATACTCAACCACTGCGAAACACATAGCTCAGATAAGGGAGAGAGCCCTCCCGGCAGCTGGTAAACACTGGCGGTCTCCTCGAGGGCCTGAGCGAGTAGGGTATACTCATAAATTAAACCTGGATGTCATTTCAAGAAGAACATATATTTATAATTCATCAGCGAGAGGAGCACTGGCTTAAATTTGAAGGGACGCCAGGATGATTAATAGGCTACTAAAACTGACGGCTCTGATTGACAGCGGGGAAAATCGCTAAGACGGGAGCGGAGCCTCGAAATAGATCAGAGCGCGTCCGCGATTTCGGAGCCGTTCAAAATGCTACAGGAGGATCTTCTAAATAGATTTTAAGGCTCCTGTCGCCTATTATGTTCCTGTTTCCTTTATAGCTCCAGAACAAAGTTTTCTAAGCACAATGCAAATGCGGGAAAAAAGTCCAACACAGCACAAATAAATATTTTTATTGCAATAATAATGCCATTTTTCTATGTATGTTTCAAATAGCAAATATTATTATGTATCAGTTAAATGAAATTGCTTTTTACTTCAT
>JAODKL010000107.1:17996874-18006933 GCA_026780765.1 Petrocephalus schoutedeni
TCCGAGAACATGCTGTCACAAACAAGTCACCAAATAACACAAGAGGAGCTCAGTTTTGAGTGGCGAAATACTCAATAGGGGCTTTCACACCCAGGCTCCGGGACCCGGTCCCTGTTCTGAAGTTTTGCAGCCACGTCCGTATGTCACTTTCATACCACACAGCAAGAACTGGGACCAATATGCTAAATAAGCATGGGATACACAAAAAGTTTTTTTTTTGTGCGCCGCTCCGATCAACCAATCATAGCGCCGGTGCTTGTGGTCAACCAGCCGATCAACCAGTCATAGCACCGGTGCTTATGGTCAGTCAGCCGGTCGACCAATCAGCAGGTTTATCACTCTAAGTGCCTCCCCAGTAGTTTGTGCTTGAACAAAAAGTACCTAATTTGGAGAATGTACTAACAAAGGGTCCTGGAACTACTGCAGAGGAACTACAACTGGGCCAAGTTCCTGTAGTGTAAACACAACAAAATTCCCCGGTTCCAGAAAAAAGTTCAGGTGGCGTGAAAGTGCCTTTTGCTACTTTTGCAAGATCACTAACTGAAATGTAAACAATCCATTACAAAAACATCATCTGCTATATTGAGATTCAATTAATTCTGAGTTTCATAATCCTAATCATACATATTTGTTCCTGTCTGTAAACTTGTCTGTAACAGTCTATCTGGCCTGCCTCTGGCTGGCTACATGTAAGCACAAGACGTGATTGGTTGATAACTTGGTGGATTTAAGGTAGTCTGGGCTAAATGTAAGTGAACAAAGAAAAAGTCCCTTTGAACTTGGGTACCCTGAACTAAGCGGAGAAAAGGGGCCTGTATCACAAAGCTGGATTTCTTAGCCAGATAACATGTTGGATTTAAGGTGCCTTGCTAGAATAGACTATCTTCGTTCACTTATAACCCAGACTAACTTAAATCTGACAAGTTATAAAATTTAGCTCTCTAGGTATGTTTTAAGGGTTCCAGAGCCAACAATCAAATTGAAGCTAAATGTACTGTATAGAACTAAAGTTACTGGTTGCCGGTTACCATTATCTTCCTCTCATTTTTTTGTGGTTTATCAGTTTAGTGTTATCAAACAAAAAACCTTGGTCTTTGCGGATTAGCTGTGCCCACCACTGATTATTTCACATGTTAATGCATCAAATACCTACATTATATAAGCAGAACCGACAACCGGCAGCAAGGTGATGGATTCAGTCATCGCAGCAAACAGCATCCATCGGGAAGCCTAGCAACCCGGATGGGAGACGGCACTGAGTAGCAATGCCACCTCTGGATGCTGCCAGGATCTGCATTGCTTCCAGTATTAATAATAACGCAAAAGGAGCCACCAAGATGATGCAATTCAAAGGTTAAGAAAACCGCTAATTGAAGCATATTGGAGAACAGAGAATGAATTACAGAGCACAGAATTAAGGCGATCCCTTAAGAATATATCAATAAACTCAACACAGGTAACACTTTTGCATTATCTAGCTCACAGAAAAGAAAGGAAACCTTTAGTGATTATTGACAGGAAAAATGTGTTTCCTATTGTGTTTTTATCGAGTCAGTAGATTCAGTCGTGTGTATAGTCATGGTCAATGAACATTTAACGTTCTCTTTTCCCATAACTTCCATGAGAAGAGACAGGGAGGACCACTGTAGTAAGTGTAAAACTTTTTTACATAAAAAAATTAGTGACTTTCAATGTATTTTCTCCAGTAAACATAGTTTCTGTAGGCAATCAAACAGCTGGATTCACTCGAGCAAGCTTTTCGGTCTTCAAGACGGTGATGAAGTGTAGAGCATGATAAACGCAGACAGATACAGTAGTTCTGCTCTGTCTGCGCGGCGAGGTGCTGTCCAGGAGACGTCCCTATGCAGAGTGCCCAGCTTCTCTCCCTCTGGATGATGGGTCACCCGGGTGTCTGCCCGTGAACTTAATCCCTTACTCAACTGTCCACCTGTCTTCTTCCATCCTGCTGCTGATGGTCGCTCAGCCTCTCTAATGCTGGGCATAGCTGAGCACACTAGCGAATCAATTTTATCGTCGTTTTTTAATCATTTTTCTAACATTTCTCTAGTAAGGTATTTTTTTTTACAGTTGACAAAGCAATTATAAGTCTGTCTATGTCCACTGAGTTATTACTGTAGATTGGAAGCAAAATTCATTATGTCGAGTTCATGTCATTTAGGGAACTTATGGTAAATACTGCACAGTGTTTGCATTGTAATCCTGCAATACTTTATAACAAGGAATCAAATATAATTTATTAACAGGCAGAATAAAAAGCTATTAGATGAACTGTTAAATTGAATTCATGAGAATCAAATGGAGATAGGAGTTCCAGATGTAGTTATGGAAAATAATATAAAATATTGGAGTTATGAGATTTTTTTATCAGCTAAATGAAGAAGTTATTAGATTCCAATAGAAAGATGCTCGACTTGTGTTTTTCTTCAAAACCTTTACCTGAGCTCTGTGCAAACTGCAGAAACATGCCGTTTTTTTCATATTTCAGCGTGATGAATTTGATTTCTTTTCTCTCCCTCTAAAGGTCATTTCAGCAGCCATCCGCCCTTTGCGCAGATTTCCTAACCCTAAAACACACACCTGCTTTGTCGGGGCATAGCCCATAAGTTTGAACAAACCCGGCCTGCCCGGCCTGATCCGATAGCCCTCGGAATGCGGTGAAACAGCATTCTGCAACTTCCATTTTCAGCTTGGGTCCTCTGATGTCTACATCATAGCATGCAGCCGTTTGATTGTTCGTAAATCCCAAAAAGAGAGCAAAAGGCTGTCTTGAAGATGGGGCTTGAAAAGCGGATGGTGTGAGGTACATCTTAACGATAGCATGCTGTGAACAGCACCTTTCAAGTTAAATCTAGTACAGATCCTGCATCCTCAAAATAAAATGCTGGTGGGGACATTGCAAGGACGCTCCCATGTGCTGCAATATCTGGAACTGATCACGCAACTTCTTAATTAACTGTAATTTCTTATAGCAAGAATGAAAATCGAGGGAGTGTAGGGGAAGCAGTGACCAACTCAGAGATAACTGGCTTGATGAAATAGGCCTACATTTAGTTTAGAAAAGACTTTTATCCAAACATACTTGCTCAAGGTTCCACAGTAAAACCACTCTGCCTCCCACAGGAATTGAACTGGTGTCCATCTAGCTTAGTTTCATGAACCATCCAGCGGGTTATTCTGGTTAGAGTTTCGGGCGGGGCTGGAGCCAGTCGAATGGCAGTATAGGGCAGAAGGCTGGAGTTCACCCTGGACATGATACCAGTCCATCGCAGAGCACATATATACACGGACGATAGGCAATTTAGGGATGCATATCTTTAGACTGTGGGAGGAAAGCCACACAAGAGAGAGAGAACGTGCAGACTGCAGGCAGGAGGACCCCATGCGTGAAGGTGAGAGGGACAGCCACCGCACCAGCCTGATCAAATCCATCATTGGTCAATACCCACTAAAGTATATGGCAACAAAATATTTTGATAGAGAAGGCATTTTTGAAATCAGAATCATTCCCCCACAGCGCACTGTCACCTGCCAAAAATATTCATTATTAGAAGTCACAAACATTTTCATTTGATACTGCTCATTTGTGGTGATGGAAAACGCTTCAGAAATGTACACGGCTGACAGGTGCGGCTTCAGCTGGCTGTTACATTCAGCAATGTGGCTCGATATCAATGTGATATCTGAGTGTTATGCAAGCCATGTCAAAGACGTGGAAACTTAATTGACACCCATGCTAATTTATCGCCACTAACTGGCGACTTGTAACTTTACGCGCCTCCTTTTGTTTTTAATTTGCTTGTTTCGCCAGTTGCGGCACAGAAGCACCATTACAAGCTCATTTAAATCTCATAGATCAGCTGGGTTCAAAGATGCCCGGGCTTCTTTGAGCAGAGTATAATAAGTCAGAACAAAGCAGGCCAGGGGCAAGCTGAAGCTTCAACGAGCACAACCGAGAAGGTCTTATTTAATAGAGTTAATGACTCGGATTGTTAGAGAGCAGAATGAGGAAAAGGCTCTTATCAGATGAAAAACAATAATCAAAAACACATTTAAAGGGACGGTAACAGAGAATGATGCACATCCAGGACGATAAAAAAAAACGCTTCCATCCTTCATTAATGACCCTCGGCACTTTAATTAGATTTTACTGCTTTTTTTCTTCTTTGTTGTTTACCTGTTGTAAAATAACAAAGCGTCACGCAGAGCAAACGTGACACAGACCCGAGACTAATGCAGTGACGAAAGGTTGTAGCATTTAGACGGTATTTTCCAGCACCACACAGCCCATGTGGGAAGGCAGGAGGGCAACCCGTGACTCACTGGATTAGTCTGTCAGCAGAATGACTAAATAATCCCGTAAGAGAAAGGCTATCAGTGCTCGTAAATCACTGAACATCCATCCATCCGTCCTCTGACCACTTATCCCGCTCGGGGTCTTAGTGCTCACTCTACCTCGCGATCGATAATAATCTAATAAAGGGTAAATGTCATTACGACTTCTTATTACCCATCCAGTTAACTGTTTATTCAGAAAAACGGGGTCTGGAGCGTACACTGGACCTGAAAGAAGCACCCTGCATGGACTGCCAGCCCATGACAAGGCATCCAGACGCACACACACAGACACACACTCACACACTCATGGCAATTTAGAGACACCAGTTTTCATTAACCACCTATCTTTAGACTCCAGTCTGTGTCTGAGTGTCACATTTTCATTGAGGTCGCCTGAGGTTCCTCCAGGTTTTCTGTTTTCTCCCACAGCCTGAAAATCATGCCTTTTAGGTGAATTGGTATCTCTGAATTGCCAGTAATATTTGTGGCTTGTGATGGACTGGCATCGCGTTTAGGAAGTCCCCCGCCCGGATGTTTCCTGGGATTGCCTCCTGGCTCAAAGCAAGCCCTGGATAGCATAAACAGCTATTGAAAATGGACAGACCTCCTGTCCTGAAGGTCCAGCCTGCTATTGTGGTAATAACTGAGGGTCTCCATGTGAAATTTCAGTACGGATCCAGGTAGCTTCTCCCATGGGTTCCTGAAAACACAAAATCGTTGAATGCAGCCTTACAATCTTTCTATCTATATGTGACAAGGACTTCCATTTGATTGAACAATCTAACAAAATAAACATTTTACGTAAGACATAAACACAAGGGAACATCAGAACCTTGTAAAAGTAGCATGATGGTGCACACATCAAACGGATTGTGAAGCTAATGTATTGAAAATGCAAGCAAACAATTGACTCAGCAGGAAGTGGTGCTGCATACACACAGTACTGCTGGGTAATGTAGTCTGCAGCAATGCAGGGAGCCCAGCACTTGACTGTGGAAATGTTCTTTGTTTATTACAAAGGCAATCAATTAAATGTCTATTTAACAGTGTGCATGTGATGAATAATTAACAGACTGTGAAATTTAGTAGAATGTTAAATTGTTGAGTTTTACTTTAATTGCCTGTATTTGTGGAATGATTTTGCATGGGAATTATTGAATTATTAAAATATTGTTTATACTCAGTGCTCCTTCTCATTCATGTTTGCAAATTAGGGCACTGGATTGAAACGGGGTGATTGTTTGGGGATTCTCATATAAACTACATTACATTCCATCCATCCATACATCAAGCACAAGGTCACAGCAAGCCCGGACCAGGGCGCACCAGGTAGGATACCAGCCAATCAGATGCTAGTCTATCACAGCTGTACCCTGTGCTATTCTTGTACATTTTGTTAATACCATAATTCTCTAAACACTGTAAAAACATCCCCACTGTGTTAGCAATCAAACTATTCATCCCCTGGTCAACTCCTGTCAAATCTCTAAATAAGCATTTAATGTCTTATTTTTATGTTGTGTTTCCTGTCTGTAATTTTAAGTAATGCACATTTTCCACAAAGGATCTGGGATAAGACCCCCAGAGCATCGCCACACGCAGCACACAAGCGCTCATTAAGTTCATTATAACGTGCAGGTCATATAATTGCACTGAAGTCCCTGCGAGGGGCCTCGCACATAAAAAGGCTGCTGACTGGCTATACGTAACCCAGGGACCCACTGGGTCGCCGTGCGCTTTGGCTAGGACAGCTCCGGCTTCTGCGGGAGAGGAGGCACAGACGGTTCTGGGCTGAAAAGATGATGGAGAGACAGCGCTGGCAATTATCTGGCGTGCCGCCGAGTCTCACAGCCTCTCTGTGACATTATTTGTTGATAATCCGCCCGACAGATCCAGCGCGACGGCACTAATTAAGGGAGACGGGCGAGATTTGACCCATTTATTTTAAACATCTGCAATCAGTCTGAATCGCTGTTATTCACCGACGTTCCGAGTGACAATAATGGAGGCAGTGAGGCAGTCAGATGCCTCAGTGGTCGGCTTTATGGGAAGCCGGTACCAGGTGGGTGGACAGAGCGGCGGCCCCGAGATAAAGGATCATTGTACGAAGCATGCACCCACACAGACATGTCAGCCCCTCTTGACATGAAAGCCATAATTAGCGGGGGGTGGGGTACAGTGCTCACTGTCAGATTCATTATAGCCCCATACATTCCCCGGGCGAGGCTTATCTGTGCCACTGCTGTTGTCCGGGAAATAGCAAAAAAAAAATGGCTGGGGGAAACAGCTCGCTCCTTGTTACGGCTCGTCGTTTTCAAAGCCAGAGTTTTACTCTGTTTTTTAACGAGACAGAACTTCGCTTTCACGCGGCGTCGAGGGGCGAGGGGGCGCCTATGGTAAACGCCACCGAGGAGCCGGCTTCCGCCACCTACCGCGCCGCGTATGTCATACCATCGTGCCGGCTTTTAGCGCAGATGCCGGGAACGTGGCGGAAGACAGGCGCGGCGTCACGCGGCCACGCTCCCCCCCCCCCGACAAGCCCGCTTTGTCGGAGGTGTGCAGGTGCGCGCCGAATCAAAGGGCACGGCGGGAATAAGCGGAGGTTGCCGAAATTTGCTGAGGCGGAGGGTAAACGTGTCGGGGTCTGTCGGCTAGGTAGCAGAACAGCTCCTAACCCGGAGCGTTCCCACGCGTCTGCGGGAGGCTTCACCACACGTGAGCAGATTCCGGGCTCTGGCTGTCGATTGGTCCCCCCCCCGCGCAGCCAGAGTGCCTCTGCCTTGCACTGCCGCCCTGCTGGTGTGCCACGCAGCCTTGTGATGCCAGTGGGGCGGTTAAAGGTTTGGTGACCCCCCTGACCCCCTCCCCCACGCAGCATCCTGTCACACACACCCGAGTGCCAGCAGTAGCCGCCCGCGGCCACACTCGCATTTCGCAGAGATGGGGGGGGTGGGGGTCGTGGAGTCGGCTCGCGTGCCAACGAGTGCTGCCCCTGAGTCGACAAAAGGGCCGTTTGTCCCCTCGCTGTCCCGCCAAGCGTTGCCGGGCCCTTGGGGCTCTAAGCTGCTGGACTGACAGAGCGCAGGGACACGCAAGTTCTCAAGAATGTCACAGCTGAAAAGTCCACCAGAGCGAGTGTCTGCCTCAGCCAGAACCTCACTGAAGTCCAGATAAGAATCCTTAGAAAAGTGATTGTGTTACGGTGTGGGCGGTGTGTGGCTCAGAGGTTTGGACACTGTGCCCATAATTGGTGGGTCTCTGGCTGAAGTCCCTGGGTCAGCAGAGTGATGTTACCCTTAAGTCCCGATTGGTCCAGAGACTGTCTGACCCAGCTTCCTCTTAAAATACCAATGTCACTTTGATTAACAGTGTTTGCTAAATATATAAAATGTAAAAGTGACTTTACCTGTCCTAAAAACAGAACAAAACTCAATTTTCACATCAAAAGTTAGTTAACCAAAAAAAAAACAATCCACATGTTTAATATTGTTTTTCTTTTTTTTTACAATGTCAAGTCTTATGTCAAAATTCAAGGGCTTCTCCACGCCTTTGACTCCAGTTTTGTTCCTGTGACAATAAAGTTATTAATGAAAGCTGTGTGTGACAGAGTGTAACACTCAGTGATCAAAGGTTTATTGAATCACAAGGGAAGTGGTCAATAGCCGGGTGCTAAGCTAATCGACATTTTTCTCTAATCTCCCAAAGGGAGCTTGTTTCTTTGGAGTGTACACAGATGTCTGCCCACGATCTAGCAGGGGCGACTTCAGAGACCCATCAAGGTGTTTGTTACTGACTGGGCCATGAGGTCAAAGGAATGACCGCCAAAGTGCGGGTGGTAACCAGGGAAGCAAAGTCTGCAGTCTAAGAGCCAATCATTTCTCATTTCAAACAGACAGAGGCATATTCAGGGGGGCAGGGCCACATGGACAGTGAAAGCTGATTGGCTCCTGGAGTGCCCCATCCCCTGTCAATCACCGATTCAAAACATATCATTGGCTAATGTTAAGATTGCCCCCTCTGTATAAATCAGTGTCCTCCCTCCAAGGAAGAATCCTAGAATCGCCCCTGCAAAAAATACCCACCATCACTGGCATGGAGGCAAATACTTAAGTGGGGATTTTTAATGGCGCGTGATCTGCGATAGTCATCATCTCGCAGCTCAGGACCGCCCCTCCAGGTACCCCTCCTCCCATGGTGCTCTGGGCCCCACAGGAAGTGCCAGCCCGACCTTCTCAGGGAGCCGGAAGACAGTGGGCAGCCGGGAAGGCGCGGTCGCCATGGCGAGGGCGACGGGGGACATCCGAGGGATGAGCTCAGCCTAGCAAAACGAGACTGCGATTGCAAAGGCTGATTTAATCCTATAGGGCTTGGGTTTGGACGTAAAACCAGGAAACCATGTTTGAAAATGTGCTTGAATGTATGAATATATGAATGTTCCTGAATGGTAGTTTCAGAAACCACTTTCCTCTGCTGAGATTCATGTTTCAAAAAAATGAGATGTTCTTAATCACCTCTCAATCACCCTAAATAGTTTATTGGAACTGAACTTAAAAACACAGTTACAAACAGAATTTGCAATGAATAAGCCTTCATTTTGTAATTAGTCATGTAGATACTAAAAGCGCTTAACCCATTTAGACTTGTTTTTCCTCAGATCTGTCTTGCCGTGTGCTGGACCGAGCCCTGGATCCCCACGCTTCCTGCACAAATGAGCACCCTGAAACGGATCAGCGCCAGAGAGAGCTGGCTGGCTGTGCGGAGCTCATAAGCATGACTGAGTACCGAGACGGAAGGTCAGTATTAGTTCTGGGATCCGCGTAAACCAAAGGCATAACCACAGCATTTTACAGTTGCTCTTACAATCACCTATTTGTAAAGGTGTGTCCTGGACACTTCCACATCACAAGGACCTCTGTACTGTGCGGTGGAACCTGTACGTTTCAGTCTTACTTTTGGGTTATTAAAGACTTTACTTACACACTGACCATTATTACAATCGCACACAAACAGATAACTAACATTAACATACATCAGTAATCTTGTACCAATTTATGAAATATCTCACACATATTTCCTACCTCTGCTGGGACTTATGTACCTTACATTTTCACACAATTTGCATTAATATGGGAAACTCATGTGAAGTCCAGCATTTCGGAAGTGAATTTAAAAACCAGTCTTTAATTCATCATAATACAATATTTATTAAATAACAGAGAACAAAATTAGTGTTAAATAAAACATTCAGTAAAGTAACCCGAGAACAAAATCCAACCATAATATGGCATTCCGGAATAGACATTCATTTACATTTTGTATGGATTGCAGTCTATGGTTTTATGGTGAATCTCAACAATTATTCTGAATGGAGATCATTTGAGATACATTACGCTGTAGGTACATCACATCTTGGGGGCAAAATGAATATTTACAAACCAGCATGGGAACCGTATAATACCAGAAGTACTTGGATTAGCACTTCCGGTATTATACTCTTCATAAAAATAAATCCCTGTATTTCCCCAAAAGGGTATTAGACATATAGTGTTCTGTATTCTTAGCCTGGGTTTTATTGAACCAGTATCAGAAAGTATTCACTAATGGAGTCTTTAAGCACTTATGTAAATCACTCTGGCGAAGGGCGTCTGCCAAATGCTGTAAATGTAAATGAACTGCAGATGGCAGAGACCATTACACCAGTGC
>JAODKL010000107.1:18050694-18061128 GCA_026780765.1 Petrocephalus schoutedeni
GGAGATAATGGCGCCATCCAAATTCAGAATATTCATAATATGCCCGCGCTACGCAAATATCCGCCATGTTCGTGTGGCGAGGCAATTGGGGGGGGTGGACAACAAAAAGACAGTCACAATTACGGGAAGCTCAGAAAGCCCCGGAGGTCTGCAAGATCTTGAAAGGGTAAATAAGTAAATAAATAAATAAAAACATTTCCGCGTTCCTGTTAAAAATAAATGTCATTAATTTAATGCAGACACTGGAAGCGCAAGTCATAAAAAAAATAAAAAAATCAGCTCCCTGCTGATTATAAAATAAATAAATAATATCTCACACACGCGCGAGCGCGCACACGCACACACAAAAAGGCCCTCATTACCATTGCAGCTGGGTGTCACGTGTAAATCCCTCCCCCACCCCTCAGCACAGGGAATGTGAGTTCCAGGAAGCAGGCTGAATTAATTGGCGGCGCCGAGCTGGGTATCATTACCGGGCTCTTGTCGGCGATGTAGCCGTGAGCTGTGCTCTATTCCCTGCCTGCGTGTAGCGCGCGGCCCCCGCCTGGGTCCTGGGCATTTGCCGAGGCCCCGCCGCTGTCTGTCAAACACCGGATTACCTGCCCGCACACCCCTGGCCGCCTAATGGCCCCCGCTGCACCCTCACCATGTGCCGATGTGGCCTTAGCTTAGTGTGAGCTATCCCCGGCGCTCCGCTCCCACCAGCTCCGCCCCCATCTCTGGGCCGCCCAATCCCAGCCTTCCCGTGAGCAGCCCCCCCCCCCCCCACACTTCCCTCATGCTGGTCCCTGGTGCTGGTCCCTCACCTGTGCATTCTGGATCTGGATAGTCCCCTGGGGTAAAGCCTGGGTTAGCACCTGCCCCTGTGATGTCACCATGGTAACCGGCTGATACAGGGTTCCACCTAGCCGGGAGAGCATCGCATGTCACGTACATCAGTTCTCTCAATTTGAAAGACGACGTGGGGGGGGGGGGGGGGGGGGTAAGTTCCGGGAAAGACATGGAGCGCATGCAGCAACAGTCTAGGCAATGTGGGTCACAAAGAATGGGCAACCCCCAGCCCACGGGGAAGAAGGACAGCAGGCAATGAGAGGAGAATCTGCAGGGAGTCTGCCCACCTGACACCACTTGTGAGTTGATGGTGGTCATGGCAACGCTGCTTTGCTGCAGGGCGTTGCCGGGGACCACGATGCCTGAGGGGTTGACAGAACTGGAGACTGCTGTCATGGACGGGGCAGAGCCTTGCAGTAGGTCCTGGGGGAGCAGAAAGAGAGTGTGTAGGAGCTCCACTGAAGCCTGCCTAGGTTCACCTCAAATAAGAGGAAATCTGACAGTGTTCCATCACAAGCAAATATCCAGGCATTTACAAACACAGCCAGACTGCTGTTTGTATAAATATTCCATGTTCACAGTTGGAATAATTTTGTCAAAGCCATATTTATGTAATGCTACTGTCCTGCGCCAAAATTAAAAATATTTCAGCTTGTTTTACTAAGCTCAAATAAAAAGTTAGCATTTGAAACACTATCAGTTCTTATTTTTGTACCTACAATCTGAATTGTTCCTGGCCAGCCTGCAGGGGGCAGAACAGTTCAGGTTACTTATTTGTGGGGGAGAAATAAGTATCAAATATCAGACAAAATATTACTTTCATATAACAGTAGACTATGTGCAATTATTTCAGATTATAACAATGAGTGATGCTGAAATTGCTCTTCGGGAAATACGTAAGGAATCCGGGAGAATTCCTGGCAAAAATATGAACATCGATATCGATGCATCGACTCCGGCTCTGCAGTCGGAGGTGTCAGGGAGCCCCTTAAAGCACACACAGCCTTTTCTGTAAGACTTATGAAAAGTGCGGCTCAGCTCCATTCCCCTTCAGACAGAGTCCATATTATCCCTCCCTTGGATAAAAGTGGCACTGCGAATGAGGCATCCTGCACGGACAGGAGACTGATATTCCCTGCCTGAAGGGACGCACGCCCAATGCCATTCTCACTGTTCCCTCTATAGGAGGCACCTTTAACCGGGAGGAGAGACGTCGCTATGTGGCAGACAGACGCCGGGAGAGAATCGCTTCAGTCCCATTCATTTCTGCCTCATTATTTTCTGGGACCATATGACAAAGGAGGAATGACGTCTGCATTTCTGACAGCCGGAAAGCAATTCCCAATAATCTCCATGTCCACTTCATCAAAGTCAAATTCATTGTCATTGTGCACTTGCACAATCAAATGAGGTATTGGGCTCTCCTCTGCATGCATGACACGTAGTAATAATAATACTACGGGTATGCGTATAACAAATGTAATATGTGTGTACGTATACATATACACACTCATGTATGTATAAAGTGGGTGGCAAAGTACAAGATTGCCAGTCAGGAAGCACTCCCAGCCTCTGCTTGGGCGGAGAGGGGTTGCTGCCTTTTTGTGTGCAGAAAGATGGAAAAAAAAAAAAAACCTTCTCCATTCTCGTGGAAGATCTAGCAGTAAGCATTAAGAGGGTGATGGTGTGACCTGTGGTGGGGGGGTCAGAGGGCAGCCAGGGGACACCCATAAAAACAACGGGAGGTTGGCGGTCACGCGCTCAGAACGCCCCCCCCCCCACACACACACACACACACACTCCCTCAAAGGGCTGCCGCATAAACGTACGGATGGTTTACAGCTCCGCTTTAAATTCCCGTAAAACTACCGCCACCCAGAGAATTTCGATCGCGGCTCCGTCTCCCAGCTCTCCTGATCCGAATGCAAAATAACCTGAGCAAAACATAAACCGCGTTCAAAACACGGAAGCCCCCCTTCTGGCCGTGTCCTTGCTCTGATAGTGCTTTCATTGGAGTATCCTACAAGACTCAATCTAAAAAGACGACTGTTCATTTCGTTTATACGTTGCGAAAGGCGGCAACTTTCCGTGCTGCCACTCCAGAAGCATTTGACCGTATCAAATAAATTATATTTACAAATGCCATCCATGTATTACAGAACTTCAGGAGAAGGTTGGACCTAGCCTGCATGGGCAAGACGTCTGAGTGGCTTTTAACCCTTCGTACCCCAGGCGAGGTGAGAGTGACGTGGCCTAAGGAGGAAGACTGACCTGCTGCAGGCTGAGGGAGGTGTGAGACGGCGAGTAGGGCCCCCCCAGGTCATTCCTCAGCAGGTTGTCGCTATGCATCTTAGTCTTGAGGCAGGTGATGTAGCGGTTGCAGAAGTCTTTGCAGAGCTCGTTGACCTTCTCCAGCTCGAGGAGGTGGATCCGCAGGACCTGGATGGCCTTCACCATCTGAGGGCCGCGGACCAGAGCAGAGGGTCTCACAGAAACAGTCCGGGCATAGAGAACTCCACAGGTTCGAGCCGGAACCATGTGACGGGCTTTACGGAAAATTCAGCGCCATAAATTTTTAATGAGATGCATGGATCGAAAGGTTTGCCAAGTAGTTTTGGGCGGCGGGGGCTGAGTAAATGAGCACAAAGAGAGGGGTGCTGAGGTGGGGGCATACGGGGTGGCCTAAGGAACTTTACAGGGACTTATCGTTAGTGTCATCTGAGGGGCAGGATGCTGACCAAACCGCAGAAGACGAGTCTGATAAATGTCAAGATGAATCTGAGACCGTCGGAAATATGCCAGATAAAATTTAGAGTCTCTCTCGCAATCTTAATCACCGGCCCACACTTGGAGCCAGAAGATCAGCGGTCCTGCGGGAGCATCCAGAAACTTTCTGAACCTCCAGAAACCTCTTCTGATGGCACGATGGCCTGGGCCCATCAGTCACTGGTGTATGAGCATATGAAAGCACTAGGTTGGATTTTTGAGCATTGCCATTCCATCCCCACTGCCCACCCCCGCCCCCCACCCCCACATAGTGCACTTTCAAAGTCACTACTGAAGGGCGCGAAAACGGGGTAAAAAAAAGGTGCCTCGCCAAGGAGGGGTAAATCTGCCAATTATCGCAGCTCATTTAATCAGGGCTCGGTGCCATCTCTCCAGGCATCAAGGCGCGCAGTATAACTGTCCTGCGGAAGAGTTATGGCACGCGGGGGGCGTCCGTGGCCCGCGTCTCGTAAAGCACACAGATGCAGAGTTAATTGACTGCGTGCCACGCATCGGACGAGCGCCCCGGTAATGATGCACGCTGACCTTTTCCCATCTTTTCCTTCCCTCCTCAAATTCTAATTACAGCTAAGCCTTTACACCAAGGCGGGAGGCAGCAGGCGGAGAAAAACGCAAAAATGAAAAGAAAAAGATGAGCCTCGGGACGAAGTCAACCTAGGGCCGTTCGGGATCCCGTTGTGCCAAAGCACCGCACTGGCGCTGTCAGGTTTCGGATGGATGACTAAGGTGCGGGCCGGGAAGGTCCAGACCGACCAGAGCTTGGCCACCAGGTGGCGCCACAGACACGGCAGTCTTAGGAAGGCGAGGATTACCAGGTTGTCCAGTTCGGGGTCCTCGCTGAAGAACGGCTTGTGGTCCTGCTCCTGCTGGTGGACAAAGTTCTCGATGTCGACGTCAAAGCTGGCCGACGTGATGCACTCGGACCCTTGCGTGGCTTGCTCGCACTTCTCGAACAGTAAGGCCAGGAGCGGGAACAGGGGGTGTCTGTTTAGGGAGGGGGTTAAAGGGGAAATCAGCATGGCCTACCTAATATGAATCTTTGTCACCTTCATGCCAATTCACTGGTGATAACTGGTACTAATAGTGCACTATACTGGTTAGATGATGCTATTGGCCAAAGTGACCTGGAGCTTAGCGGTTTGCCAGTATAAACAGCCTGGTGTGTTAGCGATCCAACACGACACGCTTTTCTCAGCGGGGAAAGAGCCAAGTGCCGAAACTTCCAGCCAGTCATGAGTCACATGGGACAGAGGCTGCTTGAGTTTTCCATGCTACACAACATGACACTCAATCTAGCCGACAACACAGAAGAATTAAAATAATAAACTGTGACATTTGATTTAATAGCATAGATTTCAACCTCAGTAGTGAGGAAGGTCGCCCCAGCCCAAAATATCAGATTCACCCTCGGCCGGCGTTGTCCACTTGGGGGGTGGGGGGTGGGGGGGTTGTCTGGCGTGCTTGTCTGTGCATGGTGGGGCTAGTGAGCAGCCAGGCACCTGGGGACTCAGAGAGAGGGCCCTTGCTCGGGCTGTAATGCATCGCTCTCATTTGCAGCCTCTAATAGCCCGGTATATTAGACTCTAATCTGCCTGATCCCAATTTAATGCGGCTCCCTTCAGCTGGCGTGACAGGAATACTAAGCAGGGCAGCCTGCGCAGAACGGTGATCCGCATTCCCTCCAGGCTCGTTCTGGGGCTCGGCAAACTCCGCCCCCCGCCCCCCGCACCCATTCCCTTCAGCCCTTGGTAAGACAGGCACCCGCCTGCCCTTTGACTCTGAGAGTCACCACTGGCCACCCTCCCACTGCTCCGCTACATGCTACAGTCTCGTGGCATTCCAGCCAGCCCTTCTGCGGCAACCTGACCCGAGACAGAACCAGAGAAACTGGTGAGGGTCCAGGAATTCAATGAGGAGCATAAGCAGGGGTACATGCAGAGGGCTGATTGGCCCCCAGAGTGCCCCTCCCCTGTCACTCAGCAAACCAAAACATATGATTGGCTAACAATAAGATCGCCCCCTATGTATGAATCGTGACTCCCCCTTGGATCGCCCCTGAACGTGCCCCGTGTCAGCCTGGTACCTGGCTGTCAAACAAGAGGCAGACCCACACATGCCCCTGGGTGGGGTGACTTCTCCCCGCAGCACTGCCCTACACCCATGCACAGATCATGCTACACTGAGGCGACCCGACCCGCATTAAATCACTGAATATAACCCGGCCCGAAAGCTAGGCCTCGCGTTCCTCTTCTCCCAAGCCCAACTTCTCGGCCCAGGAGACATTTCAAGGGTGGGATTTCCTTACGTGGTTTCTGAATGTCCAGCTTTTATGCCGTAGCAAATATCTTTCAGAACTTTTATACTTGCATTTATATGCTCATACTTTTTCATTATGTTGGCAGGTTTGGGAAGGAAAAAAAATCTCCAGAGAGGATAAGCACTGACTGAATAGCACTGCGGCTGCGAGGAGGTTTAAGTCTGTGTCCCCCCCCCCAGCCCCTCTCCCCCCATTGCTATGTCCGCTCCAAAGGTTTAAATCCTCGCAATTTTTACAGATGGATAAGAGCTTAAACGTAGGTGCCGAGGGCGAAGCTAATCTGTTAACCTTTGAAAATTCGCGGCCCAGACCATTGAAAATTAAAAGCTTAATGCTGTTTATCCCTGACCCCGGCTTACCGGCCGTCGGCTCTCCGCGGCCCGAGCCGGGGGCCCGAGCGAGTCGGCGCGCTTCAGACCCGAGCGCCGGCGGAGAATTAAAACCCGGAGCCGGCCGAACACAATTCGCTTTATCTCCCGTTTAGCCCTCGGAAAACGTGCAATGCAGAAAGGCGAGCGCCGAATATCTAAGCCCCAAAGTAAACAAGCCTCCTTTCTGGAAGCTTCCGCACAAACTCAGCGCTATTTTCCTTCCACTGATTTCTTTAAATTATTTATTTATTTATTTATTATTATAATTTGTTGAGGTAACAATGTATTCGCATCTGCGGCAGCTTGTGGGAAGAACCGTCTTCCGTTATCAGGAAACGGGGCCGGCGAAAAGTCACTCCCTCATGTCCGTAAGAGACGCAAAACACATACAAGCTTTACTTTTACTTTTAAAGCCACTATTCTGTCCCAAAAAAAGGGAGAGAACAAAACGAAAAATAAACCGCGCTTTACAGTGGCGAGCGCACTCGCGCATGTACGGAACCGGAGCCCCGGGACCCCCCGACTGGGTATCTGCACTGCGGCGGACGCGCACGAGCCGCTCGGGGGCTGTAAAGTGGCCCGTAAAATGCAGATTTACGGGGGCGGCGCGGCACGTGGGCGCCCATCAGCGCGAGCGGGCGCGGCCCCCGACACGAGGCCCGCAGTTAGAACACGCATGACCGAGCGCGAGGCCCTTCCTCCAGCCCCGACACTTCTTACTTACATCCTGCAGATTTTTTTGGCCAATGGTCAAATTAATAAATCTGTATTGCGTTTTAAGCCTTAAATCTCGTTAGAATCTTGTTTAATGCTGATAACTGCATTCAGGTCCCCAGGCTTCTCTGAATGTCTAAAAAAAAAACACTGCATTTTGAAGATTTACGCAAGCATTTTTAAGGCCGTGCCTTTCCTCGGGGCTGCGGTTCATTTAGAATTCCTCGGATTTTTTACTGGGAAAACGGCTCGCCGCGTGTTTCCTTTCCCAATCAGGCGTGCAGCGCACCTACTCTCCTTATTAGAACCCAGTCGGCAGCGATCCCCGCTGCGATTCTCCCCTAGCCCCCCTTACCCAAAGCCCACCCCAGTCTTCGCTACCACCTCCAGGAGCATGTGCGGTGGGGTAGGATTGGGGCCGGTGCCCCATCATAGGCCCGCCAGCACGCCGAATGACCTTCACTGGGGAACTCAGAGCCCAAACGCAACACTAACGCATCCCATCCCGGGTGCTGCCCCCACCTTGCTGCTCTGCGCTGACTGCTATAAGGAGCCCCCGCCCCGACCTAGTGCAGAATGCATGGATCTTACGCGGAATCATCGCTAGGACCCGCACCATTGCTTCCATACAAACTGATATAGGTTGTGTAACTATTATATGCAGAGTTTAACTCAAACACTGTACATTATTCAACCAGCGCTATGCACGTGTGCATTAAAAGATCATGTTTACTGCCATATTACAAGCATCTAAATTCTATACATTAAATGTAGTCCACATAATTGTTGATTTCCAGAACGCTGTTGACTTAATGCGCTGAATTAATCAAGTGAACACATTATTTCCTTAAGTAATTATGATTCAACGGCGCTCAAGGTTCTGTGTTTTATCGCCACGTTTTTTACTGTACATTCGGCGTCCTTCCTCAGTGACACTTATCTAGAGAGCTGCTCTTACTGCATCTTCCCATATTGCTCTTTCTAGTAAATAAGCGCAGTCACACCAAAACTGGCTTAAATACTGACCCTGACTGAAACCAGAAACACATGCATCATAAAGTTTCTACGACAATTTAGCTCAGGGGGTCATTTACGAGAGTTAAAAGAGAAGTTAAAAATAGAATAATAAACCAGCTTTCTGGGAGGTGAAAATGCAGAGATGCATCAGAAACCTGGGCTATCTGGATGCTGTGAGGACATTTCCGGGGAGGCTCGACGGGGGAGAACGTAAACAGTTTATGGTACATTACAGAGGCTCTCCCGGGCAGCGCCAAATGGATCCCATTCTCCCACGGTGCCTGGGACAGACTTTCCGCATCTCCGCTCGCCTCTAAATCTTCCTGACACCCCATACTTTTCCCTCGACCGGTTTTAGGGGCTTCTTATCCCGATGCGGGACAAAGCGTCCAGATGCACCACTATTTCTATTCTGTCGATCTTTATTTCTTTCAAAAATTGAATAACTCTCCACACTTGTCTCGATAACCAGGAAGGTCTTTGACTTTTCTCCACGAACCCTTTTCATACTGTACTTAAAAGCACCGCATAACGTGCTACGATTGAGAACGGCGACGTCCCCAAAAATGTGGCTTTATTGTAGGCGGTAGCTGGGATTTCTGCGTGCTCTGCGTCCCCGACCGGGAGCCCCTCCAGGAGCTAAGCCGGCAAAGGAGCGGTCTCAAATGCAGCCCCCCGCAGCACAAAGCCCTGCTGTTTTCGGCTGTTTCTTGTCAAACACCCAGCACCCCAGCGCCACGCCACCGCTCATCCCGGAGCTTTATTTCCGAAGCAGGGCTTTTCGGGGATGCAAGCAGCCCAAGTTTGCCTTTGGGGCTGAATTACGGCGCTCTCATGCGCAAATATAAGGACGGTCTTCCCTTCTTCTCGGCTACCGTGCTGTAGAGCCATCTTTAAATCGCACGGTCCTCTTTCTTGAATACCCACTCCATCCATCCCCAAAGCATGTCCTTTAGTGTTCGGTATCAGGAGGTCCAGCAACTTTAAAGATGACTCCATCAATACCTCTACTAAATATGTTTCCCCGAAACGAATATGGACCATTCCAAATAAGATTAGACCCTCGTGCTACGTATTTAATATAACACGGGATGAATCCAAACTTCAGTGGAATTACAGTGATTTTTTCCGGATAATTACGGTAGGCCTATCCTGCGTACGGTAGATTCCGTTTTTAATAATTAAGCACCTCCATCCTAGAACATAGCCTTAGCTCAAACCTTCAATCTAGGCAATTAGGGGGAAAAACTGACGTGGGCATAATGTTAAACTAGATTTAAATCAAAGCTATCCAAAAAGATACTTTCTCCCACCACCTTCAAAGATTAAAACAAGATTTGAGGCAGTGCAGTTTCACGTAAAATCCGCTCACTCAGTCTCTTTTTTTTTAAATTTCCATTTCAAAGTACCAAGTCATATGTGACTTTACTTAGTTTTCAACTCCGGTTAGTTTTTTTTTTTATCATGAAATACAACTGCCAGGGGTTTAAAAATGTGTTATCAGGGATCACAGCAGTAATGTCTTATAACCCGAATGTGACTGACAGCCACCACAGTTTATAGCAAATTCATCCTATGGGTAAAAACAGGAGCCTTGACATAATCTGTGAGTCGTTTCTTTCTTCTTTAAGTATGTTAAACCTTTGGAATCCCCTTCAACACTTATTTAAGTGGGGATTCAAAAGGTTTTACATTTTGCGCAAAATTTAAAGTGCTTTGCCAAATAAAATATTCTCCAATGACAACTTACATGCTCACATCATCCTCGAAAATCGATTAGCGGCATCAAGACCGAATTAGGAACAGCAAAGATGAGTAAGCGGTTATTATTACACGTATCATTTGTCTTTAATTCCACCTTGTGCTACCATAAACCTACCTTCTAATACCTGCTGTTTCACCGCAACTGTCTCTCTTATGTCCAAGTATCTCGCGGTGAAATAATTACTGAACGTCGTGCTTTTGGGGACAATTTATTTGGACACCTTAATGTGGCGTTTAACGCTTGCATAATGTCGAATTTCCACGTGTCTCTCCTTATTTTCGCTTTACGCGTGATGTGTAAAATGGAGGAAGACCATCAGCCTGCCTTCTGGATACTCCCAGCATTTAGATGTGTCACGAGCCATGAAAACGATAAAAAAAAAAAAAAAAAACCTTTGAAAAGGCTCATTTTTATTTTATCTTCCCTCACTGCGAGGAAGTGCATGGAGGGTTTGGAAGGAGGCAGCTTCTGAAAGCGGCACAGCGCATAAGGGCTGAGTCTGTGCTTTTCACCGCCTACGGCCACCCTTAGGCTGGCAGCAGACATCAAAGGGAGCCTGGTATCTCAGAGGAGCTTAGAAATTCAGCCCCAGGCTTGGCAAGGCCTTCACACCGTTTGCCTCGAGGTGTGAA
>JAODKL010000107.1:18072345-18103388 GCA_026780765.1 Petrocephalus schoutedeni
GAGAACATCAGATCTCCCCAGAGCGGCTGGCTGGATGGGTGGCCACCGGACCCCTTGTCAGCAGTGTGCTGGGACCCTGATTGATGGGGGGGGGGGGTGGGTGCTGGCGGGTAGGAGCCCCCCCTCCCATAGCATTTAGAAAGCTGCCAAGTGTGGCTCCGCATCCACGCTGGGCACAACCACCAACCACCAAAAAGACAGCATGACAAAAAAAAAAATAAAAATCAATATTACTGTCTCCAGCAGAACATTGCTTCTGTTTTGCTCTGATATGAACTCAGATACGTCTAAATCAAACCTGACATGTCAGATCGTGAATGCGTGTACGTGTATCTCCCGGTTTATTCATACGCCGACACGGTAATCAAAAACCAAACACGGCAACACGCTGCCTTTGATGGAAGTCGATGAAAGCTTTTGTCTATACGTTTTCTTTTGTTTATATGTTCATTTTCACTCATCAATTCTCCCTTTAAGAAACTACAAGTGCTTTTTTTTGGCTGGCTCTGTTTAATCTAGGCTCAGAGTCTATATCAGATTGTCAAATTATGCTGACTTAGAGATGGGAGGGCGTCTGCTTTGGTTACAAACCCATCTGCATCAGTCATACCTGCTCCCCTTTTGTAAAGCGAAGCACTGCAAGGATTTTATAGCACTTGACAGGAGAACTCACTCCCCTGCTGAACCACCCGCTCGCCTTTTCCGTCTGCTGCCTCTTTCCCACATTTTGTGGTGGACGGTGGGCCGCTTTCCCGCCGATTTCCCGCCGCTTTCCCGCCGATTTCCCGCCGCTCTCCCACACTCCTCTGGCCAATCAGACACACCTGCCAGTCCGCAGGGCACATTCCCGACTCACAGTGTCCGTCAGCTACGGCGGATCAGCACATGTAGCCCCTACGCCGCGGTGCTCATGCCAGAGACGGGGTCGGGGAGGGTCCTCGGCCAGCAGCGCAGGCCGCCCTTGCATCGGTTTGCCGTGAGAGACGTCGCGGACATATTGGACTGTAGACAGCAAGCCAGTTTTTTATTACGTGTGTGTGCCTAGCGTGCTTCCATCTATAAGATGTGCGTTGAATTGGGGGGCGGGGTTGAGAGTTTCCGTATCATGCCTTTGTATGTGTTTATGTGCATGTAGGGCCTGTCATATAATTTGGAGGGATTTCTGCACAGTGCCAGCTGTGCCATCGCTGTGATATTACCATGTGACCTCATGCTGACCCCCCCCCCCCCCAGCATTCATGTTTGGGGCAGCATAGTGGCTCAGTGGGCCTCACCCTGCCAGGGTTGGTGCTCTCTGTGCATGGAGTCCACATGTTCCCTCTGTGTCGTGTGACTAATCTGGTTGCCTCCCATAGCGTACAGACATGCAGTTAGGCTAATTAGTTTCCCTCTCAGTAATACATGTCCTGCGATGGACTGGCATCCCATTTAAGATGTATCCCAGCCCTGTGCTGCCTGGGATAGACTCCAGGGCCTCTCCCCATGACCCTCACTAGGGTAAATGGTTGGAAGACGGATGTATTCATGGTTTTCCACTTCACGACACAGCCGTTTGTGACCATCCAACAGCAAAAGAGTCGACTGAAAGAAGTTTCTCTCATCTGTGGACTGAAACACGTGTCCAAGCTGCTCTCAGAGATATTGACATTTATTTAGCAGACTTACCAAAAGTGATGTACAGCTGAGAACACAAAGTTAGACAATTGGGGGTTTAAGGCCCTTGCTCAAGGGCCCAACAGTGAAATCATTCTGGCAGCCCCCGCGATCTGGACAAGCGACCCTCCGATTGCAGGCACAACCCTAAAACCGTAGGGATATCAGAGGGATATCAATCTGCAGCGTCTTTCTCTTTTTCGATTCACTGTATTTTGTTTTTTTTTTTTTGCCACAAGAGTTGCAAGCGATGCAAAACAGGTACAGGGGTTAATCCGCGATTTCCATTTGGGAAAAAAAAGGGAGGTGGAGAGGACGGCAGCAGAAGACGGGGGGTGGGGGGGGGATGGCATCCAAACCCGCTCCAATTATCTCTGCCAGCCATGCCAGAGAGACCGACTTAATTAAACTGACTTTGAGGGGGGGGGGGGGGGGGCGTTTGAGGGCGAAGACGGCGGCGTATCAGCGGCGAGCACAAAGCCGGGCGCCGGCGTGGTGGCCCACTCGTACCCTTTTCAAACTGACTTCAGAAGGGGAAGGGAGAAAAACAGCCATAACAATAAAGTGGGGTCCTTGCCGTTTAGAGCGATGCGATTGCTCTATTCAAACGACTGCCGTGTCGTCGCCGTTCACACTCTCATCGGGAAATAAAAGGGGAATGAAATGATTTTACTCCTTGCCAAATCCCCCAATAATCCTCTTGTGCCTTCCTGAATCTGCCTCTGACTGTGACCTTTTCACTGGAATCCTGTTGCCATGGAAACCCATTGTGCGCCCCTCCACCCCCCCAGCTCTGTTTCTCATACCGTTTGGCCAGAGTACCTGCACGAGCATCTAACGGTGGTCATTCCACTCTCGCACCGTCTCCGGCACAGGAAATCCCAACAGCCAGGTTCCGAGCTCGACTCCGCCCCCCGGTGGCGGGGGCTGCCGCCCCCATAACTGCGGTTTGCCTCGTTAGTTTCATAAAACTTTATTGCATCCCTGCCATCGGCCTTGTAAAGAATTTTGCGGTTTGTTACATTTCAGTCCTAAACAGGATGGACCTTTGGGAATAATGTTCCTACATGAACCGGCAGTTTGATTTGTCACCAATTTACTCCATCTGTTTTTCTTTTGGGGGGGTGTGCAATGTTAAATATTGAGTGTTACGCACTGATCTGCACCCACATCACAATGCTGTCCGACCATGTCTGAGATCACCTGGCTGCATGCGGTAATATTAAATAAAACCCAAAACATAAATGTAATAATTTATTAATAGTAATAGTATTTTAATTATTATGAAAAATCATAAAACGCTACTTGCAATACAGCAGAATTTATGGCTGAAGTAATATAAAATCTACTCGATAAATATTTTGATAACAAGAAAGTTAGCCGTTTGCTTCAGTTGTTATTTTTACTATTTGTGTTAGAATATAACAGATATGCTGGAAATCTGTGAAAAATCACTGGTTTCTCGATGAGAGTGATTTATACACACGATTTTCACTTAGAGTCGCTATCAGTTACTGAAAACACATTTAAAATAAAGGTGCTGAATATTGCACTTTAGAACAATCTGACTCACCAGACTCGCTGTTTATTGAAGGGATTTATTGTATCACTTGGGCCACTCAGAACCCGGGTTTCAGCTATTTGTCAGCCCTCGTATGGAGAGATGCTGGAACGCCGGGGCATAAAGGCGGAGCACAACAGAGCAGGAAATGAGGATGAGGAGGCCATTAACGCAGGCGCGCTCCCCAAAACGCTGGCCGCCAGTTCTGGAGTCTGGAGATAAGGCCAACTCGAGAGGCTTCCCTGTGGGGAGCGAGAGGTGAAGGGGGGGTGGGGGGGGCCAGCTGGGAGGGGCGGGTAAACATGACAACTGCTGTTTTGTCAGGCACAAGTCGACCTCCCCCCCACCCCGCCTCNNNNCCCCGCCTCAGCTTTCTCTCCCTGTGCGCTTCCACCATAACCCCCCCCCCATACCGGAGAGTACCACATTCCCCTGCGTTGAGCTCAGCGTGGAGCGTCCCAGTCTGAGTAGCAGGATTGTTCTGGGAGTGCAGGCCCACCGCCGGTTGCCACGGAAACCGACATACCATGGCTTCGACCCTGGCGGGCCGCGCCGGTCTCCCCCAGCAGGAGTCGCAGGCAGCTGCAGTACAGCTGTTACTCCGGGGCCCGGGGCCCGCGGATCGGGACTCCGCTGGCTGTGGGCCGCGCCCGTGACCACCTAACCGCGAGTGAGTGAGCGAGCGTGTGTCGGCAGACAGGGCAGCGGCAGGCCGGAGCGGAACCGAGTGGGAGGCCCGCCGATCGACCAGGAACAATGAGGACGGGCCTTTTGACGGGGACAGGACCTTCCCACGTCCGGACGTGACCAGCCGAGCCTGGCTCACACGAGGCCCCGTTTGAGTGATGCTGTCGCTCGTATTGGGCTAAAGCACTTAACCGCTGTGATTCGGGTAACGAAAATTCAAAAGCCAAAAAGCCCACTTCCGCAGGTTTAGAAAGCGAGCAAAAAAGATACAAACGAATCACTACAATCCAAAAGATGCAAAAAAATAAAATTATTTACGTAGGCCGACTTTTCCGAAAACTTATAGACATATAGATTAACTCAAATCGTATTAAACAAAGTAAGAGCTTATTTTAAAAACTCTGGATGCAGATGAATGCGTCATTAGTCCGCGTATTATAGCAGGAAAGGGTGTGAAAAAGAGGAGGGGTAGGATTTAAAGTGCATATTATAAATAAATAGGATGATCTGCACATTTTACAGGAATACTGCCTAGTTAATGCCTGTAAGACATTAAGTCTATTTTTCCCCCGAACAATGTGATTCATTCAGTCCAGCACCACCATCCTGTCTGCTTTCATAATCACTAATGTACAAGAATATTTCAACAGCATAGCCATTTAGTCTTTCAAGCCGATCCATAACCTATGTTCACTTCACAATGCCTGTAACAGATCCCCCATAATTCCTCTTGCAGGTGGACACTTTCGCGTTATGCTGCATGTAATAGCTTCTGGCGAGGGACCGTAATGTGTGTCCCAATAAGGCTCCAGAGCGGGCGGACCGATGGCACGGAGTGATTAAAGCTCATCCCAAGCCATGGTTCCTACATGACAAGTCTCCTAAACTGAGCCTGCCGGTACCTTCAAGTTAGAGATTTTCCCAGCCGCTATCCAGCGCGGGAGTGTCACTGTAGTCCAAACACCGGAGAGGCTACGGCCAGGAAGATGGTGCGGTAAATCCCATCGATACAGAGGATTCGTAAAAGCGCAGTTTTTGTTTTGATATGTAGGCCTGAAATCGGGACGCCCGAGAAGAGGAGCAGAGTGAGCATTTCGAGAGCATCCCAAGCAAGAACGGAGTGGCTGAGAAAAGCTCTCCAGGAACAGCCCAATTCCACAGAGCTTCATTTTACCCACAAGCCCCGGCGCCCTGAAAATAAGATTCCCACAGACGTACATATCCATTTTCTAATCATCCCCGCGGCATACGTGGGGGCTGGGGGGGGGGGATATGTAAATGATCCCCGATGTCGCTTTTGAAGCCTCTCCCCGCTAATGGGATATGTGCCAAGATGCAGTGTCTGCCAGCCACGGGCAATGAAACACGTTTCCTGGTCAACATGACGCAACTTCAATTCAGTCGACAAATAACTGCACGTGAACTGCAATCTGAGGCTTTTTGTTTTTTTTCTGCCACACTGGACTTGTTCAAAATGAACCTAAAATTGATATTCCTCATATTTATAGATTATCATTAAAATGCAGTAATATGCTTTTATCAAGAAAGAATGGGAGAAAAAGATTAAATAACTACCTTCCTAGAGCAAAACAGTCAATGAAAAGACAAATAATTTATTATCATCATCAACTGTTGGAACAAACAATTTAACCCGCTAGATTTTTACACCTTCCAGCTTTGTGTATCCCCTAGTAAATAACATTAGGTCCTCTGGAGGATTGATAGGTGATTTACTGCTTTAATAATTATAATATACTATTCTAGTTTTCTGCCGACCCACCTCCGAAAAAGTACACCAAGAAATATTACACCCTACGCTGTCACGCACTGGCAAAGCACCTCGCCCAAGTAGGCTTCTGAGACTCGAACCAGCAATCTTTCGGCCACAAGACTGATTCTTTTGAAACCAGACTACTTTGCAGACCCACAAATAGTAATAGAGTTCGTTAATGAGCCAGAAAGACTGCAATTAGTCAGTGATAATCTTTAAAAAATGGTGAACGTGGAGGAAATCGTGAATAACAAAGCCCTCCCCCTCCGCTAGCCCACCGAACCACAACCCAAAAGAAATATACTCAGCTCACAGCTCCCGGATGCTATATGGTCCATGGCAGCTGCCTCGTCAGCCGCCCCATCACGGCCGAAGCTGGCTTTTCGATCTGTGTTCTGAAGCAAAAGTACAGAAGCCCTGCCTCTAGCCAAACATTAGTCTGAGTGTCACTCCTTCCCGCTAGCATAGTCACCTATGCCAGTTAACGAGATTCGATGCTTAGTAGTATCATCTGAGCCGGCCTTGCTTTAGCAGCGTATATGGTACACGATACCCCACATGGGTATATCCGGTATACCACACAGATTTATCATACGGGTTAGAACTTCTGTTTGGATTAACGTGGAGCTTAAAAAAGCTACCTCAATGCAAACCTCTGAGCTACACGCTAAAGCTACTTAATTTTCATCCAGTAAAGTTGGCAACGAGACGCGTTACGTCGGCGGGGGAGACGCCAACCTGTTACACGGTATCACCGAAGGGCCGTGTGCAGGTTCCTGCTAGCCTTACGCCTTTGCCGCCGAGATTCGTGTGCGTTTCCCTACACGCCGTGGAAACTTCGCCGCATAGGATGCCCTCTCTGATTCCTCTCTCCTCCATCTGTTTTGTTTTCACTCAATCTTCCTTTTTGATGAGCTGGGTCTTCAGTGCCCCAATAAAATCCCATTAGCTCTTAATGAAGTCGGGCACACAGCCTCTCGGCCTCACCTCATTTACCGCGATTGTCTAGCGGCCATTAGCATGGAGGCAATTACAGGCGTGCAGCCAGAGTAATTGGAAATGCCAACAGGGACTCTAAGAAATGGGAATAAATAAAAAAATATTCAAACTAATAAGCTTCCATTGAGATGGGGGGTTGCTAAGCTAAATCAACATAATTAGAACTGTGCTTGGTGAAGTAAAGACACTGAGTTGGGGGGGGGGTTGGGGTTGGGAGGCATTTGTGGCTGGGGAGGGAGAAATGGAAGGGACAGCAGGAGCCACGTTCACACTTACAGATCTGGGTATAATGACAGGCCAGGAGGACTCCCGCGGAGCCACTAAGGTCAGGGAGGTGGGACGTCGGGCATCTTTTACAAAGCCGACTGCTAGCTCCCCTCTGAAAAGAGCGCTAATTTCAGACGCAGACCAAGGCGGCAGGCTGGCGTCACACGTCGGCCGTCTCGTTTTCGATTCAGCCCCCCCCCCCCCGGATCACCCCCATGTTCCTTGAGGAAAACCTCGACTTTTGGCCAAAAATATTTTTAATTCTTAAATAACGTGACGACGGCTGGAAGCGTGCCATCGAATGAGAGCAACTGTCAAAGAGACCAAAAAAAAATGTATTCAACACATATCCATCAGGAGAGCTTCTGCTATCAAGTTAATTACTATTAATTCAAATTACACATGATTGCAAATGACCTAATAATTACAAATTGTACTTCTTGAACATGACTTAGAAATTAATTGAAATGCTACTGCACTAAAAATACGTCTTAGGGATTTTTAGCTTGATTATGGGCAAATGGCTTATTGACTTTATTGAATCAATAGCTACATGAATGGAAAGCACAGTTGTTATTGTCATCTTTAAAAGACAAACTAATGTAAAGGGATGAGATTGATAAGTTGGTACTTGGGCGTTCAACACATGTTTTCAAGGGGGAAAGAAAAGAATTTGAATATAAAAATGCCCCCAGCGTTTACCATGCAGGGCAGTGCCAGCCACTCTGCCCCCCTAGCCTAGCCCCGTCCCCCAACTCCCTGAGCCACAGAGCAGGTGGAAGAAACCTGATAGGGCTTGGCTGCATCGCGGGGGCACCTCTGAGACGTGTGGGCCGATTTCCCATAATCCCACAGCGAAGGCAGGGGCCAGTGCACTGAAGGACGGTGTGAGGGGAGTGGGGAGAGAGAGCAGGAGGGGGAGGGGGGGCACGGAGTAGGAACCATGACCCGACACTGGGACTCTGTGGTCAAAATGGAAAACAGGATACTGGGTCGACGGAGGTCATCCACATTAGTGGGACCAGTCATTCCTGTCAGCACGATGCCGATTGCCTGGAATTTACTGGGATTGCTTTCAGGGGGAGCCCTTTGTGCCTCCAGACCGGGCAAAGACATCGCACTGAACCTTGCCTTGAACATATTGGTGTTCATTCCTCCTTCATAATTCTGCCCATCATCATCCTTACTCACTTATCTAGTTGGGGTTGCAGTGATCCAGACCCTCTTAACCAGAAAGCACTGGCTGGTGAGGAGGTATGATAAGTAGGCAGCACACCTAGAGGAAACCCCCAATCGCCAAGGTGTGAGCAGCTCCAGGCCTACATTGTGTTAGCATCTGGCTTTCCTCTGGTCAGGCTACTCCATAACTTGTCTGGCTCATATACGAAACACCTCCCTGGAAAGGTAATAATGGTATATTATTAAAAATGGAGTCTTACTGGATATATCACCATGGCAACCCTTCAAGGTAGTCTATTTAGACGTCTCCAGACAGATGTGGATGTAGTCTTAGATGTTGATTGGGATGCCGTTGTAATGGACATTGATTTCGAATCAAATGCAGAGATAGTGCTAGAGGACGGAGGAAGAGGAATCGCTTAGAAGAAGCCTAAAGGGCCAAGAAGGGAGCGATTTTAAAGAACACGACAGGAGCTATGGGGTGTGGCATTCTCTCAGCAAAGAGCGCATGGGATGTGGAAGCTGGGGGTCCTGATGGCGGAGAGGCGCGGCATGACGTGGGGGTGCAGGCGACACGGCCTCCCTTCCACCCTCTGTGCCCGCGGCTCCCGAGCGAAAATGTTTATTTGTCTAAAAAAGATCTACAAACAATCACTCTGCTCGACAGGAGAGAGGGTTTCCAGCCAGGAGGAGATTTAATTAGCAAAATCTCGTTAGGGCTAACGAAATTAAGCGTAAAACAATACTCGGCAGGACTCTGGGAGAGGCGGGAGGTGGGAGCGATTAAGGTCGGGAAGATATTGAGACAGTCGCTCGCATGCCGCAGGGAAGCAAATGGCTGAGAAGACCCGACCGCTCGAGTGCGCGATTAAATGAGTTCGCCGCTCTCTCAGTCTCCCGCAACATGACAGTCACCCAAGCTGTTTTTCTCGGTCATTCTCCAAACTGCACTGCCAATCGAACAGGGCTTCCCACACCACAGTCATATTCTGTCCATTGAAAGGCTTAAAGGGACGCACAGCGCCTTAAGCTATCAGATTTGGCCGCAACTAAATCCCGCGCCGGGCGAAGTATCCAAGCATGCCATCGCTGTCGAAATTGCCACTTGTATGGGTGCCAAAGGAGACATAATGAAGGAGCGAATCGCATTGGTTTAAAAGTACAATGGATATCAGAAATAGCTGAGAATTTTTACTGGGATACATAATTGGTGGACGTTGGGAGAAACAGTCCAGATTTTCTGTTAGCCCTGTTCCAAGCTGTCCTGAAACACTACCAAGTATTCCTGGGGATAGTTGGAGATATAGTGAGATTTCCTCAAACACCCTGCAGAGATCTGTTTTTTAGATCCAACTGTGAGATTTTCATCAAACACAAAGTATTAAGAATGTAAATGTATGTGCGAGTTTAATCACCAAGCATCGCATTCGTAATGTCGCTATTGTGTTTTTTTTTTTAATTGGAAAACCAAAAAAGCGCAGTGCTACAATTCTTTTTGCACTGGTTCGGCGCACACCTTGATTAAAGACAGAGATGTGTCCTTCCTGTCATTTCTGCTCTGTTCGTTACTACGTTACGTCTTTTTCCACGGATGCCTCTCAGCTCTATTGCTGGGCACTGGAGGCATCAGAAATTATGGCATTATCTCAGACTGCCAATTTCACTTTAGCTATTAAAAAAAACCTATTGTTCAATTTAAATGAAACCTATTGGTTTAAGATATACGTTCAATAGAGCCCACAAGGCAATAATACTATAAGCAATTAAATGAGCTTCTCACGTAAATGCAGTAATAAATAGATATTATGAATGTAGCTGATTAATGACTTACACAAAATTTATCTGCAACAATAAAATTCAGTATTTCCCCTGTTGTCTGCTTCTCATCTTGGTACCAGCCTGCAAAATAATTCATCCATTTCTCAGGATCACGTTTCATCTTTTCCAACTTGGTTTAAAGCGCATAACTGCACAGCAATTAGCGACTTTAAGCTTTAAGCGGACGTTGCTTTGGTGCACAATGGATCTTCTGGCCCCAGCCACTGTAAGCATCCTGCTAACCGAGTGCTGCCACTTTAAGGGAGCATTTACCGCTCGTAACAGGCATATGTTGCTGGGGAAACACCGCGGCATGGCGGGAGGCCGTGCCATCTACAGGCCTCGCTTTAACAGTTAGCGCGAGATGGCAGCTTTGTAGGGGATCTTTCTCTGGTTTCTCCCCATTACAAAGAAAACATTTTCACCTTCAGTAATCCTTCCAGAGACTCCTGAAGTCTCGAGCCCGAGCAAGCGGTCAACCTTGAGACAGACCCGGCCTTCCTGTTGATGTCAAAGTGAATTACAGTGGGCCGCTGTGGAGCAGCTCCCCCCAGGGGGCGGGAGGGCTAATCGCCGTGTTCCTCACAAACCACAGAGGAAGTATTAGCATTCCAGGAGCATCGGCCCACTGCCTTGACCCCCTCAGCCAGCTCGGCCTGGCCCCTCGAAAAACACTGAGCCTCTCTCCTGCAGAAGGTCCTCTGAAAGGTTTCCACCAATCACAAGATGGCAAGTCAAGCTGACTCCACCTACCACAGCTCGATAGGCCAAACCTCCCACTGTCAAGGAATTCTTCATAAACTCAAAACAGCAGGAATTAAGAGAATCTATTTTCATAAAACTTCAAGTTTATTTATGCTATTGGACTTTTTACCCTTCTATGCACTTGTATTATAATTCACATCAAGGGGTTTTAGTAATCAATGTCATACGCATATACAGTATTTTACTTGGAGACTCAAATTGTTGGTACAACAGGTCCGAATTAATAGGACCACCTGGTTCTCCTTCTTTCCAGAACGTACCATGGCCCACACGATGCAATCCGTCGATCTGTTTCGATTCAATTAGACGGAGCCTGACGCTGTAAGGATTTCTGCTCAGTGTCTGTAGCCACATTTCAAATTCGTTTCCCGGGGGTGGTAAATTTAAAAGGTTCCACGTGGACAGTATGCCTTTCAAAGGAACTTAATTCCTTGAAATGCCCCCCACTCAAACAGTGCAGCAACGGGGGGGGGGGTTCTGTTCCATCCCACTAATAGTAAAAATTTATAGGAATTAGTGACCTGCTACTGAAGCTTTCTGCTTCTCGGAGTACCATGCATTTTCCAGCAAACTCGACAGGAAATGAGCTTGTTAAAGAAAAACATCGATAAAGCTTTGATTCTCCATTCAGATGGCTCACAAAGAAACCCCCCCCCCCCCAACCCCCCAAGTGCATTTGAACTGAGGATTTCCCATCTCTGTTCCACACAGGGGCATTTGTAGTTTATTAAGTCCACTGTGCTTAACTATTATTTTTGGAATTATATTGAAAATCTTGTTATTTTCACCCAGTGGGTGTACCCTTTCCTGTATTAATGCATTTCAGTCTATTTGCATTTCCAACTGGTGCCTTATTATCTAAAGCAACTTTATATAGCTGCAGATTCTACTGGTGTAATAGGAGTTAGACACCCTACTGTAGGGTACCACAACTGAAGCTTCCTTGGAACTGGCTACCATACACTTACAGCTTCAACTCTCAAACGGTGCACTTCCTCTAGTGAAATCTCTACAAAACGAATGGACAAATAAAGGAAAGTTTAAGTCTGAATATACTAACGGAAGGTCCATGATCAGCTGAGGTCAAGGCTGAGAAATAGTGGTGGTAGGACACATTTCCCACAATCCCTTGCCAACAATAGCCCCCCAGCTGTTCAAAGTCTGCAATAACAACAGCTGCTGTGAGGTCTGGAGCTTCTTGTTACTATGACAACGCCAGGCTGATTCATATTCATAGTCCTTCTCTTCTAATAAAGTAAGTGACATTATACTATAATTTGGTTTCCATAAAACATAAGAAGAGAGAACTGGGCCTCTCTGAGTTGGAATGTCTTGCTTAAAATAGGTAATTAATTTTCTATTCCTGGTAACCTCGGTAACCCTGCTGCACCCACACAAGATACACACTTGACGGTCGACGCAAATAGAAACACCCGCTTTCTCATGTGTCAAAACTAAGAATAGGCCGGCTGCTGAGGCCACATTTGGCCGTAGCTTTGAATATTACATGACAATATCTTCGGCTGATCAGTGTAGAGCTGGGAAGGTGTGGCGGCTTAGTGAAACAAATCAAACGCCGTAGAAAAGTTACGAGGAGAAACGGCATGGTGTGCGCAGAGGTGCAGGCAAAGGTTGCCCACAAGTGTGGAAGGATCATGGGTGAAGGGAAGACCTGGAACGACAACATTAAAGCCAAATAATGAACTATAATGTTATGTTCAAACAGGCGCTAGGCATCTGCCCCACAGCATTATGGGAAAACAGAGATTCAGTTGGCAAATGGTCTTTGAAAACACTTCAGAATCAGAATCAAAACTGAATTGCAGCTTTTTTAAATAAATCAATTTACAGAGTACACTGAATAACCTCCATCCAATACAAGCCTCGGATTTACAGAGTGTTGCCAAATGCCAGCCGGTGCTTCACAAGTACAGGTTGCACCGGTCTATAGTGCTTTTCGGTGTTTTTCCTGAGCATCAACCATGGATACAAGTTCTGGAATGTTCAGCATCCCAGGTTGGGTGTGTTGACATCAGGCACTGGCCTCGCCATGGGACGCGGGACGTTTCGAGGACATTCCCGCAAAACGGGACCCTACGCGTCACACTGCCGTCTGCCTCCAGCCACTTAATGGTAGAATATTAAATGTCATCATCACTGAGCTTCTGCTGAAAGAAGGGATACCTCTGGAAGTGGGCAGCCGTGGGCATCTCACTCTCCAGAACATGAGAAGGGGCTCCGCTCCCATCTGAATGTGCACACTAGGGTGCGATCAACACCTTGTGACTGTTCCAAGAAGCTCAGCTGCAAGCAACTCAACTGAAGTGCCGTACTCAGTCCGAGCATTTGAACGACGCACCGAGCTGGCTGTCAAACAACGCTTAATATGCTACTGTCCAAATAGCATGGACAGTCATTCTTAAATGCTAAACAGAATCACAGGGTTCTGTCAGCAAAGATCTCAAAAGAACGGCATACCCCAAAAAGCCGCTTCAGATGCTAAAAATGCTTTTCCCCCCAGTGTTATTTGATGTTTAAATGGTGCGTCTCCTTTCCGCAAGATAACAGATCAACATGGATCCATTGCGAGGATCAACAACACCTATTAACCCCTAAAGAGAATGCATTCCCAATTAAATTCTTATTTTAAAATGACAGTAATCATTATCCATTGCTGCAACTAAATTGTATTCACGTAGCCGATTACGTATTCATTCACTGTTATGAATTACTGCACTAGTAGACTTGTGCTGCTTATGAGCAAGTTCTTCACTGAATCTTTTTCAATGAAATGTTCAACGAGTTTGTTCATTTTGCTCACTGTCCGATTCTTCGTTCACAGTGTGAACATTTATTTCGTACACTACGTAATTCCTAGTTAAGGAAGTTGTTCTACCTTCATTTCTTCCAGTGAGTGATTCTTTCGTTCAAGGAGTAATACTTGATTCATTGAGATATTTGTTGCTTAATTACTTTACGTGCGATTCTTCGTTAACTGGTAGATTCTTTTCTGAACAAATCTTTCAGCTGAACCAGCTCAAAAGAATCATTTCATCAAAAAGAATCACAATTTACAAATAGATCTCTATTTGTATTAATCCCTTTTTAAATCACTGTAAACAGTTTAAAGTTGAAAATTCAAATAGGATACATTTAAATACTGTAGTAATTGTTGAAGATAAAGTTTAATACCTTTTAAGTAGTCTAAGTAGTGCTCATAATTAATTAAGGCAAGGTCAATCTGTGCTGATATGAGGGTGAAATTATTCATATTTTAATGTCTCTCGTGTACTTTAAATGGCACGTTTAACGCACATGATCTGGAACTAAGTTCTATAAAAAGTTTTTAATGCCTCGCATTTGGAGACACTTCAGTTCAGCCTGGCGCACCGCGCGCTGTCAGGGTAAAGGGGGGGGCAGAATTCCAGGGAATTAAAGGGGATTCAAAGGACAATGGCTGCTATTCCGGCAGGGGTAAGGGAACTCAGCTTGGCGTCGGGGGTGCGGGGGCGGTTTGAGCCGCTGCGTTTAACGAGCAGGGCAGCTGATGCGGACAGCTGTGCCAGGCGCGGTAGAGGGCACACAGCTACGGGCATCAGACGCAAGCACCCCCCCACCTACACACACGCACAAACACATGCTGCATTTAACACACTCCCAGTATGCTTCAAACTTATTTTCACACAATGTCTGCCCTTGTGGTGCTCTTTGTATGACGAGCCCCGTAATACCACAGGATACACCATGACCGTCTCCTAAGACCATTGATTCACCCGGACCGTCCCGTTTGTTTTCAAAACATCGATTTCTCGCCATGTCTGGGGGCCTCATCCTCCAGTCGGAGCGACACTCTTCTCAGAAGCGGCACAAGGCCCGTCTGGAAAAGGACCCGGCCCACTAAATATATCTCACGGCGAGCCCATGAGTCAGGTAGGTTGGAACAGTTTTTTCTCTCGCCACTGTGGTCTAATTCCCTTCACGACACCATCTCCTCCTCCACCACCTCCTCGTCCCTGAACTGTTAGCGGAAGCACAGTCAGATTTTAGCAGGAGATGACTAACGACTGTAAACTACAGTAATCAGCTCTGTACGCCACAGACTTTACTACAAAGGATTCTGGGAAAAAAACACAAACGGCTTGGCAGGGAGATCATTTATATCTGTCAGTGATTTGAAACGTGCGCCTCTTGTTAAGGGACGAGAATAGTGCCCTCAGCGATGACTGCACTGTCTGTTTTTCTGCGGCTGTGTTCTTATGGCTCAGGCCGGGAGATGCCCCCCCCCCCCCTCCCCGGTTGGGGTGGGCTGAGCTCATGCTCCCTTTTGCTCTGGGCTAAGTGAGCTGGCGGTCCGCCAGGCGCAGGCCAAGCATACCCCACCCCCGTCGTTCCAGACAGTGGCCGCCTGCAAGCTTCCTGCCCCAGGGGGAGATGGGAAGGCCCCTTTGCTCAGGCACTTTTCATAAACTCCCGCCGAAAGCCAGTCGTGCTGCTCCATGGGACTATAGGAGGGAGGGGGCACTGGAGCTTCACCAAAAAAGGAAGTCAGGGACACGTTAAAACAGAAGCGTGAGTTAGGATGGATTCTGTGGCAGGCGTCCATCTTCCTGATCAGGCAGAAATGCCACCCCCCCCCCCCCGGCAGGGAGGCGGCCATGACAGGGATTGACCTTTCAGCAGGATAGGAGGGATTCACCCTCCCTCTCTCTGGCCGTCGTCACTTTTTAAAAGGTTGTGTCATCTTCAAGGAGGTGTCCAGGGCGAGCTGCGAATCTCGAGCTGTGGGCGAGTATCCGTATTAAATATCTATAGCGGGTATATAAATACCTTTGCTGCGGGGGTGTCCGTGAAAAACCAGGGCCTTGAGCCAGAATGTTACACAGCCCGCTTCCAAATGTATGTGTGTGTGTGTGTGTGTGTGTGTGTGTGTCGGGGGGGGTCACAGGGCAGGTGTTGGGAAACTCGCTGCAGCAGCACCTTACGCAGTTTGCAGTCAGCCTCCCCGGTCCGCCAGAACACGCCGGGCCCCTCCGCCGTACCCCACCCGGCCCATCCGAGAGGCCTTTCCCCAAAGCGCTGTGCATTGTGTCACTGAGCTGGCAAAGCCCCAAGAGCATGTGAAAGACCCCATGCCCCCCTGCTCCCCCCACCCCCCGTGATACGGCAACAGCTGTTTACATTTTACTTTTAGTGCGGCGCGCTCTGAAGGCCTACCACCAGGTGCCACTGCGATGGGTGACTGCCAGGTTAAGCATTGCGACCATTTCCCCTTTACAGTCCAGTGCTTTCTCCACCGATTCGGTCGCTCAAGTTACACTCCTTAAATCATATTTTATATTATGCTGAAACGCTGCACATTAACAGTTCGGAGCTTATGAAAGGTTTATCGGAGTCAGGTAAAGAATCTAACCGTTTAGACTTTGAATCTGCCCAATGCATCAGACCCCGGTTAGCGTTATTGAAAGTAGGCTAGAACTAGGTCAACGGACATTGGGCCGTCACCCTGCTGGGGAACGCGTGTTAGCATCGCTAAGGCTAGCAGAAACCCGGCCGTCAAGGGCTCAGAGGCGTGACCCCCGATTCACTGAGGGATCTCAGGATCACACGAGCCTGCCGACCGCCCAGGTCCGAGGAAGGGGACAGGAAATCTCCGGGCTACACCGGTGACTCCAATAAAGATATTTTCAAGCAATGGAAAAACAAACAGCGGATACTTTCCAAAAGAAAAAAAAAAAGGCTGAAGACTCTCCAGGATGTTTTCAAATACCACAGTAATCCGAGTCCCAAGTGAAAGCATTCCTAGCTAGAGCAGGTAGCCGAACAGAAAAGCCTGACGTTGTCAGACTGGCATTTCAAGATAGTTACACATAAAGCTGTCAAGCGTGGCGTTGGCTCAGAACAAGGAGATTCGGAGCTGAAAAGGGCAGCTATGACAACATAGACGTCGCTGAGAACGACGGAAAGCTAACTTGGCATTTTTGGCGAACCTGAAAGCAAACGCACATTTTACTCCGTGGCTGTAATTTATGACTGCAGAGACAATATTTGAATCTGACCCCTAGCGTTGCAACCTGGCATGAGAAATGTAAAGTTTCCCTGACACGTGCAATGTAACATAAATGTGTGAATATATACATATTTTTGGTTTATGTTTAATTAGTAGCAAGCTAAATAAAAAGGTCGCTCTTTTCTTTTAACGTAACGTCCTGCTTCCATCTCACAATGTCAATTTAAAGATTCTGTTCTTTTTTTCTTTTCCGCAGAGATATCAGATAACATGCAAATGATGCTCGATAATTTTGACAGAATCTCTGAGAATGTTCCTAATTGTGGTGTTGGTAGCTAGCCAAGATAGGTAATAAGATAGGTGAATAATTATATTTGGCCTTCTCCCTAAACGAGCTATCTAGCTAACAAAAGAAACTTGGCTAGCCCGCCGAGTTTTCCACCGGCTTCTAGAGAGCTAATAGCGTCAGAGTGCTAACAGCAGTCTGGCCTTTAAATACCCATTAAAACCTCCTGTTTTGTCTGCCTTGTCGACGTTTTAATTGAAATGGACACAATTTCCTAGTTCCAATTCCGGCTTCATTCCCAGCGTAGGCCACACCCTTCCCACAGATACACATGCAAGAAATATTACCAGCAGAAACATAAAAGGTACAGGAACGGCTCCCAAGCACCTTTGTTTACAGGATATGCTAACCAGTGACCTAGAGAAGGCAGGAAACGTGAGCGCTCTTCAAAAACAGCTAATGCATGAAACACATGTGAGTCATAAAAAAAAGTGACAAGACATAAACTCGATTTCAGCGGGATCATTTTTCAAAATGGCACATTTGCTGAAGCCCAGAATGTTAAACAATGTGTGGCATAGTTTCACAGTTATTATGGCCTGGCAAGGGCAGAACACGCCTCTCCTTGATAGGCTGTACTTAAAAGAAAGAAAAAAAAAAAAACAGAAGTATTGGTCTTCTAGTGGAAGTAAGGAGATGCCTAGAATCTCACCCAGAACAAGAAAAGTTGGGTGGCGTGTGGGTGGTGTGTGTTGGGGGGGGGGGGATGTGGCAGATAGCCGCTCTGCTAATGGGATGCAGGCAAGGCATGTATGGAAAACAACCGCAGTTTAAAATCAGCGATGACATGCGGTTTGCTCTGCGAGACCCGTGGTTACAAGTCCTCCGTAACACTTGTTCGTTCACCAGGAGCTCGGAAGCCAAAAGCACACAGTCTCCTTGCCCCAGTAGTTTGGAACCTGAAAAGGCTCCACTTTCAATAGTATCTTTCAGTAAATCACTCACTGAGACAAAGGAGGTAACACAAACCACTAAGCCATTACTGGGAATCAAGGCCTAAAGTTCATCTTATCAGTTTTTAAAACCTTATGAACCCTGGCAGAATTGTTTGATACGAATTAGAATGGTGGTAAATGGGAACTATTAAAATTCTTAGTTTGTAAACTAAAGGGGAAAAAAAAACATATCTGAATCAACCTTCCTAAATTTCTCATGCCAGGTTTACAACTCTGGGGGAAAAAATGCAAGTTTGTAGCTTATTATGAGATAAAAGGAAGGCAGAGGGCGAAGTGCACGGATGAGAGGAAAATATATATTTTCCTATGTCTGAAATTAAGCAAACAAATTCCTTCGGCACAGACTCTGACTGAGCTCCATTTACCGAATGTTTGCAAAATGGAGGTCGGCCGGTATATTTTGAAAAAGTCCGGTGGAAAGAGACTTTAAATCATATCATATGTCAAAGGCAGAGACGGCCTAGGGCTTTGAGATGTCCCTGAGGTCCATAATGCCTTGGACACACATTACATAAGAAAGATAAAAAAAAAAAAAAAATAGCTTCCCTTTAAGGTATATGGAAAACAAGAATCTAATATCACATGAAAAATACATTCTCTAAAAATACTCTGGCAGTCTTGTTTTTTCTTTTCGGTTTGGTCCCAAGGCATAACGTAATGTTACCATCCTGGGAGCGTCTTACCAGACACTGGGAGTCAATGACGGCCAATAGGCAGCAGTGCCGTCTTTTACTTTTTTGTGGACTGCCCATAATCTTCTGTACTTTTTACAGCCTTGGGCAATTCAGCACGCAAGAAGCCTTGGCAACTCACTGCTCATTAATAAGCTGTAATCTGCGGGAGGGACAGCCACTGTACGCGACTTCATGCCAGAGGAAAACCCCGCTCACAAATGCTATTCCCCACCTTGTCGGCGTCCAGTAACACGACACGCCAGGACATTGATGGGAAACACTTACTGTGGGGAGAGAAACCTTGCTTTACATGATGTCATTTTGGAAGACAAAGAGGGAAGCAAGCATCATTTTTGTCTACCCCGATTAATGTCGTGACAGCATTTCACACAAATTCCCATTAAAGAGTAGCATGAAACTCCTGTATTCAGTTCCAGAACACGTCCTACTCAAATGAAAAGAATCAATACAGACACGTCCCCTGTCTTCCGCCCATAAGCACTGTATGATACACATCCATTATGCGTACGAGACATAACTGAACTTCCCCATAGTAAAGCTGTTTTTGACATCACTCAAAACAGGATCAAGGCACTGAAACGAATCCCGAAATGCTAATTTGTGTTTGTTGTGTTGCGTTCTGTGATTATTTTGGAAAACAAACGGGAAGATTGTCTATGGTGGCATTTTCTTTTGCTTTGATCTTAAGCAGAATTCAAACCAAATATTCTCAACCTTTCCCTTTTTTCATGCAAGCTCTCGGATATAATAAATTTAGGATTTGCAGGCAAGCAGACCTCATATTCCTCTCAGTGTGACTGCATTAATTTATAGGGATTATCAGCATTCCACCAGAGATAAGAACAAAGGAGCAAGACAGGCTTGCCGCTCTATTCCAAGACTTTAGACGCAGCTTTAATAATCACATGTTGCTAATTTGATTAGGCCTTTGATCTTTGTGAAAAAGTAATTATTCCCCTCTATAAAATGTTTTTTATTATTATTATTTCATTTACAGAAGCAACAACAAAAACAAGAATAGCACAAATGAAAACAAGATGGCAATTGAAAATATTAAACCCATTTTGTGTTTGCGCCGAAGAAGAAACTGCAGAATTCCTTCTCGCCGCTATACGCGTGTGGGCTCATTTCAGTCTGAAATGCGCATCCATGCATGAACTGTCACGATCATCCTGGCCATTACCAAGTTATTTCACATTAACCGTCGGTCCTGGTTGTCATGATGAATGGATGAGAGGTATGCAATTGTGCTATAATGCTAGAATCCATTTTACCTATAAACCTGACTTACATTTCATAAACACTTGCCCATAATCATCTGCAAAATGGTACCCCTGAAAACCCATGCTGGGAACAAAAAAAAAAAAACAAAGTTGACATCATCCGATTATTTTACATTAATGCCCAATTAAGGCTTTCCTGTAGCCTGGGTGACAAAGGCCTGGGCAGGCCTCCAGTAATCAGCTCTGTTTTTGAAAAAGTCAGCAGCCGAATTGATCTTTCCCATATATGTTAATGCTGAAATCAGTCAAGAGTAAGTGGCTGTACATGACATTATGAATTTGCTACATCTATTACATTTGTCATTACTGTTTGCACCATCCTAGTTGCACATGGGTGCACATCACCACTCTACTATCAATATTAGTGCGAGTCATCAGCTTAAATGTAATTGGCCAGCCACATTAATATACATCACTTCCTCCCCATTAAGGGAACCTGACTGAGATGGGGGGTGGGGGGTGGTCTTCGGAAACCTTTTCCTCTCTTGCGATTAATGTCGACCATTTGTCCAGTATTTATTCTCAGCATACAGTCAGAGGCTGGCTGCTTTTTAGATCTTTTTTTCCCTTCCAGAGGAAGAAGACCGGAAACGACACCTGCTAAACAGCATATAAATATTTATACCAGAGTCCTGCATCAGATTGTGCTCCGGAAAGCCACGCCTCAGCATCTGCTAAACCGAGATGCGGAGGAGACTGCGCTAGTGGCAGAAGCTAGCTGGATGGTGTCTTTAACTAAACACATATACATATTTACAATGCACATTTCTATAGGCCAATATTGATGCATATGCACACAAACTGCTGGTTAAAATTTACACTGCCTAAATTTGACACGTTTCTTCTAGCATTGATCGATTTGCCTTATACTTGCAAAGCAGGAATCGTAATAAATGAATAACGATCTCACAGATGTACTCTGTCATCTAGCTACAACCGCAGTGTTACTGAACCTCTATTGTTGATACTGAAACCTCAAAGAGACATTAAATATATTTTTATGAAAATTCTTTTGAGCTTAATATCCCCTCCAAGGTGTTCCCCTGCCTTGTGCTCTGTGCTCCCAGGGATACGCCCAAACCCCCCACCCCCCAAAGAGAAATGGACAGATTTTCCTTCTAAAAATTTTGAAAGTTTTCCCTAGACAGCATTCATTTTCACTTTTATCAAGGGAAGGTGTTTTTGAAGCTTGTGACAGACAGAACAGAAGCAAAGTCGTATTTAGCACGTGATGGTTGTGAGTGGCTCTGCATCGGTTTATCTTACAGGTTGTACCGGTTTCTATATTCTCTGGGCTGACGTATTACTGTCCCTAATATGCTGAATGGGGAAACATTATATAGGGAACATTATGGTGTTTTCCATCGCTGTAATGCTCAGGCACTACCTCGGGATGCTAATTTGTAGTCTTAAAATGCACTTTCTGCAGTTTCTCGGCCTGCGCACGATGGGATGTAGCCGGGCCTGGATGGTCATTAAACACTTCCATTGCTCGCACAACGTATAAATCAGGCGATTTATTTCTACCTCACGGGTCCCCGGTGGCCGAGCAGAAAGTTCTGCCAAGGAAGCGGAGCTGCTGAATAGGCAGAAGCGAGTTTACCGCGGGAGGCTCACTCTGGCGCGGGAGGAGTCCAAGAGTAATAGCAGGCCTCGTCAGCCCTCAGAGGGCCATCGGGATCAGCCAGGCTTAGTGTTCCCGGCCAGTCCAACCCCTCGCGAAACAATCGGTGGGGCCCCGGTGCAGAGCTAGCACCGAGCGTTGCTTCCGTAAGAAGACCTTGAAACGCTCTGAGGTAGACCCAGCTGACTAGGAACTTATGAATAATTCTAATGTGGTTCTTTCCTTGACAGCACAAATGTGAACTCGACAATCAAGGTCTCTCCAAGAGCACCCATCCTAGACGAGCGCGTGCTAAAAGAGGGTCGGCTAACTACGCGAGGTCCCCTACCAAACGCCCACTGCGTCGTCGTTTCCGCACATTTAGGTCAGGAGTAGAAACAAATATGGACTTTAAGGAGGCCTGCTTCCACATGACCGGAGCCCCACGGCCGGCCGGCGAGGCTGGAGCGGGCCGCAGGCCTCCTCTGTTCTCTGGCCGCCATTTGCTTCGTTTCACAAAAGACCGGATCACTTTATTACCGATAAGGGAAGCAGAAGCTGCGAGAATCGGCGGCCGGGCGACACAATGTAATTTACCCATAGAAGGGGGAATGAGAATATGCAAATAACCTCTGCATATTTTGTATTTGCTGTTTTGCCCCTGGGCTGGTTGTCCCATAACACAAATCATCAATTAAGATCCCAGCAGGGTTTGTATTTAAAGTGACATTATCCCGATCTGCTACACAAAACGACATGCACTTACAACCTCGCAGTGTCATAACATTCTGGCATGACGGCAAAATGCATGCAGGAGCCATTTACTAGTATCTGGTTCCTTATTAGCCGCTGCGTAATTAATAGCCCTGCGTCTTGCAGCTGGATTCCATTATATTAGCGCATTCTTATTAATGTCCCCGTTAAATTGCACACCTACATGCAAAATATGCAACGTCTCTCTAGAATTTGCTTTAGGTTTAAATATAAACAATGAAAAGATCCTGCAAACTGTTACACCTTCCGAATAACGCTTGAATAATCTCTGTGTCTCTCCTTTTTAATGCATTATCTCCAAATATAATAAGGAAGCGTGATTGCAGAGTGGGAGATCATGAGAATATGTGGCGATAACACAAGAAGGAGCGAAAGAAATCAATTATCATCCTCGCCCGTAAACTGGGGGCCGCGAATACGGCGCAGAAGTTGGTTTTACTTAATTCGGTTCTATTCTGACGGGTCTCCCCTGAATCTGTATCTGCGACCGGGAGACTTAACGGCACTCGGTTCGACGGAACAACCCCAGACATTCACAGCGGTACACGGACATATTGTTCGACACAATGATGTCCTTATCAAATTTCCTGTACGACAGATTCGCGGACAATGACTATCAAAATTAGAGCTAATAAATACACAGGGACAGCAGACATCCTCGGCGCATGGCATTATCTGGGAAGGACGGTGTTTTATTAGATCTAAATAAATAGATTTATATGAGGGGAAGGTAATGAAAGAAAGACAATGTCCTAAACGTCTAATTAAAAAGAGTATCAGTTCATTAACTCCTTTTTGACTCCGACAGAGGCAAAATAAACAAACATAAACATAGTTTATATGTGGAATAGGCGAATCGGACGTTAACGAAAAGCCGAGGCAACACAAGAAAATGAAAATGCGCGTCCAATGAGTTAGAAGTTATCTTGAAAAATATTTTATGCATATCGGTTAATCAATGTTACAACCAGACTTTGCGTCTGAAGCAGGCAGTGCAGCTACTTCGACATCTGACATTTGCTGGGTTTGTTTACGGAAAAGACATCACCAGTTGTTATCACGTCTCCAAAGTCGGATGTTCCATGAAATCGTTTTCGAATAACATGCAATAAGGTTGGCTGAGAGATATTACTCTGCACCCAGGTGATGATGTCAGACGAGGATGAGTGATTAAAGGTAATTGCTGCTTAATTGCTGATAACTACTTTTACTGTTGATTGATGATTACTGGTCGGGAAACTTAATCTAAGTTACAAAGTATAAATTGTGCTCCAGTTTTTATCTTTCGCTGATGCAAAACTTCCAGAAAGTGACTGCGAGTACTGAACGCGGGCGCTTTATTCTAGGGCCTAATGAACCATACATGTTTTTTTAAGCAACTTTGGCTGTAGATCTCAGATCGGCGTTTGTTATTTGTCGTTTGTCTGTGAGGATCTTTGATGTGGTACGTTTGCACTGTCTAGGCCAAAGCCCTGGAAATTCCTGTGCTCACTATAGGGCCGTTGCCGTGACACGAATGTTCCCACAAAACAAAAGGAACAAACAGTGTTATAGGCTTAGAACCGGGAGCGCCATTCACCTCCTGGAATGTCCTATCGTATAACCTGGATGTGAATGTCAGTACGTATTCGTCCACGTTTCGGTTGCCTTTGCTATATTGCAAATGTTATTATGGAAATACTTTTTCAAACTGACCCAGCAATCCCATAAAGACCATAATAGGCCCTTTAGGTGTACTGAGTGAATAGGTTACCAATAACAGAAAACCCTAGTGTGATCTCTAGAGAATTTAAATGAGAATGAACAGGGATTCATACAAGGAGCAGTTAGGTCTGTTCTTGACGGGGCGGACAGGACGCAGACAGCCGCTTGTAGTTTGACAGACAAACGGGCATAGTCGCAAATTTCCAGTGTTAAATAGCGAAATCTAATTCCCCTACTACTCCAAGTCTGGTACATTAGCAAAAACAAATAGTACAGTTTCAGATGGATGACTTTATACTTTCGCAGGCTGAGAGAGAATAAGATGTAACGTGTATTTAACACATTAAATACAAGATAGGCGCACGCTATTAAAAATTAAGAGGTGTGTGAAATGTGAAGTGCTATTATTCTTTCTAGTACTTTGACTTTGTTAGGTTTAAAACTTCAGTTTGTCAACTTCATAAATGAACTAGCACGCCTTGGTGCAGATATTTTGAAAAACACATTACAAATAAATACCAAGCGGAAGATTAACATTAAGAAAGACTAAGCAGAAATACTTTCGGACTGAGGGAAACACATGATTATAATTAGGGTTATTGTAACCAACAGGCTGTTTTCTAAGGTAGAAAAGTTCAGATATTGGTAGTCCAGCACACTTGTTTCCCCAAAATTTACTATTTCGTTTTATTAACTGCTGACAAGCCTTAAAACCTTAAAATTTATTTTTTCCGATGTTCAGTTTAACGTTCGCACATATTTCACAAACAGATTTAGGGGGCTACTTAAGGCTGTGAGATGTTTAATTCTTATTGTACATAAAAAATAATAAAAAAAAAAAACATTCCTCAGTACATGGAACTGAATGTAAATAAAAAGTAAGATTAAGTAAAACCATGGATCAAAAAAGCTTAATAATAGCTTAATATAATATGTACCTTATTTAAACATAATAATAGGCCAAAATATGTTATACAAAAAATTGCTAAGACCTAAAAAACCTTAAAAATTCATCATGAAATTAAAGGCAAATACAAGCTGCAAAGCTGTAGCACAAAAATAAGCTTAAGATTTAACAGTATTTTTAATTATGTAATGCAGAAAACAGTAAAACCATTATACGGGTGCACCGTACTTATGATTATAAATTATAGGAAGAAAAACAGACCATACAAATACAAATATGAAATATTTCTCGTATTTTAACGAGCACATATTTGATCACTGCAGCCAAGGCTGTCTCAACTCAAGTAAGGCCCATAAATAACGGCGAGATGAACGGACGCACAAATAAATGCAAAGTATACAAACCATGAAACTAACTGCATTACACGGCACACGCACGCCAAGCATTCCGACCGCTTTCCCCAATCACACAAAGGGAATACAGAGCAAAACTAGACTTCAGATCTGCATCCTTTCGCGAAAAATTACCGTACGATTTTTTTTTGCATAGGGCGATTTTTTAAAAACGACCACGTATAATGACTACGTATGTTGTCTTTGAATTAACTGATGGAGAAATAAGCTAGAATTACATTTTATTTAATCCAAATATTCCATCGAGTAACACCAGCCGACTGGTTTCCACTTCAGTACAAAAAAATGTATCTATTTACGATGTTGTCCTCCTTTCCTCCCCTCCTGGCTCGCTCTATCACACTCACATCTCTCTCTCTCTCCCCCCCTCTCTCTCCTATCTCTCCCCCTCTCTCTCTCTCTCTCTCTCTCGCTCACCCACTCCCTCACTTCTCCCCCTTCTCCCTGCCCTGGCCCTGTCTCTATGAATAATGTCCTGCCTTTTGTAATGAGAGCGGAGGAAAAAAAGACACCGTGGTGTTAGGCTCGCCCGTGCTCTGACATTGAAAATGAATGACAGCTTACCTGAATGCCAATCTTCATCAGACTGACACTGGGCTGACAGCACAGCCTATACTCCCCAGCACAAGCAGTGACGTCTACCATCTAAGACCCCTCCTACCCCCCCCCCCTCATCAACCCCCCCCCCCCCAACCCCCACCCCGCCCCCCTCTACGGATCCCCCTCCTAGAATTACCACACACACCCCGAGCCCTGAGCTGCCGCTCCATCCCATCGGCGGAACCTGCTGGCCCCCTGCCGGCTAGCCCTTCAAAATACAATGGAAATTATACAATTATATCACGAACGATGGCAGAATCACATAATGACAAAGATGAAAATAGCCAAGTTTTCAGAAACAGACCTTTAAAAAACACACACCTGAGAAAACAGGTAGTGAAACGTTTTGCGCGTAAATAAAAACCACAACGAGACGTCGGTATTCTTTGCATATAGCGAACAACCTGTTATTTCCATTCAAGTCGTTTAATTGCAGACGCATGGGAATGTATCGATTTAGCGCGAGGCTGCGAAGTCGCGCGCGGCTCCGTCCTTTATCCGGAGTTTCCCGGCGTCTGCGTGGACCGCGTGGACCGCGTGGATCTGCGAGGAGAGCGCAGATGCAAATAGCATGGTGTTCGGAAGCAAGCTGCTGGTCAATAAGCTTTCGGATGTCTAAATAAAAAAAAATGGGGAAAAACGGCAAAATGCGTCAGCTGGTCTAATGCGGGTCCGCGTAGCAGGAGCGGTGGGGAGAGATGAAACTGTTGTTTTTTCGGTCGCTCTCACTAATGTTCGCGCAACCAAGCGGCAACTGCGTCACCTGACGAGGGGTGTGAAAAATATTTAGCGAATCCATTCAATATAAATTGTTTAGAATTTAGATTTAATATATAATTATTAACTCACGTAAATGTATGCACTATAATAACGCAGCCTGACTGTAGGATTCTGTCTTCCTCTCACTTGAGATTATGTTTTAATGCCAATAAATAGCTTTTCGCACAGTAACGCTGAAGTTAAAACCGGTGAACTACGACTCCCGTGAGCCTCGGGGACTTGCCGACGGCTGCTGTGATTGGCTGTTCGGCGCCGTCACTTTGTCGCGAACCCTGACGCTATTTGCAAGCACCCCCGTAACCAAGGAAGCCAAAGACCGAAAGAGGGCAGGTAAAAAAGTTCTCTTTAAGTTGTTTTATACTTAAAGTATGTACCCGTATGTTACTTAGCTATAAAACTATGTATAATTCCAGTCGTTCACACAATGCAGGGTATCGAATAGCCGGTTATTCTGCAGCCGACGTTGTCTTTACCGTAAGCCGCCGTGATCCTGCTGGCCGCGGAGTCCCTGTGCAGAACCGTGCGCCACCGACCTGGCTTCTCCTACTCAGATTCACCTCCCAATGGGCACGGACGCCAGTGTTTTATCGCACAGAACGCTGCAGTGATATCACTTAGGACGCGATGCTGTGCTTGCAGCTGGTCGGTGCTATCGCACGGTGCAGTTTCACTTAGCATGCACGCAATCCGGGTCACACGCGTACCGAAGGCGGCCGAAACGCGAACGGCAGCGCGCCGCTGCGGCAGCGCAGATATAATCGCGATAAACGCGGCGGCCCGTCTAACCGGGCGGGACCCGGGCGACACGAGGGTGCACTTTGTGTTCTCTCATCGCATGGAATCCCCCTGGCTGTCTCCCGGTGGATCCCACTGCACAGATGTGGAAGTTACCCCGGGAGTAAATTCTGTCCGAAGGGAGGATGCCGGGCACGGTGCTGGGCGTCGGTCCGGGCGTCTTTCTGCTGGGTCTCCTCTGGATCGGCACCCTGCTGCTCGCCATCCTGCTGTCTAGGGCATCCGGATCGGCGAGGTAAGTCCCCCCTTTCTAACTTAATATTATCATTATATAAAATAATAATATTATTTAAAATTACATGCCAGGGCCAGGTTATATAAAAAAATATTTTATTAAACGGCGCAACGTAGTGTAAGAGACGCACCAAAATTTAAATTCTTTGATTAGTAAGTTAATTAATAATCGCAGTATATTCGCGCGTCTCCTACCTCCGATCTCGCCCTAAGGCGCCGTCATTTCTCTCTTACCCAGAGGCGACAGTGTATGTTCCCTGGGCAAGTTCCCCTTGCATTAAAATAGGTCGTCCGCTACAATACAGGCCTCCTATAATCTCTGGTTATGTGCTTTTTTTTTTTTTTTTTTGCTGGGGAGAAGGGAAAAAAAAAAAAACATTCGCACATCTATGCGAAAAAGAGGGAGGACGTGAGAGAAAGAGTGCAAAATAAAGGGAAGCCAGGAATGGGACGCAGAGGCGAGCCGGACTTTGTCACCGGATCCCGGGGGAAATGTGTCTTGGCCGCTTGTTACTGCTGTAGATGCCAGTTTCTGAAAACCGGTTCTCATTTGATCCAAACTTAGTTTATGTTTTTAAGCGCTTAATCCTGAACACCTTTCGCTGAGTTGCGCTGTTCGCTTAAATCAGGTATTGAGTATTCTTACTGGTGTACTTTTTAAACCTTGAAAAAGAAACGCGTGCTAAATTATATTGATAGCTGCCACTTGTGTCGTGTTGTTGTGTATGTGTATATTTTATATATTACAAACACACACATCTGCGAAGTAAAATGTGGCATGAATGGCCTCGGCAGACTGTCCATCATCCCGCTGTTCTTCCTGGCCGTCGTCACCACGCTGGTCCTGCTCGTCTTCCCACGGAGCTTAGAGATTCCCAGCCCGGTCCGGGAGGTGGAGGTAGGTGTCAGAAGCACAGCCGTCCTGCACACCTCACTCACCACATGTAACCCGGAGTGAGCGAATGAGGCATCACGTCCGCTTAGACGAGCCTCCCTTAAAACATCCTATTCTACCACGCACCACAACACTGCCACCCTACTGCCAGCTAGACAGTAGTCTTATAGCCCTGGTCTATGTAACAGACAGAACCAGTCTGGGAGGATGATTGACTCTCAGTTCACAGCTAAATGGATAAATTCACAATATCCTTTATGTTACATCTGCAATAGGGCTGCTCTGAATGGGAATAATTCTCCAAAACAGTGACCGTCCGGTTATTAAGGACGCTTCTGCCTGAACATTTGCTGTGTTTCCTTGCATTATAAGTCTGTTAGTCACTTGTACAGGGAACACTCATAGCCCAGAATCCGCCAAGCCTATATTAGCTGAGCTTAGAAAAAAAGGCAGGCCTGGACTGTCTCTTCGACAGCTTTGCGCCAAGCCAGGGCAGGGAATGTCCCCCAAGGCCCCTGCCAGGGTGGCTGGGCACTTTTGCTGAACATTTACACATTGTGTTCTTTTAATGAACACTGTAAACATTTAGTTTGATTAGACCAAATAATGTTCTGTCTGCATGTAGCGATTGCATTTTTATATCAAACTTATGCTACAACTCTTAATTCCGAGTATGATTAAAGAATTAAAATATTCCCTAGTGAATTAATTGCTACGGGTAGCTAAAATGTACATTTTTACTACCTGTAAGCTAATAGAGTCTCCAAGGAGATTGTTCTCCAGTTATTGTGTGGGAAGTTTCAGAATAATTATTTTTTTCTGCCTAACAAGTTCCGTAACATTGTATCCCTATATCCCGTTAAACACTTGCCGTCATTCCAAACACCGAGGTTTTCAATGCAGTTTTAGCCAAGCAGAGTAACATGTTAAGACTATTTATAGTCACTTGTTCTTTCACACTTTTCTGTTGTTTACCGGCCACACTTTGTGTGTGGTCGCACCAAGGGCTCAGGTACTTTTATTCACATGAATTAGGAGACGGGCTGGCCTGCGGAAACACCCCTTAGCAGTTGGCCGCTCTAGTGTAAGCAGTGGCTAACCTCTCACTGTTAAACAAAAGCAAAATATCACAGTGCCAATTAGGCCGGCCCCAGACAGGGCCCCCCTGAACACAGCGTTCGATGCTACATTAATAAAACATGGCCCCGGCTCTGTGCTCCACTGGCTGGCTAATTGGCTAATTAAAAAGTGAGATGCGTTAAACGAGAGAATATTGCATCCGCTAGAGATGTCCCCCCCCCATCCTCCCCGCTCCGTCTTTAGTGGTTCTCGTGTGGCTCGACATTCACAAGTCGGCCCCCGCTCCTCCGGGAGCCAGCCTGTGGTTAGCATTGTCTCTTCCACCCAGTGACGGTTCCCTTTAATAGGCAAGACAGAAAAACAGCAACTGTCCAAGTTTAACCTCCGCTCGCTGTGTGCATTTAAACCGCCTCCTGTGTGAGACCAAATCCCCGCTGTCTCCACAGTGTGAGGATTTGTCGCCCACTGCTGGCTGCTGGTGGATTTGCAGGGGGGGGAAATTATTCGCTGGAAATGTACATTTAATACAACACACTAAGAAATTAGTTTTTGATTAAAGATTCTATTTTATTGTCACTGTAAAAGATATACGACGAAATTCAAGTGCACTTCAGGGATCGGACTTCAATGAATTCACTAAGATAAGTTTCTAAATTCTAAATAAATACAAATCCCGAATAAACAAGTTAAATATATATATATACACACACACACATTGAAAAACATTACAAAAAAGCCCATAAACAATGTGTTCTTAGTGTTGTCACTCAGATGGCAGTTGAATGTGACACGTAGGTTTTTCTGACACCTGGTGGCTTAACTTTGTAAGTAGTTTTTATTATATTTAAATGACTGTTAAGCCGAGCTGCGGTCCTCACGTCCTGTGTCTCTGTGCGTCCCGCTGCAGACGGCGGACGGCTTCTTCATCGGCCGCTACGTGCTGCTCTCCGCGGCGGGGGGCGCCTTCCTGGCCGCCCTCTTCCTGCTGCTGCCGCTGCACTTCCTCACGCCCGTCCTCGCCAAGCCGCTGCCGGCGCACTAGCGTCCGGACGCGGACCGGCCGTCCTCGCCAAGCCGCTGCCGGCCCATTAGCATCCGGACTCGGACCGGCCGTCCTCGCCAAGCCGCTGCCGGCGCACTAGCGTCCGGACGCGGACCGGCCGTCCTCGCCAAGCCGCCCCCGGCGCATTAGCATCCGGACCCGGACCGGCCGTCCTCGCCAAGCCGCCCCCTCCGCGCCCAACGCCGCTTCTCTCATGCTAAACTCCCGG
>JAODKL010000107.1:18111022-18130470 GCA_026780765.1 Petrocephalus schoutedeni
AGGGGAAAGGGTCACTTCTGATGGCAAACCAGTGCGGCTCTCCGCTTGGGCCCGTGGGGTGCACAGTACACATGGCTCAACCCGGAGGATATTATGGGGTGTCCAAAGAGACATGGTGGTATCACCAAAGATCTGCAGATTAACTGAAGAGAAAATCATGGCGAATCATTATTAAAAGTTATTTTAAGAAGTAAAAAAAAAATATATGAAATTATATAAATAAAGGGTTTTGCAAATGTTTGCATGTGTTTATTTTAAAAACCCCTTAATACGTTTAATCAATACTGTTATTTCTTGTTCACCCATGGTTTTTAGGGTTGACTTTAAAGGAGTTGTCTAGCTGTACAAACTTATGAAGCCAGAATTTGAAATGCTAAAATTATTCATTTATAAAGAAGAGGATTTCTACATCAAATTTCCGACAGTCAACCTTCCGGGCTTTTAAATGTCATTGAATGATATTCATTTTTTCATAAATAAATAATAAAACTGCTCCATCATTAATTGCCGCTTTTAAAAATCTTATTACGGATTCTCCTGTTAAAATTTCTATTTATATTGACTGCACAATTTTAAATATATTAATTAAGTCAGATTACAAAGCACTTATTTGCAAGTATGAATTTTGATAAGAAATAGGTGTCTGTGACAGGATTTGTTATATGACAAAATGCTAAATTTACCTGTTTGATGAATGATTACATTTTTGATATTTGTAGGAGACGGTAGTGTTTTTTCTGCCTGCTCTCCTTACCCTTTTATTGGGCCATTGCTGTGTGCTTATCGAAGGTCTTAAACTAGTCTCTGAGTTTGAAATAGGAGTTTAACACTGTTGACGAACAATTGAAGGCCTATGAATTGACTGAGGCCAGGAGTGACCTCTGACCTTTAGCTCTAGGTCTGAACCCTAAACCTACACCTTTGAAGTCTCCAGTCCCTGGGGACAAAATTGCAGAGGATGTGGGCATGGATTCCAGTTAGAACTCTGCCTGGACAGCTGGGCTGGTGCATTAATGATATTTAAGCCTAAAGTGCTTGTTTCCGTTTGTCTAAATTGCATCTCATATTTTGAGTCAATGTTCACCAGAGTAATCTGAATAAAGAATGCTTTTTATTAGCGAGCATACATTGTGTCTGATTGGGATGAATTGGCTCATTCACTATAAACACTGTTCTTTGACTCGATATTTACCGTCTGTAATCTTCTTTTGCTTAGGTATCCCCTAAAAGACTCTAAAACAGTTCCTTATTAATTTCATTTGTTGCACATTTTCAATGCAAATCTTCTGGGTCACCCCTGCTACACAGTCTTCGTTGCTCTTACCCTAAGACTTGAAAGAAGCTAATTGTAAACTGTGGTGACACCCCCCTCAGCCCAATCCAAATACCTCCTGATCTTCACGGTCCCTGTTTAGGGGGACCTGTCCCTCACCATCTCTCTGCCTTTTGTTAGCCGCTGAAAGCTGCCCAGTGTTGGACCCGTCCAGCCTAAGTTGTTGGATCAATATTGGCATTCGTCACTGGGACTGGCCCTTTTCTGCAAGCACAATGCCCAGTTCACTAAACAACAGTTTATTTATGTGTCTTTTTAGGGGGAATGAACTGGCCACTGGGTTTGTCAGAGCTTTCTGCATTTTCTGTGCACACTGGCACTGGGGAAATTGGGATTAGCAACCATTAGCTCTTCTGTGTGTGTGCATGTGTGTGTGTTACACTAATTTCACCTCTAGGTTTTCTGTAATGAATCACTGCAATACCAGCAGAAGCTGAAGACTCTGGCTTTGATTTGGACAGTCATCACATGCAATCCTACTGTCAAAACTTTGATTCCCTTTACTTCTCTATTTAAAACGTTTTTTAGTATTTATCCATCCATCCATCCATCCATTTGGCCATCTTACAACTGCTTAACCAACATCATTCTCCGTCTATCATACATGCTATGCTTCCATCTCAGATTCTCCAATGCTTCTTCACGGTCAGCAAACGTTTCACACGACCTTAAGTCCCCGGCGCCTCCAAGAGAGGATCACGGTATTTCCACCAATTGTTTCAGGAATAACAAAAGCTGCCGTTTCCACCAGCCGCCGTCGCTTGTCGCGGCCAAACATGCGGAAATGCATCTCAGGCCACTGGCTAATTTGTTTATTCACTTTTGAGTGGCGGCAGAATCTTTTTCAGTGCGGAGCCGTTATCGAAAAACTGCGGTATCGCTTGCCGATTTATTGATGAAGTTGTGCTGCTCTTTCCATTAAATACGTCTTTGCTTCTGTTCCCTTTTTGAGGTTGAATTAAACAAACTCATGCCGATTGCTGTATTTTATGTATTATCCTGGCATCCGATCATCTGATCATGTTCTTAAACCAAGCACATGTTATAAATAAAAAATGTTACAGGTTTGGAATATAGGAGGCGCCAGGATAAGGAGACTGGTTTGTTATATACAGTTCTGCCGGTTTGAGGCTTAGTAACTCTGGCCGGGGGTGTCACCGGAGCGGTAACATGTCCCTTGGCTTAGATTAAGTCACAGTCAAGTGGGAGTGTCCCAAACCTGGATGCCGCGTTCTTCAATTTGGAGAGTGATCAAAATTTGGAGGCCGATCACAGTCCGGGTCCGTTATCCCACCGCCGGGTAAGGAAAGGTGATTCATTAAAAGATGCGGCGACGAGCTTCTGGTGTGTAGATGGCGTGGAAAACGCCGGTCGCTGATCAGAAGTGCAGAAGAAGGGTCCGATAAATCAATAGCCCGCAGCAGATGGTGGTCCGGGGCGCCGAGTAAATCAACCCATACCGACATTTATTAGTTTTAATTGCAAATAAATTATGTTGGGACAATTGCTTCCGAGGATCTGTGCATTATATGGATTTTCCATCATCATTCAAGGTAAGAATATCTTAATGTATTACTTTAATAATTTATGAATATTCATTTATTATTTTAAAGAATTGTGTTTTTACATTCTTATGTCTTTTGCAATGCGTCGATTTCTTCATCCAGGGTTGCTAACTTTGCTCAGCTGGCTGGAGTGAGACCAGTCTGCACACACACACGCATGTACTTGTATATAACAGTTTAATTACCTTGTAAATAGTTTGTAGGGTTTGCAAACTACCAAACGGGCTTATATTACATTTTAGGTTTATAATGGAATAATATAGATTTACCGTAAGATTTGCATTGCTGAAACTTTTTACAGGCCCATGTATAATTTCCTATAATTTCCTCCGTCGTCGCGTCATATTTATCCCAGTTTTTTCCCCCCAACTGTAGTGGGATTATTGTCACATTAAACAACAACTTATAATTACTCAAGCAATGGCGAATACATTGACTGTTGTTAATTTATTGTAAGTTACAATGACAATATTGTAGACACTTTAGCTTGTTTGATTTGGGGTGTATAAATAAGCCTATTAGTTAGGAAGACACAAATCGCGCGATAGAATAGGCATGCTATTCGCTTTTTCATGGAACATTTTATTGAATCCCCCAAGTACGACTTTTGACATTTTGCAATTATTCATTCAGAGCAAGTTCTTGCATCAACCACAACGATGGTGATCATGATGGTGATGACCTCTGTAGTAGCTGCCTGGTAGTAGTTCTTGCTGTTAACATCTGAAACTTTACAAGTTCCCCGCTTTGTGCAAACTGCGCGTTAAATGATGCTCATCCTGCCATTGTTATGTTACGTGTTATTTTCTTTAAACTGTAACTGGAAAGTGCTCTTCCTGGGGGAAAAGCGTGCTATTGTTCCGCTAATGCATTGTCAGGGCTCCGCAGAGTGATAATCACGATAATCGCGATCATTTACAGCAGACCATATCCTGTTTTGGATATAACCGGTGTCAGTATTAGTTTGTTTGTATTTAGCGTTGTGCAAAAATTGACCATTTTCTACGCCAGGTTTTTTTAAAGCGTCGCTTTTGGTTTTAGACTTAATTCCTTATTTTTTGGACCTTTATGTATCCATCTCTATTAGTTTAGTTTAACATTAAGAGAATGGCATGTCCGAGCCTAGTAGATATTTTTTTCAAACTGCACAGATTTTGTCTGTATGTTGCCGGATATCAAAGGAAATGATTGACTGTGTAAATTTCGCCTTTTCATCACATTCAAGTCCTTATTTGCACCCGATGGTACATTTTCTTTTCACATTTCATATTTTCTTCTAGTTTCAGATGGATAACCACTTGTAGGGAATTAAAATACCCATCTACTTTTCGTTCCAAATATTTCAGGAAATTTTACTTCCAAAGACAATAGACCGTTTTTTATAGGGTGTAACTTCAGCCAAGAATGTGACCTTTATCAGGGAATTTGCTCCAAAACAATTTTTGGAACGCCATGTACCGAACACTGGGCCTGACAGCTCTCTGACTAGTAAGTGGAAACAAGGGCAAAACTAAATTCTCTGTAAATCTGTGGAGAAACACCTCAGCTTCCTGCATGTAGGCCTACAATGGGGCACCGATAGACCGGACAGTCATAACATCCCGGCTTTCAGTACTGAGCATTTCCCCAGTAGGTCAATGGGTTTGTGGGCCAGCAAAATGTATCGAACCCCACCTACTCTGCGAAATTTATTGTGGGGGACCCCAAAGTCCAGGGCCAGCTTCAAATCCCAGCCGTGCCCTGTGGGCTGCGAGTAACTGCACGTCATTGTCATCCTATGACATCTCTGGACAATGGCTACATTGTCAGGGGGTCCAGTTATAGTGCTGACGCTGTGACCAGGTGACGGGATTTCCTCTTGATGCTTGGTATGTATTTGGGTAGAGAGGCCTTTGTTTCCTACAGGGTGGGGAGGAACTCAACGCCATCATCATCACCAAGGCTGCAAGGCTGTTTTTATGAATTCACTATGTGAGGCAATTAAAGGAAATGATTTTACCTTCATTATTACTTAATCCCACCCTGACTGACACACTCTACAGCTATTATGATATATTTACTGAAGCAATTCATGTGTGATGTTTTAAGGGTACAAAAGATGAACCTTGAAATGGTTGACATACAGCAATTTCAATTCCCCCCCCCCCCCTGCACATGGCAGAGCTGGAGAGAATGTTAAAGGTACATTTGTGTACCCAGGGTCTTTGTCTTCCCGCCCTGGTCTTCTGTAAGTCTTTGTTTTTTTTCCTTCCTGTGGTTCTTCCTGTACAAGAAACGGGTCTCAGATTGAGTGCTCCTGTATGCTGATTGTAGTACTATTTGTTTAATTTGTTACACATTACTTTTTTGTGACGCTGCCTTACTAGTAGGACTAGGTGACTGGGTCGCTCTAACTCTGATGTTACTTTGTTCTGCCGCACGGCATCATGGGAAACACAAGCAGCTGGGTTAGATGAAAGCTGGTGTAGGTGTCAGTTGTTAGAAATAACCCGTGTTGTGCCAGGAAGTGGGGACTAGTATTTAACCAGGTATCCCATTTCTAAAATAAACATGAAAAACAAAAGACTCCACCCCAACCAGGATAACTGGTTGGAAAAGGGATACCACAACATTGAAGGAAGTACGATGCCAGAGGTATCAATGGAGATAATGCAAAAGGCTTAGTTTGTTTAATTTTGGCTGTCAGCTCCTCTGTTCTGGTCGATGGTGTTGTACCCTGTGGCCAGGAAATTAACTGGCGATAAGGCTATGATAGTCTGCTGGAGAGAATTGTATTATTGCTATTCCTGCTATCATTTTAAGCATTGAAGTCTGCATTGATTCTTGTTGACTTCAGGGGATTATGATTTAGTGTATTAGGCTGATAATTACACATCATTAACTCAGCTTATTGAGAAAATTACTAATGTTCATGGTGACTATTATAATTATCCTGACCACGGGAGGTTCCTCTATTAACTGTCCGGCTCCTGACCTTCTGCGTTCCAGGCTCCAAGGCCCGCTCTTTGGACACCCCCCCTCGCATCGTGCACCACCCGTCCGACGTGGTAGTGAAGGTCTATGGTCCCGCCACGCTGTCCTGCCGGGCAGAGGGCTACCCGGAGCCCACCATCGAGTGGTACCGCAATGGCCTGCCCGTGGAGACGGACAAGCAGGACAGCCAATCGCAGCCCGTGATCCTGCCGGAGGGCAGTCTCTTCTTCCTCAGCGTGGGCCCCGTGAGGCGGGGCCAGTCCCAGGAGGGCGTCTACACGTGTGTGGCCCGGAACATCGTGGGCAGAGCCGTCAGTCGCAATGCCTCGCTGCACGTCGCCGGTAAGACCGAAGGCTCGCGGTGCAAAGTAAAGATCACGAGGCCGCCCTCCCACAGAGGCGGCGCTCGCTCCTTCCGGCTGGCGAGAGGCATCGCTTTAAGAGGACTCCGCGGTTGCCGGGACAACAGCGTCCTTATCGCACTCGCCTGAAACAAAAAAAATCAGATTTCTACAGTGCCTGAGAAAGGATATTTGAAACCGGAGTTGGGATGCTTGAACTCAGACAAAGGAGTTAATCAAGGAATGAAGATTGTGTAGCAGATTAGGGGGGGGATTAAATGTCAATGTTTGTAGCCACCCCTCACCACCCTTTGGGGCAAAAACCAATAATTACACCCCCCCCCCCCAACACCATGCTCTGTTTATACCCAAACCAAAGTTTTCCTGTCCTTGCCGTCTAATGAGACTTTTTTGAAAGTATTTCAGATTCACATATATTACTTGTCTCTCTTTTTATTTATTTTGCTTATTTCAGTCACACACTAGTCATTAAGTGATTAAACAACAGTGTTGAGCTGGCCATAGGCATTTTTTTTAATACGTCTTATATAAACGTTAGAGCATGACTGCCCAGCTGTCCACCAGCATTTATGCTTCTGTAGTGTAAAATAGGAGGAAATCTATTTGATCATCAGGACAAAGGCTTCAAGAAAACTTGCTTTAGCCGAATAAACATCTCTTTTTGGTTGTTGGTGTCTCCACAATATAAATGGACATCATTAAACAAACCGTGTAAAGAGGGAGTCAGCCAGGCACCACACTGCAGTGTGGGAATATTCATGGTATTATAACCTCCTACTGTGGGTGTTACCTAGCCTCATGGAACTATACTGGTGTTCCCCATTATAGGGGGATATAGTCTTCTGGAGCTTCTCCATATTATAAAATATACAATCATATAATTTATTGATGGCGAGGCGAAATGTCAGAGAAGGGCTGAGCTCTGCTGGGATTCAAACTAAGGATGTTCTGTTTACTGGATTTTGCTTTAGGCACAAAACATCTGCAAGACAGAGAGCTATATTATAATAAGAAATAAGAAAATCAGATGAAACTATACAAAACTAAGATAATCAAAATTAAAATTGAGTTTGTATGTGTGAGTCAAGCTGAACAGTTTTATTTATATTTTGGTTACGTTTTACATTATAACAATTAGCATGATTACATTATTGCTGGAACATCCATTTAACACAATTAAGAATATTGATTGATAATAAGCATTTTTGGGTAAATAATCTCTCTTGCCAACCCACTGCCCTACCATGCCCTTCATTTTAAGCTAGTTTATTAGTTGTAGTAGATGGTTGCATTCTGGAACATCTGGAAAACTGGACACTTTGATGGTTTCCTTATCTTAATCATTATGCTTGGCAGACATTCCTAGAACGAAAAGCATTGTTAGCGCGAAACATGGGCAGTGCTGCCTCTCATTTGCCCGCGGATGGTTGCAGCTCTGCGCGATGAGTTTGTCAGCCAGCCCGGCAACGTGGAGGTGGCGGTGGGAGACATGGCCGTCCTGAACTGCACCCCCCCCGTCGGTCACCCGGAGCCCAACGTCACCTGGAAGAAGGACGGGATGCTGCTTAGCGACGTGGATGGACGTTTCACAGTAAGAGAGCGAATTAAAAAAGCGGAATTAATAAGACGGCTGTCTGGGTGGTCCAGAATAAAAGAAAAAAAAAATAATACACTGGTATTGACTAGTGTCTTCTTAGAAAGAAAAATGCCCAAGAAAATAAGGAAATAGCCTTTTAACAGCAATAGCACTTGTTAAAATACTCTCATTTTTCATTTATATTGATTTTGCTGATGACAAGTAAAATTTCCGTTTATCAGAAAACCTGAAACCGTAACTGATGGGTTTGATGTTGTGTCAGTCTGTGTCCACCAGAGGACACTGTTGGACCAAGATCGTCACTTTTCTTTCGCGCAGGTATTCAATGGCAAGCTAGTAATTGTGCCGGCTTACAAGAACGACACCGGAGTGTATGTCTGTGTGGCATCGAATAGTGTGGGAGTGAGAGAGAGCAGAGGGGCCACACTGTCGGTTTTAGGTAAGTCAAGCCGCCCCCCCGTTTCTCGAGTGCCAGGTGTAGTGGCCCCCGTAAGGCCGTCCAGGGAAGCTGACCACCCACTTCCCACAGCAAAGCCAGTGTTCGTGCGGAAGCCAGAGGACACGATGGTGAATATTGGGGACGTGGCACAATTCATCTGCCAGGTCCAAGGAGACCCAATGCCATCAGTGAAGTGGACCCGGGACCAAGGCCCGCTGCCCAGTGGCAGGTCAGACTGGATGACTGCACCATATAGGTGTGCATAACGGTGCTGCTGTCTGTGACTAACTGCACGACAATGTCTTATCAGGTACATAGTAAACCAAGACCAGAGTCTTCAGGTCCACTACGTGACAGCCCAGGATGCAGGGCGGTACACCTGCTTGGCCGTCAACGACGTGGGCGAGTCGTCCGCCAGCGCCTTCCTGACTGTGCAACGTGAGCTAGCCCACGCCACGCCTCACCTTTCCCTCCATGTTGGGTTCCGTTGCGACGTCCCAGCTGAAAATTGGCCTTCCTACAGAGGCGGTGAGCCCCGGGGAGAGGGACCTGCACAGGGAGCTGTCAGCTCTACGCGTGGACCTCGAGGATGTGAGCGTGCTGCCCCCTGCCTCCAGCCTGCTGCAACTGCAGTGGAGGGTGAGAAACGTCCCAGTACTATAGAACCTTTCTGCTTTTTTATCGAGCGTCATGGCAGAGATGAGCCAGAAACTGCCCTGATGCTTACAGCTATATTTTGGAAACACCGTGTCCTGGAAAAGTTTTGATCCAGACTTACAGCTTAATCTCTCTTTTACGAGATTTACCCAACAGGACTATGTGAAGCCACATATTTGTGTATCGCATGTTGCCCTTCTTGCTTGTGTCCACAGTTGCAGCCTTCCTGGCCACAACCGCAACATCTGGACGGCTTTGAGGTCCTCTTCCGTTCCCTCCTCCCTGCCAGCTCCAGCTGGGTGGCGAAGAAGGTGGCCCAACCTCACCTGCAGGCCGTGGTTGGCCCCCTGAAGCGGGGGTACAAGTACGAGTTCAAAGTGCGCCCCTACAGCAGCCACCTGTATGGCCGAGAGAGCAATACCAAGCACCTTCGGGTTCCAGAGCTAGGTGGGAGCTCCATCAAACGTCACTGTCTAGCAGATACGAGCATATCGGTGAATTATTTGGCCCGGTTTACGGTCGATTGCTAGACTGAGAAAGTCACTGCATGGTTTGAGCAGAAGAGAAGCAGACAGACAGATCTAGTTCAGGTGCCGAGTGGGTGCATGTGGTCCAGTGAGTGTGTGATGCTCTTCCAGTGCCGAGCTCGCCCCCTGGTGGAATCACTGTGACGCTGGCCTTGGACAGAAACAATACCATCCAAGTTAGCTGGGATCCACCCCCGCACGAATCTCACAATGGGATCATTCAGGGTTACCAGGTGAGTGCTTTGCAGTCGCTCATGATGTCACAGTAATGTTCCATCTTGGTAAAATACAACCATTAGACTAATTTACATTATTTCTGCTTTTCTGTCCAGGTGTGGTGCCTGCACCCAGAGAGTCAGAAGTCCCTCAACTGGACAGTGAACAGTGCCACCCACAGCCTCGAGATTACGACCCTGGAGCCCGGGAAGCAGTACTGGGTCAGGGTGGCCGCCGTGAATGGAGCTGGAGTAGGAGTGCAAAGTGATCCAAAGCAGCTCACCATTGGTCAGTGACACAGGGAACCAACCGTGGGATTTGGCAGTATACAGGGGCGGGGCCACATGGACGCTGGCTGATTGGTCCCTGCTCACCCTCACCTCTGCCTCTCTCCCCCAGAGCCCCAGCGCTCCCTGGGCACCCCCCAGGGTGACTCTGACACCCTGACACGGGCCTTGGCACTAGTCCGGGACCCTGTGTTCATCGGCGGCATTGGCGCCCTCTTGTGGTGCATCCTGATGGTGACGGTGGTCTGCCTGTACCGTCGGCACACAAAGCCAGCCCACCTGAGAGGCAGACACCGCAAAGCTGCAGGTGATCACTGCATTTATATCTCACACCTTCAAGGCCATCCTCCAGTGTACAGTGGATATAAAAAAAATAGACACACCCTTGTTAAAATACCCAGTTCTTGTGATATAAAAAATGTGTACATGAAATTATTTAAAAACTTTTTCCCCACCTTTAAATGGTGACCTATAATCTGTACAATTGAATTGAAAAGAAAAATAAGCTTGGTTTCATCAGACCATAGCACATTTTCCCACATGCTGTTGGGAGATTTGATTTGTATTTAAATAAATAAAGAAATATATAAATAAATAAATAAATAAATAAACAAACAAGTAAATAAATTTTTTTTGCAAATTTATCTGGGCCGGGATGTTTTTCCTTATAAGAAAAGGCCTTTTGGGGCTTATTATGACCCTACCCCATAGCTTAGACATATGGGGAATATGGGAGATCAGCTTGGTGGAGCGGCTGGACCTGGGACAGGCATAATGCTCCTGATGTGTTCACTGTGTTCCATGGTATATCCAATGCCGTGGAAACATTTCTGCACGCTTCACCTGCCTGAAACTTTTCAACAATGAGATCCCTTTAATGTTTTGTAAGCTCTCTGCAGACCACGGCTTTGCTGCAACTGAGTATATATCAGGAAAAAAACTACTTGGGCAGCTGAACTTTATGTGGGGCTAATCAGAGTCACTTTAATTGATGGCAGGTGACTACCCAAAAAGACTGATTGCTCTAATTAAATCTAAAGGCGTATTAGTTTAAGGGTATACGTTTTGAGGTGGAAAAAGTCTTGAAATGATTTACTGTGGTCTCATTTTTTTTTGTTTCACAAAAACCTGGCATTGTGTGCGCACTTCTTATATCTAAGTTCCTTTCTACTTATGAAACAGATACTCCATCAATACATTTTGATGTGATTTAGATCTTTATTATCACTGTTGTTTATTTCTCAAGTAACGAAATGTTTACGAAATAAAATGTACATGGAATTCCATATGTTTGCAGCTGCGTATAATTATAATAGCTACTGAGACGCAGCTATAGACTTTTCCCGTTCTCCTAGTTGCTGATCTTAGTTACGTTTGCGCCTTCATTGACAGGCCTTTACCGGCTGGCCACTGAGGACCTCGTCATAAGGCACAGGTTTGTAAGACATTAGACATTTCAGTCCTGGCTATTTATATTGCACACAGTGTACACTGGAATCCAGTGAACCCTGAAACATTGTCAGAAGCATCTAACCGCTAACAGCTAATTAAGCCGTACACAGCCTTCATTTGTTTCTAATCTAACTAATAATGGGGTGATGGCTGGATTGTTGAAGTTACTGAGACACATTGTCGAGTTTGGTAGGAAAGCTGGACCAACCTGGTTACTGATGAGGTGAAAGCTCGGTGTTCCATCCTGTGATTGGTACTTAGAATGGCCGCCCCAGACTCGCCGTGGATGCCTGGTGTCTGGAGGTCCCCCCAGAATAACGACCAGTACCGGAGCCTGTGGGCCCAGAGTAAGGACAGCCCGAGCTTCCAGAAAGCCAGTGAGTTGTGGTCTCCTGATTAGCGTTGTGCTTGATTAGCATTGTGTTTGTGCCAGTATCTGATCCATTTTTCCATTTCTTCCGATTCCAGCTCTGCCAGTGACTGACAAGAAAGACCCGATCCCTCTAGATACCGCCGTCCCCGTTGTGTCCGACAGCTGTGGGGTGTATGGGACCTTCTACGTGGACCTCACCTCCAACGGCCTCAAGACGTTCAATAGCCCAGCTCAGCGCCCAAAAGTGCCTCACCAGAGTCTGCAGGCTCCTGAAACAGCGGGCCTTCCACAGCCTGTCCTTAAAATTCCCATCACCCAGGAGAGCCAGCTGTTGCCACGGAAACATGTCCTTCCCATCCAGCCCAGAATGGGTGTGCTCAAGGAGTCCCGTGAGAAGGGTCCCAAGCGAGGTGGGAGCCTGGTGTGATCTGCTCGGGGTCTGTCACTCTGGGACCGGCCCGGCCACCTGCAAGACGGTTAAGAACTCCATGGCTTGTCTTTCAGAACTCCACGCCGTCAACAGCGCCCCCCTGGTGCCCATGCGCCAGCGGCCGATGGCTCTGCAGGCTGCACCCAGTGCCCATTTGCAGAGGCTCAGCCATACACCAGGTAACTTAACGCATAGCGACGGACCTCACTGGCTGTCGTAAGTGTTGAGATAGGCCCTACTCTATTTTAGGGGGCGCGGTGGTTCAGTAAGCAGACTTTTAGCCTTATGTCTCCGGAGTTGGAGAGCTGAGTCTGAGTGTGGTCCTGCACACCATTCCCTCTGCTCCCTAGGCTAGGCTCCAGCTTACCTGGGCCCGCTACTAAATAAGTGTTATAGAAGATGCTTGGATGATATATCACACTTAGTTCAAAGGTACGACAGTGTGGGCTGATCTCATAACTTCTTAGCCAAATACTGGATGGTGGATGGTTTGTCCCTGCAATGACGCCATTTTGTCCCCCTCGCTTATACAGCCGGCCTACTGGAAAGCTCCCCCAGATTGCTGCACTACTCTGCCTCGCTGCATCTGGTCGACATGGTGCCGCCGGGGACCCACAGCTCACTGGACGATACCCGCAGCCTGAGCTCGGAGGACGGGTGAGCACACTCTCTCCTCCAACGGAGGTGGTCGAGGGTCCCCAATGCAGGCCTGCAGGCTTCCTGCTAGACTGTGCAGTCTGTTGCCTTTTGAAGCGGGCCGGATGCCCATAAGATGCTTATCCGCTGGAGAGTTTGTTTATCCAATAACCACCAAACAGCTAAAAGCCCCATAAGCCTTTAACCGCCGACATGATTTAAGCACGGCAGCAGGAAACCGCTTGGACCCAGGGATTTGCAGTGATGGCGACAGGACCACGGGGCTCATTAGGGAAGCAGGCAGTGCGGTGATTTATGGGCAGAAGAAGCCAGTGGGTTTGGCTGGAGGAAGCCTCCCAGCCTTGTGCTTGGACATGGGAAGCCTAGGTTGCCTCGCGGCGCGGGTCCATGTGATATGATCCGGACGATCATCAGGGACATTATGCCCGCCCCAGGTCCAGCCGCTCCACCAGGCTGACGGCCGACGACGCCTCCGTGGTGTCGGTCTGCCCCGCGCCTCCAGCCTCCACCGTCGGCTCCGACTGCCTGTCGCTCGCCAACCAGCCTTACAGCCGCCTGTCCACGGCCTCCTTCTGCCTGTCCGTGGACGACAACCAGGACATGGCCCTCGCTGCCCAGGAGGTGGCGCAGTACCTGGAGCTGAGCCCCAAGATAGAGAGGCGCAGGTAGGATCGCATTGGCAGGCCAGGTTAATCAATAGTACGACCTGGCATTTGCAGGCCAGGTTAATCAATAGTACGATCACCAGGAATCGGTGAACAGGCCACTTATCAGTTTGTTCCCTCTATGCTTGGTTTAATAGCCATGCAACTTTTGTTGTGATTCTTTCTTATCCTGCACGCTGGGACATGTTTGTTATAGATGGTAATGTCTCTAAATATATATATATGAAGAATTATTGCCACTTAGTTGCTGATTTTAGACAATCTGTGAAGACTTTAAGGTTTCTTATGTTTGTTTAAAGCTAAATATGAAAAAAAAATAACATACGGTATCATTATACTAGGGCTGTGTCAAGGATGATTGTGGTGAACAAAACTGGTAAATCTGGTAATGCAGCAGCGTAAGATGAAGCAGATCAAATAAAGTCACGTGACTCAAATAAAGACACCTGCCAGAGACTGCCAATGGCCACACCCCCAGAGACTGCCAGTGGCCACACCCCCAGAGACTGCCAATGGCCACACCCCCAGAGACTGCCAATGGCCACACCCCCAGAGACTGCCAATGGCCACACCCCCAGAGACTGCCAGTGGCCACACCCCCAGAGACTGCCAATGGCTACACTCCCAGAGACTGCGAATGGCCACACCCCCAGTATATACCTGTAAACCTTTACTGAGGGAATCCTGAGGGAAGCAACATATTTTATTAATTTTTGTACATCCTGTGGTGGACAAGGATGCAGACTCCTTAAGGGGTGTGGTTCAGTAAGGGGAAAAAGTAGGGGCGATTGGAAGATATTTTCAGGTGGGGGCATAAAAAGTGCCAACCTTATCATTAGCCAATGGTATGTTTTGAATTGGTGAGTGACAGGAGAGGAGGCATTCCCGGAGCCAATCAGCTTTCAGCTGGGGTCAGTGCCCCTTTGGCCCCACCTGTGGGAAAATAGGAAAAATATACGGAGGTCAGCCAGTTGGCGACAGTTTGTTCTAGGTGTTTGTCTCCAGTATTCACTTCAGTGCTGCCCTCCCCTTCGTGGGCTTTAGGCCTTGTAAGGTAAGGCTGTCCTGGTTATTGGCTGCCACTCATGCCCAGTAAGCACTTCTCGCGGCCAACCGTAGCACCATGTTCACTGTCCACCCAGGTGTTGTTGATCTCCCCCTGCTGGTGTTTGGTGGAATTTCAGTTGTCTCTTCATAATCACGTTAGAGTGACGCACGTTCCCCTTTGCTTTCAGGATCCTGTCGGAGAGCCCCGTGTCCTTGCCCCGCCCCTTTTCGCCCACACCCACCTTCGGCTACATCTGCGGGCCTCTGCCCTCCGACCTGGACGCCGAGGATGCCCGCGAGGACACGGGCAGGGCGCAGCATCCCGTCGCCAGGCGAGTGGCACTGCGGAGCACACCCTCTTCCTGCTGCAGCGAATGGGAAGGCTCGCTCTGGAATGGGTGGGGCTCGGTCACCGATAGCAACATGCCCAGCGCGCGTGCCAGCCTCATCAGCTCCTCCGACGGCTCCTTCATGACCGATAGCAACTTTGCCCGGGTTCTGGCTGCAGCCGCAGAGTCCATGGGTGCCACCAGTCTGTCAGGTACGGTTTGCCTGGAATTTAAATGTCCCAGTCGTTAAACTCGCTGTTTTCTATCAACACATTACACCACTCTAAATTCTATAGGTATTGTAATTCTTGCGACCCTCATGCTGAATCCTGAGTGATGCTATAATGTTAGCAGGATTTATTGGCGTTCACAGCCCCGGCCCAAAATCCATGAATTGAATTTTGCATATCATTGCTGTCCTATGAAAACCGTGCATTTCCAAAAATCCATGATTTCAGAAGTGTGAAAAAAATACACTTTTTTTCCCAGAAACTTTTACAAAATAACCCTAAAACGACACAATGAGCCATTCTCAGCACCACAAATAGGAACGTATTTTTATGAAGCCGTCAGTAATGTTTGAAATCAGCAAGGCAAATATGTCAGTGTCAGTCTCAACAAGAAACAAATTAATGTCGCTTTATAGTCACAATTAATGCGAGGTTAGTTAGCTAGCTATCTAGCCGTCAACTTTATGTTGTCTATATTGGAGACACAAAGTAATCAGTACAAATAGTAATCGTGAATACAAAGGTTAACTAGTACAAACATAAATACTAAACAGATTACTTCATATAACGTCATTAGTCAGTTAGATGTCAAACACTATCAGTCAGCAGAGGAGATATTTCACATAGAGTAACAAGTCACAATTGTCACTAAGTGGACATGCAGGGTTTTCGTTGCACAGTGACGACATGGCCACTAGGTGGCAGCCATTGATCAGAGAAACTTCTCTCATTATTGAGTTTATTTTACTATATTTGATGATGGTAACAGACTTTTTTTTGTCTTCATGTTTGTTGTCTTTATTTTGTATATGACAATTTTTTTATTAACGATATAGCTACTTCATGAATGTTTTATGTGACATATTAATTGTTACATTGATTTGCATATTCAATTCAGATCTGATAAATAAATACAGACCATAGCTGCAGTGGACAGACTGGCTCCGAGCATTTAGGCATTTCCGTGCTCATGTTTATTCTTGCTCTGCTCCTCACCGCGCTGCGGAACCATGGTAGAAACCCCTCCCAGAGGAGCTCATATCCAAACTTTCTAAAACAGTTCAAAAAGATTCCTCTCTTCAGAGATGCTTCTGAAGGGGTTGGCTTCAGATATTTTGTGTGTTTTGGAGGCTCCTGAGGCCCTGCCCTGGCCCTGCCCTGGCCCTGTTCTCACCCTGCCCTGGCCCTGTTCTCACCCTGCTCTGGCCCTGCCCTGGCCCTGCTCTGGCCCTGCCCTGGCCCTGTTCTCACCCTGCCCTGGCCCTGCTCTCACCCTGCCCTGGCCCTGTTCTCACCCTGCTCTGGCCCTGCCCTGGCCCTGCTCTCACCCTGCTCTGGCCCTGCCCTGAGCCTGCTCTGGCCCTGCTCTGGCCCTGTTCTGGCCCTGCTCTCACCCTGCCCTGACCCTGCTCTGGCCCTGCTCTGGCCTTGCCCTGGCCCTGTTCTGGCCCTGCTCTCACCCTGCTCTGGCCCTGCCCTAGCCCTGCTCTGGCCCTGTTCTGGCCCTGCCAGACCCTCTGTCCTCTCTTGCTCTCTACTCTCCCTATGTACGCATGAGTAATCACATTTCACTTTGGTCTCAGCGTGCTAATCCAACTGTGCCTATGTAGGGCAGCTCCAGGCTGGCTTTGCTAAGTGAACTACAGGTCTGCAGGCCCGACTGGGCCCAACAGGGCCCCAGGGGACCCAGGCTCACTGGCAGATTTGGGCCGGACTCAGGCCAACTTTTTCATGCATCGTTTGGGTTTGGGTTGGGCTCCTTTTACAAGTCGCCAGTTGCCTCGTTATGCTTTTGAAACATCGCATTTGTATGTGTGTGTGCCTGTTTGGATATCTGACCCTACTCAACACTACAACTTAAAGACGGACACTGAGCTCAGGCTGAGAGATCCTGTTAATACTTGGCCTCTGGTCAGGCTGGGTCTGAATGTCATGGGCCCGGCCTGGGGTCTGGTTGGCACCATGCAGATCTCTAAACCAAACACCATGCCGGTGTCACTGTCAAGGATGCTTGGTGGCCTCCATCAGGGAGGAGGCGAGAATGGGGTCCCCCCCGAAAAACAGAGGTTGCTGGGTGAATTACCCCAGCAGACACGATGGAGTGATGGCCCGACACCATCTGGGCCTGGCAGGTCACCCGGGCCACTTTAATCGAGTCTGGCGGGGTGTCTGGCCCGTTTGGCCGGGGAGGGACGGCTGGGTACTTGTGAGGTCCGTGACAGGGACCCACAGGGGGGGAAAAGTAGTCTGATTGAGGTCACACTCTATCTTCTGGCACATTGTGGCTCTGACAGACAGGGGGCGTGGGGTAAGGCATCACTCAGCGACTCTCGGCAAATTGATCCGCCCCGACCGCCTATGTGTCCGATAGCGTCTCCTAATCAATCATGTCTCCGCCGTGCCAGCTTGACGCGGCCCTCTATTTGTCCGGGGCAAAGTTCTGTCCTATTTACATGTTTGTCCTTGACTGGCAAAAAAAACGTACAGCTTGGGGAAGTCAGGCAAACGAAAATAGTCTGTTAATTACACTGTGGTTGTTTTTGTCATGACTGGGAGTGTAAATATCCAACGACCTTAAAAAAAAAAAAATAGACCCCCAGATGCAGGCTTTTAGAGATTCCTGAAGGATTTGGGCGTGAACTGTCTCAGCCAATTAGATTTAAACGGCGAAAGGATTACAGAACTAGTGTTGCAGAAGTGAGCAGACGAGAGACAAACTAGCAGAGAGAATATAATTATAAACTCATGCATTATTCAGACTCTGTGTGTTTTGAAACATTTTCACAACTATTTTTTTTCCCTGTTTTTTTTTGCAAAACGCAGAGTTCACCCCCCCAGCCTCTCCCCTGAGCTCCTTCCTCCCTACGAGGGAGTGTTTCGGGGATCTCGATCCCCTACCCGTGTGGAACTGGAGCACAGCCTGGATGGAAGAGATGGAGGCGCATCTTCGTGCCTCCAGGGTGGTACCAGCGAGTCCAGATCCAAACTTCATGCCAGACACTTTGGGTTATGGTCAGGAGGACGGGCCGGGAGCGGTGTTTCTGGATGGCCGTGGTGTCCACAAAACGCACCCCCGAAGATGATCGCCTTCAGCTATGATTCTCGGAACATCTGGCTGTCTCGAGCCTGCGCTGGTCAACATGCTACATTTCCCACAATACCTCAGGGCAATCTCTCTTCAGCTGAATCTTCCCCGTATGACCTGGGTTCAGTTTTTATAGTAGAACGGGAGACCTTATAAGTAACGTTGTACACATTTTGTACACAAAGTAAGTAAGAAGAGAACATGGTGGATTGTTCCGGACGTTTTTTCAGTGTCCATCGCTGTTTCACTGCTCTGTGATTCAGGCCATTTCTGCTCTTAAAGAAGATGGATCTGATCCAAGCAGAAGCTGTGCATTTCCTCTCCTTTGCAATATGCTGTACAAATCATTTTCAGCAATATTATTATAATGTTTTCAATTATTCTTTTCTTCAGGCTGTATGATTTATTTTCAAGAAAATATTGAGAGGAATGGAGATCTACTGTTCAGAGACTATTTCTGTGTTCACTCCTGTTTTGATGTTTGTGTTTTAGGGCACCATTGTTTCAGTTCTGAATCTTAAGCTATAGCTGTATTTAATGAGTATTGCTGTTTTCGTTTCTGTTCGAATGTGTTTACAGAAAATGAATATATAACTAAAAAACCTTTGTTATATTATAATCCTATAGTGAGCCAGACAAACGTGTATAAATGGAGAAATTAGTAAGGGATGTACTGAATTTGTAAAGGTTTGTATTTTATAAAAATAGATTATGTCTCAGTAGAACTGGGCTAATGTTTGTCTCACGGGAGATTGCGTGGTTAGATACCTTTCTACTGTTTTCACATTACCTTGTAAATGGTAGTTTTACACTTTGCATTTTCTTTCTTACACTGTAAACTAACCATGGTTTTCCGCTCGTACCAATGAAAATAAAGGAGCCGTGTGACATCAGCATGCCGGGTGCCCGGGCGGTGCTGACCCCCGTCTGGGGGGGGCGCGCTCACACTCTCTCTCTGGCTGGCCCGCCTGCGTGTTGCCGGTGTTTGTAGCTGTAAATGCCCAGGCCTAGACCACCCGCTCAGGGAACGAATCCGAAATCACATCAAGCATCTGAGCCACCATCCTCTCCCCCCCGCCACATCGCCGCCCCACTCCAAAATCTAAAGAGCGGGGACCCCTGAGTCTGCCAGGGAGTCCATATCCATACTCTCCCCTGTAAAGAATGGGGGACCCTGAGTCTGCCAGGGTGTACATATCCATACCCCCCCCCCCCCCCCCCAAA
>JAODKL010000107.1:18161384-18172625 GCA_026780765.1 Petrocephalus schoutedeni
TTTGGGACGTTTTCTTTTCCACTGTTAAATTTATTATAAAATCAAATTGAAAATTTTATTACATTTCAAAAAATAAAAATTTAATTTTGGAGTGTGTTGATGCATGATTGCCTTTAGAAATTAAAGATGTTTATCTGGACCGGCCATAAACCCCCTGAAAATCAAAACCTGTCTGAAAAGTACTCAGGTCCAGATCTTTCAGGGTCCTAGCTGGGTACCGAGAGGCCTTCCTCCCCCGACTGCGCACTGCCGCTGGGGAGGGGGTGGCAGGCCTCTGGTGTACGCCCCCCCCCTCCAGCATTCTCTAAAATCCTCGGCTGCTGACGGTCAGGCTGCCGATTTTCGCCTCTGTTTTATTTTTTTTCCCAGCTCTGCCACGGTCACGGAGCCTACCGTAATTCCTCTGTGCGCTCAAGGACGACACCTCAGCTGGGCGTGACGCAGTAAAGCGCGCTTAAATGTGGGGGCTTCCTGCGTGTCAGCGCACCGCTCTCGCGCAGCGAGCGATACCCTCCTCATCTGGCCCCCGGGTCTGTATCACAGTGGCTGACACTATGGCATTCCTATCCCAAGATTCCCGGCAGGCAGAAGCTCACGTGGTACATGTCACTGGTCCCTTGAGATGACACCCTTCTCGCCCCCCCCAACCCCAAAAAAACTTCAACAACCCGGCATGCAGAGAGATGAGATGAAATGGTTACTTACGGAATGGACCAACTGGAATGGATGGAGGGTGGTGATGGAAAAGTGGGAAGAGGGGAAGAAACAGACAGTGAGATGGGTCGGGCTTTCTGATCAGGCGAGCAGAAACAAACATTTCGGCCCCGCCACAGGCCTGGGGCCCCGCGTTTCAGAGGGCCCTCTTCCGGTCACCCCGTGGGGCGCGCCACTTAGCTCGCAGTCAGTACACTCTATAAATATTTCAGCCACCCTCCACAAAACTGAATCATCTCCCCCGACGGCTGTCGGATGGAATAATCCGCCGAGTTTACCGCGGGCCCCTTTCTCTGGGTCGCATGGAATATTCATAATGAAAAAGAATGGGCTCGCTGCACGCCCTGCCATGTTTTATAAAACACGGCCGAATCTGAGTAAAACCCTTTTTAATCGCGCATGGCAGCTTCAGATTAATGGCAACTGCCATATTAATTTCCCCCTTTGCCTGGGTGTGCCGGGGGATTTGAGAGGCTTGAAGTACGGAGATCTATACCACCAGGCTTTAAAACTAAAAGAGAAAGAAGACTGAGTGGAAATCAGTGGATTTAAATGTTTTTTAATGTGGATGTGCAGTGTCATGTGTTTGTGTCCCTTGCTGGAGGGGACCACGAGGATCCAGAAAAACAGATGACAGATCCCAATAAACCAAAATAAATATATATATATATTTTTAACAGCCTAAGCTGCTTAAAAAACCAAACTGTGCTATAAAGATTTGTTTATAATTGATTTCCCTCTGGATTTCAGTTTTAGTGCCGTCACATTAGGAATCGTTAACTGCATTTAAATGGGATTTAATAAAAAGTTCTCACAAAGACAGACATGTGAGAGTGTGTGATAAAAGCCAGAGAACTTCTCCTCACCATGGACCTGCAGGCTTCCGGAAGATTCTGCCTTGCCCACGCTGTTCTCTGAGACGCAGGTGTAGGTGCCCTCGTCTTCCGCGCGCACCTGGGTCAGTCGCAGGCTGTTGTCACTGCGGATCTCGGACCTGTAGAGACCAGGGGCCTCGTTTTTTCAGAGTTGCGTACGCACAAAAAGTACGCCCAAAATGTGGGTACGCAACAAAACTCGGGAGGGAAAAATGTGTATATTTACAGAAACACAGGAGAGGGTATATGCAACATTTTGGACAAATTGGGAAAAGGTGATACCCATTTTAAAGTAGGGGACTGCAAAAAAATGGTGAAATGACCAGGCCAGGGGCCAACAATCCACACCATCAATCCACGCCTAAACCTAAAAATGTGAACCGGGATGTATTTTAATTATTATTATTAATTCCATTTATCGTATTGTACTGGGATTCCATTTTATTTGTATTTGCCTTTGATAATTTAATTTGCTATTTCAAATGCTATGCCTTGTCACCTCTTTCTATGAATTAAAAATATCTCTATGCACTGTAAAATCTGTATGTAATGTAATATGTTATGTGCCAGACATTCGCATGCACGGATCGCCTTATAAAAGTGACCACATAAACGCAAAGACTAAAAGAGAACGAGTTTTCATGGACCATCAAGATTACTTTAACTAATTAGCTCACTATCTGCACTATGTGTAACGTCTTTGCACTTTGCCTGATTTGCATTAAATGTATGATTCCCTACGCTGTGGGTAAACAGACAAATATAAAAACTACATTTTGCAGCGATGTCCACTTTCCCAAATATATTTGGAGCGATTGTCTGCACTGACATTGCAATAAGGGCACCTCAAATCAAGCCAACGTTTATTATCAAAGGCACGACAGTATAACACACAGCAGTAGATCCAGGGCTAATTAAGCTACCTTTTTAATGGAAAGCCATTGCATTCTATGAATGCACAAGTTGTCCGTGATGCCATCATGACATTGACTTGACATAATGATTTGTGTCACTTACCAATCAGTACCTCCCTGCACTGGCACAATAGCTTTGGCATAGCAATGTATCCCCTATCAAAGGAGCCATATGCATGTGTAAGTTTGAGGGCAAAGACGTGGGCTTGTCCCACAATAGCGACAGTCTCACATTTCTTCAGATCCAATCACTTCATTTTCCCCGACGTTTTGTAATGCTGACAGAATGTCCTGCAGCGGCTAAACACACTTTTTAAGATTCACCTTAATTATCGCTGCACAAAGTACTAGTACTCTGACCGCGAAATGCAGTTCGGCATCTAATCTGAAAATGCAAAAGTGCTAGAAACAACTGTGCAATATAAGCATGTGTGTAAAAATCATTAGAAAATGTACTTTTAAACATTATCTAGTTTACAATAAATGTGCGTAGGCACCCAAATATGACATTTCGTCATGCCCCTTCCTCGCACTGCTCAAAATTCCTCTTCTTGGTTTTTTATTTTCAGCTGCTATCATCTGCATTTGTAACCAGTAAGGCTTTATTTGCATATTATACCAGTGTGCAACTCATTTGCATTGATAATTGTGGGCAGCAATAGGGCAGGATTTCCAGCTTCTGCATGTGTGCACATTTACGAGATAGTTCCGACATCTCAGAGGGGAAAATGTGCGTGTGATAAATCCAAATATTTTTGTGCGCATGCATTTCTTTTCTTACATATGCGTTTTCTCACGATGACATTATGCAATGCTTGATAAATGAGGCCCCAGGAGCTGCCAGGTTGAGGGAGATCAGACTGTGGGTGATCCAGCCCCACCAGGGATCCATTTCACTGCCAGGGATCCTTTTCACCACCTGGGATCCTTTTTACCCCAAGCAGAATCACAGTGGCTGTGCTATCAGCACTAAAATCTTGAAAATCGGCTTCAAAAGCACTGAGTATACTTCAGAATGTAACAAAAGACAATATAAGCCTTGCTGCTTCTGCTTAGATTAAACAGTGATTCTAATCAGATCCAGCACTTTTTTAAATGTAAGCAAGGTTTTTTTTTAAACCAGCTGAAATGGAAAATTCAATTTCAGCTACTTTCCGGGAAAATACATACATAGTGCCAATTTTGCATATAAGTCCCAATCAACTATCGATCCATCCTCCAAGCCCTGATGCCTCAGGCCTGGAGCCCATCCCAGGCAGCACAGGGCTGAAGGCTGGGAAGCCGGTCTACTGCAGGGAACACACACTCATAATCAGCAATTTAGAAACCCCAATTAACTGCATATCTCCGGACCGCAGGAGAAGTCCAGCACAACACAGAGAGATCATGCAAACGGTCACAACAGAGCAGAGACTCGACCCCCCGCCGTGAGAAGACTGCGCTACCCACCCAGCCCCCATACGAGCCTCGCCGGCATTCCACCTCATCTACTGTGGAAACCCTGCGCAGCATATTTGGGGTGAATTCCGAGCCCTTTGTCTTCTCAGAACACGTTTTTCATATAGCATCAGAAAGGAATGGCGTCTCTCCCTGTAGCCCGGATGTGTGTGGAATGAGCTCAGGCCACGGCACATATTCATACGGAGATGTAAGCTGGGAGCGACTTACAACTCGCATTGGGATAAATATGATGTCCAAATAAACTTCTCAATGGGTGCATGACTGTGTAGCAGTATTTCATAATGGAATAAATGAAATATGTGCTTGGATATGTTACTGCAAACTAGCAAACTAGTAGGGGTGTGGCTGGGGAGGGGGGGTATTAGTCTCTGAATAAAGGTGCGCTAATTCCTTTAAATAGTGTATTCCTATTCCTAAGTTCCATTAAAATCAGACCCCTTTAGTAAAGGCTTAGCCCCCCTTTTCATAAATCTGTAGTGACACTTGTTCAAACAATTACTTGCTGCTAAAGCTGGTTTCATGCTCAGAAATCGGGCAGGCCGACCCGTCCGGGACTCGTCCCGTCCCGAAACTCACCGGCCGCGAGGCAGCTCCCCCTCCTCTCGTCGCCAGCGCACCGTAGGGTTCGGGTCTCCGTGAACCTCGCACAGAAAGTCCACCGTGTCGTCGGCCAGCACCACCTGGTTCACCGGCTTCCTCACAAACACCGGCCGCTCTGTCGAGACGCATGTGGGTCACGTGAGGGTCACCTGACACACGGATACGGCTGAGGAGGGAATGGGGGGGGGGTCGCGGGGGGCGAAGCGGCTCACCGAAAACCACCAGCTCCGCCGGGTCACTGTCCTTCTCGCCCACCATGTTGGTGCCCACGCACACGTACATGCCCGCGTCACCCTTCCTCGTGTTGGAGATCATCAGCTTGCCGCCCCGGATCTGAAACGTAGCCCCATCCCAAAAAAGAATCAGACAGAGGACCACAATTTGCCCAAGGCCGCACCAACTAAGACACCATCAAACCCAAAGCCAATCCGCTCTTTTTCCAGACATATGACACCCCCGGGGAACTTAGACCGCACTTATCTGAGACCGTTTCCCCTGAAGAATTGCTAGATTATCTCTAAACGATTCGCCTGACATTGAGGACGCCCTCAAAATGGCCAGATTCAAGCAAACATATCCAAACCCCATTTAGATAAGCTGCAGGGACAACATGTGTGTTTGTTCTGTAAAAGCAGCGCCCCCGGGAAGCTGCAGGTGCCCCGTTTTTTCTTTCTGACTGCGGACGTCACTAGCTGCTGGAGGGCGGAAGGCAGACTCACTGTGATCCTTTCGTCCTTGTCGTTGACCCGCGCGTTGTTCCTCTTCCAGGAGATGGTGGGTTCGGGGTGGCCCCGGGGGGGGATGCACTCCATCACCGCGGGCTCGCCGGCCGCCACCACCACGTCGCTGGGCGTTTGCCGGAAGTCATCGCGCAGAACTGCCATGGAGGGGGGGGGGCACGGCTCAGGTGACTTCATTCCAGGATGGTGGAGCAGGACAACAAGGCAAACTTCTACCGCAATTTACATAAATTATGCAAAGAAATCAGTTTTTCATTTCTGCGCTGATGGGCTGTTTACGCTTAAATGCAGGCACTTCTTCCCTGGATTTGGAAATAAAGGCGTCCTGGATGTTTTTTGTTATTCATCCCCCCCCTCAGGCTCCAATTTACTCGTCCTCCTGTTTGCTTTCTGCCTTTAATCTGTCTTTTAAGGTTCAACATGCACCGTCTCCAGTCCAATATCAAAGCAGTTGAAAAATTTAATGAAAAACAAACACTCCTAAATGCACACGTGTGTCCACACAAGCACACGGACACACACACACACACAAACGCACAGCACATGCACACACACCCATATGCACACACACACACACACACACACCCATATGCACACACAGACACACACACACACACGAAATCACAATTCCTCTCCCCTTTACTGACATCATTCTTTCAGTCATCGGGAATTTGTCACATCTCGAGCTTGTCCTGGGTCCATATTTGCCGAACTGCATCTCACCAATCTATGATTTCACTTCCGCCAGCTGAAATCCATGCCCCAGAGCTTGACTTGGGATAGACGTCACCAAGGACCGCTTTCCCTGAATTGCGGTGGACTAACGGCCCGAGACATATTCGTATTCGGAACCCACAGACCAAAAATACAGTCTCCAGATATGCTGTCTGCGTCCTCCCCGCGGCCTGCGACGTCGGCCTACTGCACAAGAACCCATAAGCAATGTAGCCCTGCAAGGACCTGGGAAGCAACAGTCATCACCATTTTGTTGGCCAATGAATGGCACCATGGCCAGAAGAATAATATACAGAGAGTTGAGTACCTCTGGGTTCACTTCACCCCAGTCAGCCCCGCTCATGGGTCAGCTTAAGCGAGCCATGTTTGTGTTATCGCAGAGAGAGTCTAGCCAATTGCTCCTCAGGGGACCCATTTGCCGTTTGTTCTGAGAGACACTCACATGTTGATAGACTAAGCTTCCAGTGACTGACTAGAAACAAGAGCAGGTTTTGGAGATGAAGCAATATATGAACACTGCTTAAAACCTCACAACTGTCACCAGAAATGTTGAAAGCTTGTCATTAAGTGGTCAGACTCAGATGCCTTTCCTAGATGCAAAGATACAATCAGCACACAAATATCTCCCAAGATAGAATCTAGTAAGGAACTAAGTCTAACTGCAACATACAAAAATTCAGTGGAGTAGTTAGAAGTACCAAGCTAACCACTTCACAATGGAACAAATTAACGGTCGACAGCGAGCCGGTGAAAGGCGAAAATCGAGTATATCCCCAACATGCTGTACCCTGGGCATGTGAAATCATCGAGGAATCCTCTCGGATCGCCTTCAGCAGATGCTAAAAACGTTTAGCGGGAGAACGTTTGGAGGCCTAAAATCTTCTGCAAATCCGTGCATTTTTACACGCGTTGCAGATTTTTGTAAATCTTGCCCAAGCCTGATTAAACTGAATACTTCCACACCCAGGCAAAGGCATCATTTAATCATTTGTGAATTGTGTGTGTAGGGGGGGTGGTGCACAAAACAAGTATGATTTGCACTATTAACGCATCCAATGTCCCACTTGGAATCACTACTGTCTACGGTCAGCCCCAGAACCCTGGCTATGCCTGAACAGCCAGGTGCTGACATACCCAGGCCAAACTCCCACATACTCGCGTTGATCTACAGCTGTCTGTCGGCATCTGCATGAACATGCGAAACAATGTTCCGAGTGTCTTTCGAGGGGGAAATTATACGGTGCGTAATTATACCGTATGGCATCGTGGTCAATCCGTAGAGTGCACTTCTGTTCTCTGAATCTCTCGCAAGCTGAGGCAAGAGATTAAAAATACATACTTAAAATACATAAGGCAAATCATGCACGAGGAAAATGGTAAACGTTGCACAGAGACTGTTAGCTTCCGAAAGCCCAGCGTATGCGGGGATTGGGAGAAACGCAGCACGAGGATTTCTGATGGTAAAACCGTGACACTCACTGTCAGCTCTTGCCCCCATCCTGGAAACAAGACCCGCATTTGTCTAATTAAGCGCAGGTGTGACTAATTAATGCATGGCAGTAATTGCGAAACAGGCTGGGTGCGGAGGGGAGGCTTACTCTCCGCAGTGCCGAGGGCATGGGGGCAGGCGTGTGCGGATTCCCGGCAGTCTGACCCGTGCGATGAAGGCGCCCCAGGTGCGTCGCTAGCAGGCGGGGACCTCAATCGCCCGCCCCACCGCCCCCCAAAAAAATAAAACCGCTTCTGGCTAATTTGGCAGAGGCAGCAACATGAGCAGACCACCAGAGAAGGATCTGGAAAAAACAGCACTCGTGCCTTCAAGCCCCCCCCACCCCCACTTCCTCGGGACTGGCAGGCAGTGAAACGACAGTTTTGCTCCCCCCTCCCAACTGAACTGATGGATCTGAGTCATCCATGACGATGGGGGAGGGATGCACTTGATTCGCTTTGGATCAATTAGTTGCATCACGTTGGTCGACTCCTGCCTGCTTGTGGTGCCTTGTGGCTCCGCCCCATTCACAGTCTGTCAGGCCGGCGTGTTTAGGGTGATGCAGTGGGCCTTTGGGTAAGGGGGCAGGGTATATTACTATATCTATTTTTTACAGAATTTTTTTACTATTTTGCATTGAAAGTTTTTCCCGATCATGCACCTTGAGTCTGAGCGTCACACTACGAAGGAAGGCGGGTGGGGGAGGGGGTTCATTAGGGCTAAATTACACAGCTAATGTCACCACAATGTCAGCACAGCAGGGGCAGGACAGTCTAGCCTGATTAATGCGCTCCTCGGATGAAGACAAAACCTGGCTAACAAACGTAAGGTACGCCAGCTGCAGCAGGGGATTCTCGCTAACGCGCGCGCACACACACACACACTTTGTTTCTCTCTCTGCACGCTCCCCAAAGTGCAATAAAGACGGCTCCTCCGTCCTGCGTTTCTCAGACGGTGCTCATTGTCTGTGTCCGTCACTGCCGCGTCGTCCCTCACGCGCTCAAGAAGCCCGAGGCCTCAGATCGCTCTTCTGAGCTGCTCCCCCGGCTCCAATTACAGGAGCAGGCCGGGCCCGGCGGCCCAGGAAGGCCTGGCTTCTATACGGGCCTCACTCCGGCCGAGAGCTAGCACAACAAAGCGTCAGACCGTGACCCCGTCTCCCCGACATTCGTTAAAAAAAGGCGTTTTTTTTCTGTTTATTCGCAGCACTTTCCAGTGAGAATAATCGAGACGGACATGCGACACGAGGGCCTCCTGGCAACCTGTCGCCCTTCGGCCCGACGCGGCCCGCGCCCGTCTGCACGCCTACCTCCCGTACTCTGCATCTGGAAATAGAGAAGGCACACAGGCCTTCATTAGATGCTGCCAATTACCCACAGGGCCCTGGGGGTGGCTGGCAGATTAAGCCCGAGCCCTCTGACCCCTGACTACAGCCCCCCGGGACCCCTGGTGCTGACTACAACAAAGCCTGCGTAATCCCCCCGCCAGGCCTGTGGTCCACTTCAATTAGCGTGATCCTTCTAGCTCATTGGCGTAGCACACGGGGCATCGCTAACAAATGCTGGGAAATCAATTTCCCCTCCTATACTTTCGTTAATTTTTCAGCAGCACCTTTTACAGAGTAAACAGTCACCCGAAATATCCATCTGGCCATCTATTCTGCCTGAAGCGTGTGCCCATGTCACAAGTGTGACATTTAAACACGTTACAGGCTGACACGCACACATGTTCCAACATCTGCCGGCTGCTCCACGCTGCGCGACTCCGTCAGTCATTCGGCTCGTGTAAAGAAATCGAAATAAAAGCAGTACTCCGTCTCAGCCTGCCATCACTAATTTATAACAGGGATGCTTCTCGACTTGACTGAGATAGCCGCAGCACGCCAAACCTCCTCTTTAATTAAAAAGACAGTTTATCGCAAAGATCTAAAAGTCAGGAACGGGGAGGGGGGGGGGGGGCTCTCTGACATTGTGAATAATTTGCAACCGGTCATGAATAGATATTCAAATCTCTCCGAAAATGACGAATGTGTCTTTCTCGCTGAAAGGCTCCCGTTTTCAGAGTCCCGCTCAGGCTTCTCCGAGGTCATCCGTCAGCCTGTCTACTAGCATCTCCAGATGATTTGAAGTAATCTGTCACGCGCGCCTCCCGACTGGGAGGCTGGCTCCTGCGAGTGCGAGCGCACTAATCTCCAAAGTTTTCATCCTTGAAAAGGAAAACTCGCCTCCGCCCGGCAGTGACATTGTGGCGGACGTGACTGTCAGCTTTTAATCGAAGATGGGTAAAAAAAAAAACCCTAGCGTTGATGAATGAGTCGTCTTTTGCTTAGACATGTGAGTACAGTTAGTCATATTTGTTCAGGAAGTGTATATACAGTCACCAGATGGAATCCTTACCTGTTTTCTAAATCATGCCCGGTTCAGATGACGATGCCGTAATCAGTGCTGTCAAAACCAAAGCGAACTCTAAACTGATGAACCGTCTGAAACTCGCGCAGCGTGTCAGTATTGGTCGTCACACAATCCCTGGCATGGCTCCATAATCCCTCTTTTTTCTCCCCAAGGCGAGACAGACTGACATGTGGGGGTGGGGTGGCCAGGTGATAATCGATACCCTCGGCTGTCAGCAGCCGATGGAGATGGATGGAGAGCTCCCAGCTGCAGGTGTTCTCAAGAGCTTCCAGGGAGGATGGAAACCACCGCCTGACATTCCGTGTTGGAATAGGCGATCTTACGAATTCCGCTGGCCCTGTTATGCAGCACATCTCAATTCAATTTATTTTATATAGCGCCTTTCCTAGAGCAGGGTGATGTCAAGCTTCTGAAATTAACTGGCCCTGTTATGCAGAACATCTCAATTCAATTTATTTTATATAGCGCCTTTCCTAGAGCAGGGAGATGTCAGCTGGCCCTGTTATCCAGCTGGGGGGCTGGGCTGCAAACGCAATGAAGCTGGCTAACAGACTCTGAAGCCAGCAGATCGCTTTTCAGCCTTGATTGTCCCCGCTGTCATTTTACATCCCTGCATTCTGGTCGGCTGGGGGGGGGGGCTTGATTTCCGCACGCCAATTTTCACAGCTGGCCCTTCTCGAGTGACGCGATTTCCTCACATCACACAACCCCCCATCTACCCCATTCCCAACTAGATCCACATCAAAGGGCACATTTGGAGACCAGCTACTAAAGGAAATGGAGGAATTCTGCAGCATCTCCATCGCAGTAGGGAGAGGGCCGGGGCGGGAGGGGTGGGCGAGGGCACCTGAGACAGAACAGATCCACATACTGTCCATTTCAGAACATTACAAACATCATCCCCAGTATATCAGCATTTCAGCATATATGTCCCACCCCCATTGTGACTGTGTTTTAACAAAATCCATACAGGAGCTGTATAACATTAATTTAAAACTGGCCTACAGTTACTCTCGGTAGCGCCTGCGTTACCTTGGGGCCTCAGTGCCCTACAGTTACTCTCGGTAGCGCCTGCGTTACCTTGGGGCATCAGTGCCCTACAGTTACTCTCGGTAGCGTCTGCGTTACCTTGGGGCCTCAGTGCCCTACAGTTACTCTCGGTAGCGCCTGCGTTACCTTGGGGCCTCAGTGCCCTACAGTTACTCTCGGTAGCACCTGCGTTACTTTGGGGCCTCAGTGCCCTACAGTTACTCTCGGTAGCGTCTGCGTTACCTTGGGGCCTCAGTGCCCTACAGTTACTCT
>JAODKL010000107.1:18204973-18227966 GCA_026780765.1 Petrocephalus schoutedeni
TTCTGACCACGTGTATTTTTGGAACAGTGGCTCGGATCTGAGGGACTGAATCACAAATACAGATAAATTCTAAATATGCCCTGGAGATGGGGTCATCTGTTTCTCTATTTAATTATGAAAGAGATCATACCTTGCTGAAAAGCTAACACGCCCCCCCCGAGTCTCACCTACTCTTTGGGGGGTGGGGGGTGGAGGCAAGGACTGGCCCTTTAAGAAAACCCATAAACTTCATTATGGATTAATTGATTAAGGACGTTCTGCTGGAGAATGACAATTTAGCACATCCATTGATCCACCTTTGAATGGGATTCACTGCTCACCATCCTACCCGGGGGAGGGACATGAACTCACATGGGGAGCGTCCAATTTCCTGCTTCACCCAGAATCCCTCACTCGCTTGCCGGCCCTTGCTGCTGCCGGCCCGCTCTTTGTCTTCATGTCTCCCGGAGTGTGGTCTGCTTAATTGCAGGGCTGTGAAGCGAGGACCCCCCCCCACCACCACCCCCGTTCCTCTTTACACCTCTGAATGGGACTGGAAATTGGTTTATAGAAAAGGGGGCCGAGACTACGGCTTCTGTTTTCCACACAAATATAAAGATAAGGCAGGATGTAAGGAAGGGTGAAATTAACCCCCCGTCTAATGAGAAGTTTAATCGTTCAATGGGACAAAACGGACAACTCAAGCCGCAAATTACCCCGTAAAGCCTCTACAAGGTTTTTTATTATGAAAAATAATTCAAGCTCCGCAAACAAAAACCCCAAAGTAGATAAGCGGCTGGCTGATTCCGGCAGGAAGCTAACCGGTAATTATCGCTCCGTATTAGTCACTGAGGTGCCGGCCACCTCGGGCTCCCAGCCCTAGAGGAAGCTTGGTCAGGCCACCGTGCGATTTATCGGCAGATTCTACCGGGCCGGGCCTACGACACTCCGCACATCCTCCTCCCCCGGCGGAGTCCTGCTGCGGGAAGTTGGACCTCCGATCTTTTCATCTCCCAGGAGACGGAATGGCCAGAGCGATTCCACGGGCCCCATGCTGAGCCAGCGGTGGAGAGGACAGCAATTACGGGCCACACTTCTGAGTGCTTCCTCTTCAGCGCAGCCTGGCGGCTTGCCAGTGACGCCATGTGACTCTTGCGCCTGTCAGGCTGTTTGCCGGAGCCGGGCGGACTCGCTTAGGGATGCCAGCGTCCGTGACCCCTGCTCTCCGTGAACCACAAGCATCTCAATATGCTGAGCTCCTAAAACACTGACTACCTGAGACATGTTCAAAAACCACAGTTGTTTATATTTCTTTAGCAGATTTTTGCCTCCTAAGTGCCATATATAACGCGGGGCCAGTCAGTACTTGGAGCAGTTGGGGGTCCAATGGTGACATCACTCTGCCATCCTGGGGATTTGAACCTTCCGCTCACAAGTACACATTGCCTGCCATTTATTGGCAAAGTGTACTTTTATGACTACATTAATGCACTGGAGCATGCTGGGGGCCCCAAAAACCCTCAGCATAACTGAATCGGCTTCCTGCCTGTGATTCCCCGCGCTCTCCTGCGGGAGGCGCTCTCCGCATCCCTGGCGTCCGCATTGCCGGAAGTGCGCCCTCCTCCCACAGCGTTCTGCGCCGCGCTGCTGGCAGGCTGACGGTAAAAACAAACAGCCACCGTGGCCCTGGTGCTGGTGTCTGTGATGCACCTGCTGGCTTTCTGTGCCAGGCGACAGGTTTGTTAGCGATAAAACAGTACTGTGTTAGTAATGTGTTTATTTAAAAAATAATAATAAACTGTAAATAATGATAAACTAACAGTGCAATATTAATAAAAAAATATCAATTAAATCCGCAATGTATACATACATATGTATGTTATAATTTTTCATTTAATAATATTACAAATTTATGTATAATATTTTATCATATAATGTACTTATTAATACTTATTCATATTTTATACATTTGTTATTTGTTTTTGTTGTGTAATTTCCTGTGTTTTGTTTTTGGGTAATTTCATGCTAAGGTCCATTAGTTGTCATATCCATAATGCTGATAAAATGCTGTGTATTTCTAACATCAAAACATAAATCAATACATGAAGGATTAAGGGTTTGTCTATATTAGACCCAAGAGGTTACCGGTACATGAAAAGATATGCAGACTGTCTCATTGACAATAAGCGTGTCCACGCTCTGAGACACTCTGTGTGCCAATATGAGTGTAGATGCCACATGCATGATGCTGGGAATCCCCATTTGTTTTAGTTTTTTTGTTGTTTATGCAAGTTAACATCACTGTGAACAGATATCGGAATGGTATAGGATCCATTCCCTTTCCTGCAGACGGTGTGGGCGTATTTGGCACAGAGAGCGAAAGTGGCTGAGAAAACGAGAAGGCCGTCATGCCGGGGGGGCGACTCCGGGAGTACGCGGGGCCCCCAGCCGCCCCGCCACTCGTGTGAGAGAGCAGAGAGACGGCACTGGCAGCGAGTCGGGGGTGAAACCGACCTGCTCTGACAGGCTGAGTAAACAACCGCGCAGAAGCAGGGCGGGGAGGGGGCCGGAGAATCAGCTGTCAGGGGCATTTTACAGCCCCGCCAGAGGGGGGCAGCACTGGGTTGGCACCCACTAACAGCAAACGGTGCATAGCCGTCGAGTTCCGTCTTATTTAACGAGTGCCGTGACAGGTCCCAGCCTCCAGACCATTCACAGGGGTCCATATCCCCTATTCCTGACGTCCACCTACTCAGACGCACGGGGGGCTGCGCTGGGGGTGGGACCTGTTCGGCGTCAGTTTTTTTGCCCTTGTGGTTATTATAATAGATGTGTCTTCCTCAGACACCTTTCCGCATAAAAAACAGACACGGCCTTCAGTCCACCGAGCAGAGAAAAGGCTTATGGGAAATGTGGCTCAGATGAATCAACCGTTTCATGGCTACCTCTTCCCCAGATTTAAAGGTCGAGATATAAGGGCTGCTCTCTCCAGCTGACACACTGCCCCTCGGCGACATGTTTGCCACAATCACTCGCTGCCGTGCCTCCACTGGCTCCTTCCTCCCTCTCTTCCTCGCCTGTCCTTCCTTTGTTTCCCACACTCTGGCGTGACATGGGGGGGGGGGCCTTGTCCCTCACCCTAATGTGGCCCTGGGCTTGCCCCTGATTTACAGTGCCTTGGCAGGCCAGGAGGAGGATCACGCCAGTTTTACTGCACCTCTGCCCCCCCCAACCCCGCCCCCTCGCCCCCAGCTTTATTTATGACACCTCCAGAAAGCTCGGGGGTGCCCAGGGGAATTGGGGGGTGGCCTTGAGGCTCCCACGGACCGTGAGGATGAACTTCACAGCTATCGATCATCGCAAGGCAACATCGGTAGCTTTTCGATAAGATGGCAGGGTCGGCCATGGAGGATTCAGGAATCAGCAGAGCTGGCGTGGTGGCACCATGACACTCCACCCACGACGTAGTGCCCAGGGTCTCCGTCCTCATACCTGACCAGACAGTCCCACGCTCCCCAACCAAAACAAATTGACCACACAGCCAATGGCATCGCCCGTAACAGTGGGACTTTCCAGTACTGGAGATACACCAATGGGAGCCTGTTTTACTGCATGGGCCGGCCCTGCTTTGTTCGGGGCGGCAGCAGGTGCACAATACAGGGTTCAGAGGTCACCGTTTCCTCACGTCAGAGAGCAGGATATCATTGGTCAGGGGGGCCGGCCATGTGGCATTGTCTGTGTGTTCTTGTAACTCCTTCTACAAAACAGCTGCCCTCTCCTCAGTGGCGAGGCGGTCACTGACGGTTTGGGGGGGTGAGACTGGGGGCCAGGGAGTCTGCCCCCCCTCCGCGGCCCCATAGTACCACATGTGATGTGTGCTTCCAGATAACAAGTAGGCATTTGGCCTGATTTAAAGGAGCTCAGGAGAGGAGAAAGAAGGTCGGTAGAGGAGAAAGGAGCTCAGGAGAGGAGAAAGGAGGTCAGGACAGGAGAAAGGAGGTCGGGAGAGGAGAAAGGAGCTCAGGAGAGGAGAAAGAAGGTCGGTAGAGGAGAAAGGAGCTCAGGAGAGGAGAAAGGAGGTCAGGACTGGAGAAAGGAGGTCGGGAGAGGAGAAAGGAGCTCAGGAGAGGAGAAAGGAGCTTTGGACAGGAGAAAGGAGGTCAGGACGGGAGAAAGGAGGTCGGGAGAGGAGAAAGGAGGTCAGGACAGGAGAAGGGAGGTTGGGAGAGGAGATAGGAGCTCAGGACAGGAGAAAGAAGGTCGGGACAGGAGAAAGGAGCTTGGGAGAGGAGGAAGAAGGTCGGGACAGGAGAAAGGGGGTTGGGAGAGGAGATATAAGCTCGGGAGAGGAGAAAGGAGCTCGGGACAGGAGAAAGGAGGTCGGGACAGGAGAAAGGAGCTCAGGACAGGAGAAAGAAGGTCGGGACAGGAGAAAGGAGCTCGGGAGAGGAGAAAGAAGGTCGGGACAGGAGAAAGGGGGTCGGGAGAGGAGATAGAAGCTCGGGAGAGGAGAAAGGAGCTCGGGACAGGAGAAAGGAGGTCGGGACAGGAGAAAGGAGCTCGGGAGAGGAGGAAGGAGCTCAGGAGAGGAGAAAGGAGGTCGGGGGAGGAGAAAGGAGGCCGGGAGAGGAGAAAGGAGCTCAGGACGGGAGAAAGGAGGTCGGGCTTCTGCCGGGACACTGGTCTCTGCTCCCCAGGATCGGGGGGGGGGGGGCAGGGCTCTGCCTTCCATAACCTCTGACGTCCTACTTAGGAAGAAGCCACCAGGAGTCCTACTCTCCAATAAATTTTGAATTCAGTTAATTTTTATATAGTGCCTTTCATAAGAGTCGCCCCATGGGTACAATTTATGCAGAACGGTGCATAAAACTCAGAAAAGGGGAAAAGGGAGAGAGAGAAAGCCAGAAGACAACAGAGGAACAGAAGTAAAAACTCCGGACAAGCTAACATGATGGAGAACTGGGAAAATCAGCTTGCTTTCATGAAATCAAGGTATAAACTGTGGTCATAGTTGGAGTCCTTCAGTGAGTCAGGTCTCCATGCAGGTCTGTGCAAACTGGTGGCTCGTAGGCGACACCCACAATGTCACAGTTCATGAGCCACATCCACAATGTCACACTTTTTTCTCACCGTCCGAAGAAGTGGGAGTGAGAGTGAGGGCCAGTGTGCTGTCATGTTTAGGTCTCGTCCGCAGTGCAGACCAGCGTGGCGGAAGATTCCAGCAACAATCAAGCAGGAAGGGATGAGTCACAAATGGTGACCAGGAGATATATGTGGAAGCCACCACTGCTCACTGCAGTGCGCCTGTAATAATGTGCAGCTTGATGGACAGCTCTGCTTTGCGACTGAACAGTTAAAATCTTGTTTGGGTTATATATTACTTAATAATACACTCCCTTTACTATTGCGGCTGCAGTCTTTCATGTTTTTTTATAAAACAAAATTAAATTGTTTCACTTTATGACCTGGTTCGATTGCAGTAAACATGGCCCTGAAAACACTTAACGCTTTCCAGCGAAAAGATATTTTCCAAAATGAATGCAATAACCCGTTCATGGCTTTGTGACTATACCAGTGTAATGCGCTCTGCCCCTAGGACTCAGCATTGCTTTCTTTGAGTTTGCATAAAATATTTAGGAAAAACTGAAAGAAGGGGCAAGAAATCTTTTTTCTCCCGGTACTCCACGTTGTTTGCCGTGAAATACGTCGCACATTATAGCTTTAAGCGAGATGTAAATCATTCATATCTCAGTATCAGACACAACGGTGTATTACTTCTCGTTGTATTACTTTGCTCAAAGAGTATGTGACATCTATAAGTATGTGCGAGATTTTAATCTTTAAGCGTGATGTTTTTTTCGTTGTGAAGCTGTGAACAAATAATAAAACAACAGCATTAAAACCGATGGAAATTGAGAAAAATGATGCTTTCTGGTCCAGCCTGAAAGCTGCTTATTGCCATCTGAATTTAATTCTAAAAACATTATCCTTTCCCAAACGATATGTGGGGTACAAACAGATTCAGCGTGCTAAACCAGGATGCCAATTGCAAATAATTACTAATTAACAATATACATATTACACTTGTAACTGAGAAATGTCAATGGGCCAATGTAAGTAGTATGTCAGCCTAATTAAATAGTCTAATTAAGTGTATTTCCAAGGCCAGATAATGAGGTGTAAAAAAATCACTCTCAAGCCGCAATCGAAGACCACAGCCTCATTCTCACTGTCCACTGAATGAAGCACAGATACCCCAAAGTAGCCGGAAAACGCTGTTAAGACCAACAGGGAACCCTGCAATATCGATTACACTCACAGCTGATAACGCTGGGCGACTGCTTTAGAGGACGGGCTGTGCCTCGCGACAGCATCAGCGGAAGTGCGGCTCACGTCAGAATGTAACGTCGCTTTTAATCCGCCACGGCCCTGGAATGACACCGAGCCGGCTCTCACTGCTACTCCGGGTAGCCTAGGAGAGCGGTAGGCTTGTCAATCGCATATCTTCCATTACGTTTCGGTTACATACATACACATTGCAGAAATCAGTACAGAAATCCTCGCACCCAGTCCGCCTGTTTCGCACTCTTTGTGTATTTTGTGGTTCTAACTACTGTGAAAATCCCCTTGACACTTGCTGTTTGCATGTCGAATGGGGGAAGGGAATCTCGTGCCACTGGATACCCGAATATGGGTGGTATGACAATAAAGTCCACTTGACTTGACTTGGCCTGATCTCTTGACATTTTTAGCCTTGTGAATTACAAGAGGAGTTGCTATTACTATTAATCCTATTATTATTACTCCCACGTGTAGCGACGGCCGAGGTGAGGCCGTAGAGTTGCACCAGCCAAGGGCGGGGATGAGCAGACTGGAGTAACGGGGAGAAGAGAATAAAAAAACAATCGAGGCTCTTGGTGAGCTTCTGTAAATGCTAATAAAGTCAGGCCTCTGTTCAAATAAACCAACATCTTCAGGATGGGGGGGGGGGGTGCTTGAATAAATCATGAATTCAGCCTTGCCGGGGGAGGGTCGCATCTCGCAGCTTCTGTCTCTGGCTCGCGGTGAAAAGTGCGGGGGTCCTTCATCTCACAGCAGCCCTGGGAGGGGCAATGGCGTGGAGGGGGGAGAACGGGGCCGCGGGGGGATTAGACACCGGGGTGGGTGTGAAAAGGGAGAGTGAAGGCCTCGAGGTGGGGGGGGCAGTCTCTGGATGGGGAAGCAGTGTTTGTCACTGGTGCTGAATGGCTGAAATGTTCAGCTGTCTGTCCTGGGTCCTGACCTCATGTCCCCCCCCCCTCCCCATCATAGCCCACCCAGCCGCCACAGCTGCCCAGGCCGTGTCACTGTCTCCTGCCACACAAAAGGGTGACCCACAAATGCCACTTTTAGTGAAATGAAGGAACACCCAAGGATATTGTAAAAAGATGAGAGGGGCAGTCCAAAGTGGGAGTGCCCCAATTTGCTGATGGGTAGAGTGTCCGGGGACTCGATCCTGTCCGGTTCGGATATTGATATGCAGATCGCTCTCAGCGGTCATGTGAGATTTCAAACCCACGCGCTATGATTGTAAACAACCCTAACCCCGCCCCCCCCCCCCACGTCGCCTGGCAGGGACACGCCCTAAGACACAGAGGGCAATGCCCTACAACGCAGGAAAACAACAGCTGGAGCCATTACCCAGGATCCCCCAAACGTTCAGCTGCCGCCCTCCACCACCAACGCACCTTCTGTCGGGGCAGTGGTCGTAAAATCACTGCTGCTGCAGGACTTGGGGAGGCGTTAACCTGAGACAAAATGCTTCGTTTACTTTTCGAAACGAGAATGAATACAGATTTCACTTTGGTCTAGGCTTCATGACCCGTTTTTCTCGATGCTCGGGGAAAAGGATAACACTGCTGTTGAGCTCTAATTTAATACCGCGCTTGTAGTACTGAATAGGGATCCAAGGAATAACTCACAAGTCACATTAACCCTTCCACATCGCCCATGCATGTAATTTCCTTCAGCACCCAAAGTGCAAGATCTTACTTAAGGACCGTCGCACTATCCAAGAGGCATCCAGGCAGAGTGACACTCAATTCACAAAACCATGACACCCTGCGAGGGAGTACGAGGGGGGGCCATCGGATGTGACGGATTTGGAGTTTAGCTATTCCTGGCCCCCAGCATAAAAAGGGCTTCCTGTCCATGAATGAAGAGTCAAAATAAGCCGCTCACCTTTTCCGAACGCAGAAGTGGAAACATTCACTGTCCGCACAAATACAGAGTGCGTCAAGAGCAGGGCTGGGGATTATTTTCCGTAGAAGGCCAAATCTGAGCTTCACCATGAGCTGTCCCCTAATGATTATTTTCATATTTTTCCCATGAAAGCTACCGCAGGAGACTTGTTCTGTTTTGGAGAGGCTGATACCTGCCAGTTTGAAAGGTGATTAATTGTTATTCTTGACACACCACAGCACAACAACAAAATGTTTCCTCTGCATTGAACCCATGTGACATAGCAATGTACTAATTCAGCACCCAGGAAGCAGTGCTTGGGGACGGTACCCTGCGCAGGGCACTGCAGGTCAGGGACACAAACCAGCAACCTTCCAATTACACGGTCGCAGCCCTAACCATCACGCCACCGTCCTCCCTTGTGTGGTAGTAGCTGTTGCATTTGTGATTATTCAAGGAGCTTGAATATAAACGGCACAGCTGGCCGTAGGGAGAGTGGGTGGGGTGGGGGGTGCTGTAGGGTGGGCGCGCGGTGTGAGCCAGGCACTTCCTGCTGGTGCTCTTGCCTCACCCGTGACCCCCGGCAAGGACGCCGGCCAACCTACTTCATCTCTGACAGCGATGATGCAGAGCTGTCCGGCGGCGTCACATCTGGCGCGCGTCCCCCTCGGAAGCGGAACGTCCCGTGTGCTACTGCGGGGCCCAGATTTAAAGCGGCTCCCAGTTAAACGCGGAGCTGTGAGACTGTCACAAATCGAAACTAAGTGAAAGTGCGCTGCCCTCGGCAGTCATGCGTAACTATCCGCGGTTTAATACAACCCCAGAGTTTCAGCCCTTGATGAGTAACAGCTTGTCTGATTTGGTATTTTTGAGCGATTTTCCTTAAAATGCACCACTGAGGAGGGAGATACGGCACTTTAGCGGGTTGCTCCAGAGAAGCCTCATAGCTCCACGGACACGAGATTGTACTCAGGTCCCGGCTACGTGCGTGACAGGAATATATATTGGGCCCATAACTGCAGCCTCCTCTCACTCTTTAATGGTGTGTTGTACTCGATCGTCTCCAGAGCGTATGAAGCCGCATCCCGTTCACGGCGGCCATGTCTTCAAGGCCTCTGTTTGCCAGGAGGGACTCCACGTCGGCCTGCGGGTCTCCGGTTACGGAGACGGGGGAGGCATTGATCAGCCGGGCCATTTATACACTAATGTTATCTACCTCAACTTGCCAGGTTAGTGCCGCTCGTGGCCACGTTACGGTTTAATCACATGCAGAATTGTGGCTAAGCAACTTTTTTTTGTGGGGTCCCAGAAACAACAAATTGGCCTGAGCACACAGCTGGAGTGAAAGGTAGAAGGCTGAGGGGTGGCCCCGCGTGCTTCCGAGGGCTCGATTTCGGCCTTGATAACATCACGCACACCTCACAGTTTAGCTCTAATTAAATCCTCCTCGTTAACATCACATATGCAAACTGGCTACCTTGAGGGGTGCCTAGCGACAGCACTGGCTATGTCTTGACAGGGGACTGTGGAGTACATAAACAAATGCACGCCGCGGGGGTCAGGTGGACCTTGATGAAGGGAGTCTTAATTACTCTGTCAAGGACTACAGACATGCTCTTAAGGGCTTAATTGTCAACAGTGGGGGGAAAAAACACAGCAACCTTCTTTGACAATGGACCGAAATTCAAAAGAAGCTTTGCTGAATTTGGAAAATAGCATCCTTTTAGGATAAATCGAGCCAGGCAAGGCTATCGTGTCAATAGGCGTCTTGTAAAGGCTGCCAATTATAAAGTGAAACGCAGCAGCCAATCAGAACAGCAGCTCCTTCACAGTTTAGGTCCTTAGCAAGCGTTTTGTAAGCCGATGTGTCAGAATAGACTATCACGAGATGGAACCCCATTGCAGCATATTCGCAATCGGCCAGCCTCTAATGATGGCCTGCAACTAAGGGTCAACTGGTGCGTAGAGCACAGGCCTTGCAGGAGAATGGGGGGACTATGATAAGCCATCTTCCTGGTCCTGGGAATGGAGGGTGTGTGTGTGTGGTGCACCATACCATTACCTAGGCCCAAAGGTAAAATGGTTCTGACAGCCCCGTAATGGTGCGGCCCGGTTCGCCTCACTGCGGCCCGCATTCCACTGGCACGCCGGCTGGAGCAGAGAGGCCATCACGATGCAGCGCTTTTTTTAATGCCCTACCAGGGAGAACGTCTCCCGGGGTGCCAGTGCCGCCGTCACTGCCATCGCCGAGCTCTGACAAAGCCATCAATCGCACACAGAAGCCACTGTCCCCAGGCCAGTGTCTCACAGTGCTCTAGGAGCGGTAGCTATGCCACCTCGTCAATATGACGGTGAGTCTTCCTCTGTAGCGTACCAGAAGCATTTTCCGGCCGCGTGACGATGTGGCGACGGCAGTCCGAGAAAGTAGCCTGCTGTGCGTAATTCACACTCCCCCCCCAGGCCCCCCGCCACACAGGGAATCCATATCGCCGGCTTTGATGTATCTGCGGTGACTCGGGCCATTTTCATTTACCGCCGTGGGCCTTCTGGGCTTGACCGCGTAGGGCCACCTCTCTCCGTGTGCGGCCCTGTTTACACGCCCCTGCTGTGGTTCATCACGTTTCGCAGTGGGGTCTTAGGAAACACAGCGGTGCTCCAAAATGTCCCCCTGCTCGCTGACCATCCCCATGTTTGCAGGTCTAGACACAGACCCATTAATCACCGAAATTACAAAAAAAAAAAAACCTCTTAATTAACTTTTTGTTATTCAGAAGATCTTATAGCTTGTTTTTTCCTGGCTTATTAAAGGATTTCACAAAGATATGCATCGGAGTCAATGCGCAGTTTTCTCACAATAGTCTTTCGTAATAATGTATCTTGTAATTATGCGGTTTATTATTGTGCAACTTGAATGCTATCAGAGTGAAATGTGAACTGGCTAACGATGATATTATTTGCGCTTTTCACTGAAATACTCTACTGGATGCTTCTTTTGAAGATGCCTTTTAATCATTTAAAGACAGGGTTGCAGAAGGAGGAAATATTCCCAATAAATAAAGAACAAATCCATGGAAGCTTCTGAGGAACTCAGTGTAATTTCAAGGACATGTCAAAATATAATGAAATATGTATGAATTAGAGAAGAATAGTATTCACAAGGATGTAAATGTTTTTCCTAAATCTAGCCTGTTGCATCAGTGAATAACATGGAATTTTCAATCCGAAGTTTTGTCATGCAACAAGTCGATACTGCGATGGTGAGGATGGATGTGATTCTTTGTTTGCCGTGGCGGGAAGCAGCGCGTAATCACACTCTTTTGTTTCCACACTTAGCAAAATGAGTGCACTCTGTGTGTTTAGATCTGCCAGTAGCCAGACCAAACCTCAACAATATTGACTATTTAGAGCACAGAGAATCTACAGAGTTCTCTGTAGATTCCTGATACACTGAACCATCTTCCAACCGCTTACATAGTACCGGGTCATTGAGAGCCTGGAGATTGTCCCAGGAAACAAAGGGAATGAGGCAGAAGACATGCTGTGTGATACACACCCTCACATGCTCAGTCACGCACATTGAAAGACGGCAATTTGCCCAGCCGGTGTATTTATTGACTTCAGAAGAAGCCACCATATTTGGAGCGCAATGAAACGTCATACACAGAGCAGGGACTGATTTTGAACTCTCAGCCCAGCAAGGGAGAGGCGTCAGTGCCACCATTTCTGCTTTTTATTTTTAATAAAACCATCAACATCAACCATAAACTATCAGAAACATTCTCTGTTTACCGTATATGTATGTGTAATCAGTTTCCTTTGTATAACTAGAAAAATACCCAATGAACAATGCTTTCTGGGCGCCATTACAGAAAAACAGGAAATGTTTACTTCAGGCTTTAAATACTGCCCTACAAAGAAGAAAAACAGTAAGTAGACTAACACTGATAATGAAAAAATGGGCTTCGAAGTTCTTTGATTGTCCACCCATATGAATATTAAGCAGGTGCATGATAGTGTCCTTATTCTAAACCAAGCTCAGTTGAAAGAGATTCCATGAAGCAAAACAGAGGTTAAAAGACCTGATTTGGATTGTAACACAATTCTGATAATATATGCAGTTTTACCATTGTGTGGCAGAGTTACAAAATGTCCCGTTACTTTTATTCTTTAAACATTTTAGCGATTTCCTGATTAGTGGTTGATTTTAATGGTTTAGTGATTTAGGGGTATCAGCTAACGATTTAGTGGCATCTGGCATCCCTGTCCCGAATTAGCGATGGATCCGTGCAAATTCCCCTGTTGCCCTGGTTGCTGAAACCACATCAGCACTGGTACCGGATCCCTCAGGAAAGATGACATCATTTCTGGGAAGGGAGGATTTACGTCGAGTCAGACGGCGGCTCGCCGGCATGCGGCCCTGTTGTCGTAATCGCTTGGCGTTGTGATACTTCCCCTCACTTCATAAGATAATGGAGTTAGCTCACCTTCAGGAATGCCCACGAGAGAATGACTGTAGGAACACTGTTGGTAGAACATTCACTCACAATTTCCATGACCTTACCTTGACACCACTTTCATGTACCTTTATCCCATCCAGCTCTCTTTGAAATGTGTTTGTTTTATTAGCTAACCGTTTTCCATTGTGACCTTCCGGGGGAATCTCAACTTTTCAAAGGGGGGGGGGGGGTCATTGGTGGGGGTGTAAATACTGATTGTACAGCCGGCAGCTGCCTTGCCAGGCGACATTTCAGACACCGTGACAGAAACACCGGCGTACATTTTAAAATCACTAAGATAAGGAGAGCTTTAAAGAGGACCGAAAACAACCCAACTCAACTCATGACAATCCCACTTCCCTAGGATCCAGTACACAGCTTTAATTACTCTTAGAGGTCGACCGGTGACTGCAAAACATGGCATATTCTTCACCCGAACCCTCCACACAAACACTAATTGGGACGGGAATATATTTAGACAATGTCTATACCCCAGCATGTTTTAAAGGGCAAACCCAGACCTCGTGATGATTTCAGAGGCTTTTCGAGGAGGGCTGGATTTCTATCTGGCTTTAAATTTAACTTGCATAAATTATGTGGCTTATATTACTACATACTGTGCCCCTGCACACATGCGACTTGACATTAAGAGGACAAGGTGAGTTCATTAGACGGTAAAAAAACACACAGACCCATTGTGGCCCTGCAGTTCAAGACAGTATAAAACACTGAGTCCACACTTTTTGTTTTTCAAGCAGTGCGCTGTCCAGCATGCTAATTTTATTTAATTGGTGAGTCCTCTCGTTTAAAACCCGACATATGGCAACGTACAGAGAAGGCAGGCAGAAAGAGAGGAAATTAAAAAGTCAACGAATAAGATTTCCTGAGCTGACCTACCGGCCCCTAATTTAATAAAAACAACACTGAGAATAACTTTTACTCGCATCATAAGAATTGTTTAAAATTCTTGTCACTGAAACCGCCATGATTCTCTTGGGGGGGGGGGGTAATGTAAATGCCCACCCCAGCAATATGTCAGCGGGAGCCCACCCAGGGGTACGAATCCTCAAGGCCACAACCCTGATGACAACCATCGCTCTACTAAGGTCATAAAACAATACGGGTGACAGGTCTGATGTTAACTAAACGCTTGGCGCGGCCCCTTTGTCACAGACAGACGGCGACGCAGGCAAATATGGAAGGTACTCCTTCTGTTCGGATCCCTGTCTGTGCCAGCAACCCGGGACATTTTCGGGAGCGGGAAGCTGCATGCATAAAAGCCCAGATAAATAGACAGACGTTGGCGAGTCGAGAGCAAAGCTAGAGGAAAATCTGTGCACAGGCGATGGAAAAAAAACGCAGGCGTCCGGTAATCACGGGCACAAGTGAGGAGAAAACTGCTGTGGATCAATAGCCGTTTAAATAAAAAAGCACTAAAAAGCTAATACGGTGAGCAGAATTGCACTAGGAATTTCTTACTCGAGCTGTGTTTATAATGCCAGGCTCAGCGAGCACGTGTGAGACTCACTACATCGCCAGACCTGCCTCTGTAGATGTACGACCAACCTCTGGCCTCTGGCCCCTGGTCCCCCCCCCCCCCCACACAGGCCACCCCTGCTGGCCTAGCCGTGCAGCCTATTGATCAGACAGGGATCTTCCTAATTAGGGGCCTGAGACAGGGGAGGGGAAGGGTCGGGAGGGTTGGGGCACAAAGGCAGGGGAGAGCAGAGAGGAGAGTGAGGGTCGGCTCGTTCTCCATGGGAAAGGCGAGCGTGTGAAGTCAAAAGCGTTTGAGCGGTGTGGGTCGCCCCGCAAAAGAGCTTCCACGCTCCCACCAGCACCGGCTGTTTGAACGGCAGGTGATGATTTGAGTAATCTGCCAGGCGAGGATACCTGATTCCAATCACCTCCAGGCTAAAAATACCCATGGGATTCAATTAAAACAGGCAATTATCTCACTGGTGGCTCCTCCCCCTCCAGCTGCAGGGGCGAGTGATTCAAGGGGAAAAATACGGAGCAGAGGGCAGCAGCCCCCGCCCCCCCCCCATAACTGTTTTTCCGCAGAAATAACTGCTTTAGCTCCAGTCACAGCAGAGGATCCATTATTTAGGGCACCTTTGGAAACGGCGTTTGTCCAGCGAAATCACCAGAACCTCGGGGACACACTGAGAAATGTCCCCAGGTCGAGCGCGACAGCGAACCGCTTAAATGCAGCGATTATACAGAATGTGCTGATTTCTGGAGGCAGGCGGTGCAGAGGACAGCCCGCGGGGTCCTTTTGTGAAAGCCCCCGGCTCCCCCCCCCAGGTGACACAACAGCTCACTCGCTCTCTCACTCGCTGACACTCCCGGGTGACACAGTGTGTACGGATCAGTGTGCGTGTGCGTGTGTGTCTCTTACGTCACTTCCATTTGTGTGATACAGCCTGATGTAATGAAACTTGTGCCATTTGTACAAGTACATGGGAATTCTTTCCTTTTACTTATTTAGAGAAGACTTCTATCCAAAGCGACATACAATTGCAAAAACAGGGGCAGCCAGAGTAATTGGGGGTAAAAGGCCTTGATCTGGAGCTCAACAGTGATAGAGTTTGGATAAGGTTGCCAATGTCAGCTCAGGCCTCTGCGGAACACTTACCCTAACCCCAACCCTAACCCCAACATGGTCCAGGGGCACCATGGCTGACCCATTTCATATGATGACTCTGCTGGCCATGGGATCTGAACTGGCAACCTTCCGATTATGAGCACAGTGTCCTGACCCACAAAGTGTGTGCATGTGGATATTTGTGTAACTGTGACTTTGATGGCAGTCTGGTGCGTGGATGCACGCGTGTGTCTGCGTCTGCGTCCCCATACGCACTGCATGCTGACGCCCCGGCCCCGCGGGGAGCCCCCATTTGTGTACCAGCGCTCCCCGCCATCGCCGCGGTCCCTCCCGAACTTAATTTGAAGTGATCGGCTCATCAGGCCACAGTGGCCCACTTTCGCGATCGAGCGATACTAAACGCGTCTAATAAGTGCTACAAACACAAACCAAATGTCAGGAGGGCTCGTTTGGCCCCGTAAGCCTCAGCGAGGGGGGCAGAGAAACCGCCACGTCCTTTCCAGAATTTCCTCGCGACTGTCACTATGTTTCACGCCGGGTGACATTTATCCTCACCGCGAGGCATCATTCCAACATATCGATAAATGTGTCGACGGCGAGCTAACGAGGACATCTCTCTCGCGCGCATGTGTTTTGATAGACATTAGTCTCTGGGCTCCTCGCAAATCGGCTGCTCGATAGCGGCATTTCGGTGAGTCAATAGATGGCACGTCTTCCTGCTGCGGATTCCCACGCTATGGATTTTTACGTTCAGGTGTTCGACCTCCTCGGGGCGAGCTCATGAGCTAGGCAAACAGCTTTTTTGGGGGGGGATGGGAGATAAGGGCCTAGGGGGGGTGCACCTGGCGCGTGGAAAAATTGAGGGATTGTGGCGAGGCCTGAAGAAGCGAGACTCAGACAAATATGCTGAGAGCGTAACTGAGGGGAAAAGCCTCACACCCCCCTCCAAGCCCCCCTCCCACCGCTTGGCAAGCCCTCATGTAACATTAATCGGCTCTATTGATTGTGGGTGTCCTTCACGAGCGACAGGTCATGCATACGGTACATAAACCCACTCCCAAACATACTAACCCACAAGCCACCGCGACCAAAAACAACAAGCATTTTCATGCCACAACCGGAACAAACAGCACCAGGGCCTTCAAATTCTCCCCCAGGTCTTTGTCGCAAAACAGCATAACCGATGTCTGGGAGCCAACCTCTACCTTCTGGAATGTTCCAGCAGAGGCGGGAGCCTTCAGCCGTGTATAATTGCTCCTAAAGCTGCTTGTCAGTTTCTAGTGGTAAAGCGCGGTGTTTGACCTTCAGAGGTCACAGTTGTGACGACAATATTTCATTTGGAAAAACCTACATTCTATGTTTTTTTTCTTTTGAGAAATGGAACAAAATTATAAGTGGAGATTGATAATAACCCTTTGCCTATCATTACTGAAGGTTGTGCATAAAGCAAAGTGTTCACATATTTTGCCCGTGCGCGCACTTTGACGTGACATGGCTGCACAAGTTACACCGAGGGCTGTGCCAGGCGGGAGCCATCAGAAAATCAGCATTTCTGCACGAGGCCTGCCGATCACCTGTACAATTACCCACCAGGTCGTCTCTGACGGACGCAAGGTCATAACCACCCCTTTAATTTTGCCTCTTACTTGGACAGTATATCCCTTACGAAAACCATAGTTTTCCTACATGGTTTATTGGGTAACCATGAAAATGACTATGGTTTTATCATGGTTTCACTGCAGTTACCATGCAGTGGTATAAGTAAACCATAGTAGTACCACAGTTACCATGCAGTGCTATAAGTAAATCATGGTAATACTATGGGTAGGAGCTTAGTAATCATAAGTACCATGAGGTACCATAGTAAAACCATGGTTACTGTAAAAAAAAACCCATACCCAAAACCCAAAAAAGAACATAGGAAACCATAGTGAATTTCCGTAAGGGATAAAATGGGGAGAGATTCAGTTTAAAGGGACCTTAAATGTTGTTTTACAGTCATACATCCCCTGGATTGACAAGCCAAGGTCTAACTTTTCACAATAGAGGAGGAAACTGGATGGACATTCCAGTGACCCAGAGCTACCTGTAAAGGATTCTGAATAGTTTTTGCTAGTGCTATTTAACACTGTGCAGTGATGCTATATATTCCCGGTGTAGGGAAATATCCCAACACAATGTTTGACAGCAAATAATCTAATGTTTTAAATGAATTTCCTGTGTTGAACTGTATGCCTGAAACAGTGAAAATAGCACAGATAATGTACATATCACAGCATTTTTGGGGGAACAAGGGCGCAACAACAATAGGTGTTTGTGGGGCTGTGAAAAAAAAACTGGCTGAAAGGTTTGCGAGATGAACTCCCCTGTGACGGGTTTGCCGGGGCTCTGTGCAGGTGTCAGGACTGACCTTTAGGAGAACAGCTCTGTCCTGACATTATATATACATTATAAATTCCCACAGCCGCTCAATGTGATCCGCATTGGGTGAACTGGACCCATCTTCCCCACACCCATCCATTACGAGGCGCTTTAATCGGAGTTTTTGTGACAGGGAGTCACTGGCCTCCCCCCTGCCATTACGGCAAAAAAGCGTGTTAATTTGAAGAATACTTCTCAAGCTGCCATGTGGCCCGAGACGTCTCTGGAGGAGCTGTCAGGCTGATTCTGCGTTAATTTACTCCCAAACACTATTCAAATGCTTAGCTAGCTAAAGGCCGGTCTTCCTTGGAATTAACGTGTTTTCTCGTTTTTAGCTAGGAGCCGGGAAGACATGCTAAAATCATAGTGCTAATGCTAACGTAGCATGATGCAAAAATAACAGATGATGGTAATAACAGGCAGAATAATGGGAATGTGAAGGCTGCAGGTGTGCTGGGCCTCAGAGGAAGTGCCGGCGAGGGAGGGGGGCTGGCCTGGGACTCCCCTGCCGGAGGAGCTGGGGGTGACTGGAGGCAGGCCTCCAGCCCGGAGCCACAGGCAGGGGGCCTCAGGATTCCTCACTGCCCCAGCCCAGCGGGGACTGGCGCTGGTCCCCGTCCTCGGGCCCTGTGGGGGGTTGGGGGGGGGGGCACCGTTTTTCCATACATAGATGCGCTCTCTCCCACTTCATTACCATACAGAGGCCTGTAAATACTGCAGAAATCGAGGTAGAGAGAGTCACTGGTGGGGGGGGGTCTCCAAGCTGTGGGGTGTCCCACCAGTGGGAGGGTATAGTAGAGTTAATTCTGGCTGATTTCATCGTTCTGGGGGCCGAAATGCATTTTTTTGTTCAGATGAGGGGAAGAGAGACATCAGAAAGGGAGCCGGGGGGGGGGGGGCATTTCTGCAGTAATGGGAGGTTCTGGGGTGCCAGGGTTTCGGGGGGAGGACACAGGCGAGTGTCATTAGCTAGCTGCAGCTGGTGCCGTTACGTCTCCGCTCCATTTCACTTCAAAGGCGGCCCCCGGCGGTGGCCAGCACCCCTGCATGCATGGCCCGAATCGGGACGGCCCGCACCTTACAGCCATATCGCGTGCTTCCAGGCACCCCCCCCCACCTCCTCCACTGGGGTCTTCTTAAAATTTTTGCCTCGTCGTCATGGCGGGCGCCGTCTCGCGTGACGATGGCGGCGGGCTCTGGTTTCGAGATCCTAACACGGCCCTGCCCCTGTGAGGATCCACGCCAACCATTAAGCTTGTGCTTGCCGGCACCCGGGCCCTGGGCCGTGACGCCGGCGTTCTCGGGACGGGACGTGAAAGGCCTGCGGGATGAGCGCACCCCCCCACAAGGACGCCGGTCCGGACTGGAGCCCTTCCCAGCCGGCTCCTTTGTTCCTCTTAGACTAATGATAATTTAGTAATGTCACGTCGGACAAGAGGATGCCTTCATTTGTGGGGGCTGATTAACTGTCAGGGAAGAGAAACGACCTCCCCCCCATCGAAACTACCCCCCATCCCTCCCCCACGCCGCACACGGCTTCAGGTAAAAAGCACTTTAACCCTTCCCGCCCCCCTCCCGCCGTGACGCCCCCCCCCTCCCCGGTTATTTATCGCCCGGCTGCTATCCGAGGAGCACAGGCGGTGGGGGGGAAGATAAGGGGCCAGAGATCGGGGTGGGCTGGGCTTGCCGCTGGCACGCCTCGCGAGCGCGACATTTCGGCCACCCGGCTCTCGTGTGACAAAGCAAATCGCCGTGTGACTCCCCCCCCGGTGCCAAGTCAGGCCCCGTGACGCCCGCTGGCGCCGAGAGCCGCCATCCGTCTGCAGTATCGCCCTACTCCACCACATTCTCTGGGTTTGTGGTGAACCAGGTACCAAATGTGGGATGACGGGTACGGGCACATGACCCTGTGGTCAGAGCGGCGTCAGCCAATGACACGGCTGGACCATCCTCCCTGCCAGGGGAGACTGGAGACAACTGCTGAACGGCCTCAGATGTCAAATGGACTTATAACTCACTTCAACAAGTACCCCCAGCAATAAGCATTAGCAGCAGCCCTGGCGCTTATGAAGCCTTCATTCCTATTGGACATAACCCCGGACACCATTCCTATTGGACATAACCCCACCCCACCATTCCTATTGGACATAACCCCGGACACCATTCAGACACACACTCACGCCTATGGATGGTTGGCGAATCCAATATACTGCAGCATGTCTTCGTATGGTGGGCCAACCCCACTTATGGAGCATGTCAAACTATACACAGATTACTAAGTAAATAGATTCCAGATTCGATCCAACAATCCCCAGGACTGTTCAGAGCAGTCTCTCTCTAGGTGCGAAAAATCAGGGTGTGGATGTTCTGGAGGCGGGCTGAGGTTGGGGCACAAGCTGTAACCAAGTCTCTTAATTATGAAGTAACTACACTGATGAGTAGTGAAGTGGCAAGTGGCAGTGGAGACTCGGCACCAGGCCTCGTCCTGATCGTCCCCCCCCCCCCCACCACACTCTGCTCCACCGCCCCATTCCCTGTGGGGTGGGTGGGTCCCCTTCACCCCAAGTATCTGTAAAGATCCTTAAACGAGGAGGGCCCTCACGGATGCCACATTGTTTGTGGTGCTCTTAATTAATTAATGGGCTCGGTGAGATTCAGAATGCAGGTTGGCCTGGGGAGCGTGGGTGGGGGGAGGGGGGGGTCCTGATTGATTTGGCGTGAAGGAGGAAAGGAAGAAGATTCGGGAGTGAAAATGAGTAAGCAGGCGGTATACGTCTCCATTAGCGGCCACTCTCGCATTCGTCTCCCATAAAAACACGCCGTACTCGCAAATGAATGCAGCCAGGGGCAGAGTTCAGCGTTAAAAGGGATTTAAGAGGCCTCATATTCCTCCTTAAAATGATATAATCCATGCTTCGGGGTGATCACGTGGAACATTCCAGACAAACAAATAGCACTTTGGTTATGAATATATATGAAAAAACAGAGCATTAAAACAGCACTACGGCAGTAGGACTAATCTGGAAAAAAAACGCCAGTAGTGCTGATTTCATCATGCCCTGTAATCCATACTTACTGACTGGCAGAATGATCTCAGGCTTAACCGGTAATAAAATCCAATTGCTGTATATTTTGCACTCCTTGTGTTCGGTCAGGCTCACCAAACACACACCTTATGCTTTCCTTTGTTTATCTTGTTATCAGAACTGCCATCTAACCTGCCTGCTTCCCCAGGCTCTGACCCACAAATCACCCCAAACTGCTGCACGGCCATGCAAACAAACTCAAAACAAAGACGTGTGTTTTAGCACATTTCGAGAGACAGGTTGGGTCTAATGGGGAAAGCTATCCGAAGACCCGGTTCTGGGTCAGGTTGGGCCCGCAATAGAAGGCCAACAAAACGCAGAAGCAGTTTCCTTTGAAAGATCAGGATCCAGCCAAAGATAAAATCTGGGGCGTTTTCATCTAGCCAGGTGGGGGTGCCGCCTTTTTAGGCAGAGATAAAACATGCATTTAAAATTTAAATGAAAGAAAAGAATATCAACAACGTTTTATGGGATCTCCTATATCCAGGGACGCTGTCTGACGTTGTTAATCTTTCTAAGCATTACATGGAAGCCTGCAGCAGTACCGACTGCGTTCTGAAACGTCTCCTGTGGGACGTGCAGAGTGAGGAACCGGCTGAGATATCAGCATCGCCACCATACGTCATGTCAGAGACTAATAAACAAATAATATCCCACCATCTTTTATTTGGGAGACGCTTTATTTGGCAAACCCTGGACCGGGCCCATATGACCACAATACACTGGGTCAATCACAGCCACACACCGTCCCACTGCCTGCTGTCATAGTCAGGCTAGCTGTGGGGGGGGGGGGGTCACTGCGAAGCTATGGAGCAGGAGGAGCTTCATGGAGATGGTGCTACGCTACAGACCCCAGCTACCTGGGACACGGGCAGGAGCTTCCAATACATTTGGGACCCCAACGATACATCTGCATTGCGTTAATTTAGCAGACACTTTTACCTGAAGCTACACATGGTCTGGAGTTGGCACGGTCAGTCGGTTTCTGGAGCAACTGGGGTTTAAAGGCCCCCTCAGGGTCCCAGTGGTGGAATCACCCTGCCGACCCGAGGACGTGGCCCGGTGACCTTATCTGCCAGGCCGCACACGGCTGCCCGGCCTGCGCGTGTCACTCGGGCACTGAGGTATAGTAGATTACAGGCCTTTGCTGGGAGGGTCTGTACGCATCACACAGGCACGCTAACATAATCCCTGCTCTTTTCCCTACGCCTGACACAGTCCGTGCTGTTTCAAATAAACACTTCTGGCGTCTACCTCGCTGGAGCTGCAGCCTGATCTGCCCCCCCCCACCCTCACCCTCACCCCCATGCCCCAAGCACGCCCACCTGATGTATTGCGCTGGAATTGTTTCACACAGCAGCCCTGTCCCCGGTCTAACTCATTATCCCGTTTCCGTACTTGAGCGACTCTCATCTTCCTCTGGGCAGGCATGCATGGAGCCCTAATAACACCTTCTGGGGGGGGAAAAGGTGATTTGAAGTGTGACTGCATCATTCTTTTTTAGGGATTAGCAGACCGGAGCAGTGTGCCGATGATGGATACAAGGGGTTACTATGTCGAGCCGTGAAGACAAGCTTCGCCATTGTTAGCTGCGACGGGGCGCTGTTTGAAATGAGTGCGGGCTGGGGGAATCGGGCCGGAGATAAGCATCTCCACCGTCCACGGTGGAGGGCCAAGCCTTTGCCTTTGTCTCGCATATGATAAAGGCCACCTTTACGAGCCTGACCCAACAAACACATTTCAGGTATGTCAGCATCCCTACGCTAATCCAGCCAAATTCACCGTCCAACCTCTATGACCAAAGTACATGTGACTTTTATTTATATGGTCCTTCAAGGCAAAATAAATAGCCAATTATCTAGCCTAGTTAATGATTTACAACTAGTCAGCTAAATGGTATTTACTTAATAAATAACTGTCCTTGTATTATTTACAGTACCATAACCCTAAAAAATGATATTTAATCAATACTAGATAGATTAGATAAATATAGACAACAGCTTAAACCTACATGGTCCCTATCTGGCTTTGTATGTGCTGTTGGTTTAACCATTTAGACTCATTCCCATTTTATGATGTCATCTTTCAATGTCAATCACAAGGCATAATTATGTCCAGATATCTGCATGAAGAAGACCATTGCAGTCAATGGCAACAGTGGGTTGATACTGGGATATTCAGTA
>JAODKL010000107.1:18239481-18257631 GCA_026780765.1 Petrocephalus schoutedeni
GCACGTGTGGCGAGGCCACCATGATGCCACCTCGCCAAGGAGCCCTGCTGTCTTGTGGTTTATGAGACGTGGATGTCAACACAAGTAAAAGAAACCGCCGTGTTTGCCGCCTGCCTGTGATCCATACGCGGCACCGATCTTTAATTGTCAAAAAGAGAGTGGGGAGGCGCGTTATTAAAGCTGTTCGATTTTACAGAGGGGCTCTTTGAGACAGCTTCAGCTGGCTGAGTTTAGCTCGATGGGCAACATGTCAGTCGGCAGCAGGCGAAGATGTCTCAGAGAGGACATGAGATACGTCATTAAAGGTGTCCATACGCCTACAACCTGGTGGTGTAACAGTGGGCCTCTGTGGCTCGCTTATGTTTCACGAGCCGCCATCGAGACTTGGTCACACCTTCACTTAAGAGGCTTGAATCAGGTCCCATTTGGGTTCTGACCCAGTGCTCAAAGGCTGCGTTGGATCGGTGGTACTAAAACTGTGGGCCAACCCACCCCTCAAGGACAATAACCACCCCCTACCCGGCCGTGATCCACAAAGCACTGGGCTGCCGTTTGCCGAACTGGAACGATAAAGAAGAACCATTCTTGAAGGTAATCACATGCAATCTCATGCAGACCCGGTTCCTACACGCTTCCTTCCTTCGAGCCCGTGCGTGTGACAAAGCGAGGCTCGCCGCCGACTGAATACCAACCAGCCAGCTCATTTGAATAACAACTTGACACCGGTCGGAATGCAATTACTTTCCAGGAGCACTAAGCCCTCCACTCATTCCTCAGCTCCTGAGCTAGCCGCGGCCGGCGCTGTGAGTCTGCATACAAATAGCGGCCGGGCGTGCAGCCGAAAGCGGGGCGTCAGTGTAGCCGAGGCGGCCCGCGGATCCAAAGCAGTACTTTCGGGAGCGCCTCGCCTGTCCTAATTGGGCCCGTCAGACTCACACATCCAGTCTTAGAAACGACGGCACCCCAAATGGACCGCGCTGATTCTGTCGCACGCCTCGCTCGCAGTGGTCGCATCCTCTGCTGCTGCCATGGAAACCACATCATCATCACCACAACCCCCTCTTTCCCAGCTAACCCTACATGAAGGGACGGAGGTCCTCTCGGCTTGGGAAATCAGACTAATAAATGGATTTATGCTAATAACCCCAGTCATCTGAGAGTGTAGCTGCCAATCCTAATACACCTATTAAATTTCTATCAGGGGGGAGTCACCATTCCTCCACGCAGACATTGTAACCGCGGCAAATTGGCTGCTCCGCGGCCGTCGTCTCCCAGGGAGAGGACGGCTCCGGTACGGTCACAACCCCGGCCGTGGCTGATCAGCACTTTGGTGACCTAGCTCCTCTTCCTCTGTGCCATAACCCCCCCAAGTCCTGGTCTATCACTAATTGAAAAAAACTAAACGGGTTCGATCTGCTGACGTGCGCGTCGGTGCTGTAAGAAATACGTCATGAATTCATACACCATCTGAAGGACATCAAACCCGGCGGATATTCGGCGTTATCTCCCCCGATACGCCCCAAAATAGTTACACTTAATATTAAGCAAAAATTAAATTTTACTGTTTTCAAGGGCATATACAGATTGTACTATTATTGGTTCATTTTTTTCTTCTCGTTAACAGTATTGCCCACTTCGGTCAGCGGGATGACGTGACTCGAAGTCTGCACACGCATTTACACGCATGCAAGATGTTATATAGTCTGTAAATAGTCTGCAAGGTTTGCAAACTCCCCCAACGCTTTTGTTGTAGCCAAATTTAGGTTGATAATGGAATATTATGGATTTGCTGTAAAGTTTCTTGCGTGAACCTTAGGACCTGAAAGCGTGAGTGTCACGCCAGATGCGTGAGATTCGGCCGCCCTGCGTTAAAGCCGCATAAGAAGCGCGGCCTGTGGTAAGGGACCGTCTATAAAGTGCATTCAGTACGGATGAGGGAACCAAGCATTAATTGAAACTAGAACAGTTATTCAATATTTTTGTGAAAAATGACTAGAAAATAAGCTCGTTTGAAAGATTGTAGCAGTTGTCAGATATGATGATTAATTTACCCCAAGTTGAATTTTTAGAGAGAACTCAATGTACTTCGTGGAAAATTTACTAAAAAACAAACCAAGTAAATTTCTGTCATTTCAAAGGTTAAAGTAGTTGTCAGATAAGATGATTGACTTACTACAACTTTAATTTTACTAAAAAAATCCAAATGACAAATATACAGTAATAATAATAATAATAATAATAATAGTCACCATCATCGTCGTCGTCAACATCTGTGTTAATACAGGAGGCGTATAATTACGCAAGCATTTTAGTAACACGTATCGCCACTCAGTGGCCACCCAGGAACACTACACTGGCCCACATTTGGACCTTGGGCGAGAATATTATCCTAGCGCTCGATCAGGGCTTTCGCGGAAAGTCTTACGGTGAGTTTGATTTAAATGATCATAAATGTAAGTATGCTCAAAATTTCAGTATGTTGACAAACATGCAAACGTCAAGTACCGATAAATAATATAATTACTTTTCCCTCACCAATGATATATATGCAGTTATGCCTTTGGGGCATACTTTGATCATGATGTTTTATTTTAACATAAATGCTTGCACTTTTCATGGAGGTCATACAATGTCAGGCCAATATGTAAAATGAAAGCATATCGTTAAAAATATCGGAGCGTGATTTAAAAATAGGCTCCTGCGCATGCGTAGACGCTAATACATCACTGCCAGTCTGTGGGTCCCAGGCATCAGGGGAGAGCGGAACGGGAGATGGCGCCACCACACGCCTCATTTGGCACCACGGGATCGCTCAAAGCAGGGCTGGCCAATCTCATCCGCCAAGGGCCCGTGTGCGTGCAGGTTTTTGGGATAACCTTTGGGTCTACTGTTCAAACCCAGGTGTGAGGACTCTTCAGCCAATCAGTTCTCTAATTAGTGATCTAATCAGTGAGTTGCAGCGAAAACCCGCACACACACCGGCCCTTTCTACATAAGATTGGCCACCCCTGGCTTAAAGGATGATTGGGGGTTTGCGCGCATCCTCCACATTCATGCACAGAGGTTTGGAATTGCCACTGAATCTCCATACATGCCCATTGCTATAATTGCCAGGGTACTTACGGCGGAGGACATTGTGGCGCCCCTCTCGGTAGAAATGTGCATCGCTCATGCCAAAATAAAAAGAGGAAGGTGTCCCCGTCCGGGTCCCCGGGGGAGACGCGGCGCAAGTCCGTAAGGGCTGACAGCGTCCGCCCGTAATGACTTAATTAGTGTTTAAGTGTGAAATGCTTATTGATCGGCTGCGAGGCTCCTCTCCGCGGGCTGCGATTACATGCAGGGTGAGGGTGATTCATCACGTTTGCCACACCACGGCATCTCCCTCCCGCATTAACAGCCCGGGCTAATTAATCAAACCTGCGTGTGGACGCGCTCTCCCCACTGTCACACTCGCGAATGGACGCCAGTAATGAACTGTGCAAAATAAATCCAAATAAAAGAATGTAGATGTGGTACCGCCACGAGAATGACACGTAGGTCAGTAACTCAATATTCTCAGAATGTATGTGAAATAAGCAAAGTCATTCCTGATTAACCTAGCGTTGAAAGTGCGGTGCTTGACAACAAACAAAATTAAATAAGATGACATTCGCTAAAATAACCTGGTGTCCCCAAAGTTTCGCAGATCCGAAGGAGCAGACTTTCTCATGCACTGAACAGCTGTGGCGATCGTTGCATTGACGAAACGTTTTTTAAAAGCAACGTTTATCATCATGAAATTAATCATTGATGGGTTTGCTTTACGAGAGGGTCCGGCTGCTTACGGTATGAATAGCTTAGAATCCGGATCTCAGAACCAATAAGCCAGTTCTCGGATGGATACAGTGTCACGCAAGGAGCACATGTGCGTCATCAGCGTCCGTATCTGTAGTCGAGACTAGGAATTTATGAATTATAAGAGAAATTAAAAAAACACACACACACATATGGTACCTGCAAAAGCACACCGATGAAACCCTTGGAGGCTAATTGGTGTTGTGTTCCACACTGTACAAATGTGTATGCGTTTGCCTGGGCTGTGTGCATTGGCCAGGGGAGCCCACTGGCCAGGGAATGAAACTGATTAAAATAACAATGCTGGGAGCAGATGTCCAGAACAAAAGAGAGGACTCATTTAAAAACACCGCGGGCTCTCCATTTGGTCTTACGGCCATTGACTTGTGTCAGAAGACCAGAGACAAATGAACTCCTTTGCCATCTGATGATGAGGAGTGGACCAGGGGTCAGAGTACCCCTTTCTGACCCCCCTGTCATCGGCACAATTAACCTCTCAGTTTCATTGACTTTGCGCTTGTTTGAGGATTCCCCCTGGCGGGCTGCCTGACACAGCGTGGGCCTGTGGTGCCATAACGGGGGTGATGGAGGTGCGTGTCATCCGGTTACGCAAGGGTACACAGTGTCCTAAGATACTGTGTTAGGAGCTTCTGTATAACCTGAACAAACTGTAACGCGATATACAGTGTCCTAACGTGAACACACTGTAACATGGACTTGTGTAACGCTGGAATTTGGTGTGTGTGTGTGTGACACTGTAACACAATATAACACAGACGCATTGTTCTAACATGCTGTAATATGGGCATCTGTAGCACCTGAACACACTGTAACAGTGGTGTATATGACACTGTAACACTGCACACAATGTAACACGATGTGACACAGGCATCTGTAGCACCTAAACACACTGTAACAGTGGTGTATATGACACTGTAACACTGCACACAATGTAACACGGTGTAACAGGCATCTGTAGTAAAAGGGTGTCTGCCTGTCTGTGTCTATGTGTGTGTGAGAGAGACTGTAACAAACTTATGCAGTACATTAACCAAATGTGACAATGTACCATTGGCTGTGGTGCTGTGACACACTGAAACATGGGAGTAAGGGTTCAGATCAGGGGCGCTGTAAAGGGGGGGTAAACGATGACGATTCTCGGGGCCCATGACTGAGAGGGGGCCCAGAGAAGCCCCCAATAAGCTGTGTTGGGGGCCCTGTCAAGATTCTTTTCATGGGGCCCAAAATCCTTAGCAGCGCCCCTGGTTCAGATAACATGTTGTAGCATGATATCACAGGAACACGTGACACTAACATGTCAGGGAGGTGTTGGGGCACCGGCACACCTCACTGCAAATGAGATTCCCGTTTGGCTTTGAATCCAGCAGTCTAATGTGCACTAAAGGGACTCCTGTATATGGACAATGTGGGGACGGTTTACCTGCGATTCCATGGTGGTCACCTTAAACATCCTACTCCCCACCGGGTCCACACGTGTCCTCACAAACAAATGTCCCGACAAACTAAGACCTTCAAATAAGCTAGCTGATTAAGCTTTCACAGAGGCCCGGCGTACGTTTTTTGCGGGGCGTATGGGATTAAGATGGTAACACGGGCAGGCTGAAGTGGAGCCGTCCGGTAAGGAAGGAGCCGTTGAGCACCTGCCTCCCCGCTATCTTAAGGGGAGTCAGATTGATTGACAGGATTACAAATAACTGCGAGCCATCTTAGGCAGGGAGGCGAGAGTGTGGCACATGGCAGAAGCAATCAGGCCGGTCTTACAGAGATCTCCAAGCCGCGAATTTCATCTGCTGACATTTTGATTAAAGGCTCACTGACAGTGACGCGCATCCATTCATCGTGCCGGTAGATGACGATCAATATGACACACACTGTATCTTTATTCCTCCAGCATTCGGCAAAAAGAGCGGGAAACGGCACTTCGAATTCCCGCCAAAATGCATTTTTATCCAGTCGCCTTGACGACGACCGGCGAAGCCTGCAAATAATCGCGACGTTGCGACGCACTAGTTCTGGACACCTTAGCGCTTAAAAAAAAAATCTTCATTCAGAGGAAATAAATCCGCAGTTAAAATGAAGTAAGAAATGAAATCTGAGAATTAGCATATGTGCGGCTAAGCCCGCCTCCGTTAGTCAGACGCCTCCGTATGTGCGGATCCAGGCAGACGCCTATTTCTATGCACATTTTGTTATGTACATAATTCTGCATATCGTCACAGAGGAAGAGATATTAAACCCAGGGATTAGCTTGTCACCGTCAGACTGCGGAAAATATGGCAATGAGACAATCTGTCTGATTAAACTGAAGAGGCCTCGTGCTGTAGGCGGAGGAATATAAATGACAGTAATTTGCTTCTACATGACATATATCTATTCAAAATATTTTTCATGGCACGATGGCCCGAGAAGATTGAGATAATAAGGAATTTATGAAGGGGAATAAGACAGGGACGGGATGCTGTGGTCCTGCGTGGGTGGCGCTGGTTTTTCACTGAGAAATACGGAAAAAGATCGCAACAGGTTTCACGTCTCTGGTACGATACTGAAACCGCCCCCTACTGGAGGGGTGGTGGAAACACAGCCAGTGCAGCAAGCACTCAGCAACCAGGCTGTAACAGAAGGATCCCAGGGTGTGCCCCGTGCTCAGGTGAGCAAGATTGTATTTTGGGAAAAATAAAGCCATGTCTCAAAATAAAACAACAAATTAAGATGGAGTGGAAAGAATTTGAAGAGCAGATGGGAAACAGCTTCCTTTGTTGTGACAGGTCGCAGACCTGGGGCAGAGGACTCACCGTGTCCATGACAAAAGGCCCTGCATATAGTGTGGGTCTTGGCGGTCCACACCGCTAGGCAACCACGAAGCCGCCAGCTCCCACTATTAATGAGTCATTCCCTTTCTAAAGCGATGCTGAAAAAGGCCACTGTTAATGATGCCGTGCGGGCTTAACTGGCGTGGTGCGTGTAGCTGTGTGTCCGTAGGGGCGTGTCCCACCCGGCAGGGCCACGCATACACTTACGCGTGTTCGTAAGATGTATGTCAGCTTGCATAACAGTCTGTAATCACGTGTGTGCGTGAGTGCAGGTTTTGCCAAATTTGCAAGTGCATATATCACAATTAAGGTAATGCAGAAATACACTCCCAGAAATCAGAGTCCTGTGTGTGGATTTTGCTAACTTCGTGGGGACATTTTGAGCAAAATTTGAGCACAATTCAAATAACACATGAACAAAGGACAGAGAAAAAGGCTCCTGTCTGCATGTGTGTGTCTGTCTTTGTGTTTGGTGCTAATTAATCTGCACCAAAAAGCCAAAAAATTAATGCCAAGTTTCTGCCTAGTTTTGTACGTAACCCACTGACCCAGTGTGCAGCGGGGTTGTGTGGAGGGCACGGTATAGCCCCCCCCCCCCCCCCGTAACTCGGCACTGTATGAATAAACATATTTTGTTTTGGAAAAGCTGCCCCCCCCAGAAGCCCTCAGTGTCATTAATAATGCATCGGTGGCCGGCCGTTTTGACTGCATAAATTAGGAGTCCCACTGTCCTCCTGAGTGGGAATTAGCACACTTGTGAAGGAGGGAGGTACTATAGGAGGTCTGTTTGGTGTCGTCTCACAAAGGGAGCAGATTCTGCCCCAAATCATTCGGTCCCTCCCAGTTTAACCATGTGCCGATGCCTCAAAGTGAAACGATCGGCCGCATGCCGTGTTCCCTGCAGAAGCTGTGTGCATTTGCTGGGCACACTGGCCAGGCTCATGGTAAAAAAAAAAAACGCAAAATCTTCCACATTAAAAGCCCCGCCGGGAACCTGCAATGGAATAATAAAAAGAATGGAGTTTAACTTCAGTTTTACAAACAGTGGGGTCCAGTTCTACCAACTAACATGACTAATGATAACTACAGCAATGTAGTGAAATGCCAAACATACACAGATTAAAAAAAAAAAATCTGCATTGAGGAGTGGAGTGGAGAGACTTTGTTTGTGTTTCCAGTGTGGAAATGACATTGGGATAGGGCTGTTAGGAATGAAAAAATGGGCCGAATGTGTTCAGAAATGCGCAGAGGGCACAGCACTGATGGCAAAAGTCCTGATAAATAGCAGAGAGAGAGAGTACTTGACCTCTGCAAGGAGACAAATAACCACATTAGCAGGAAGGGATTAGACCCAGGGCATGTGCTCATCACAATAGGCACGTTTCCTCTGACAACGGTGTTGCCAATTAGAGAACAAGGGATTAGTCACCCACCGTGCCAAGACTGGGGGAGAGGAAAAAGATGTCTGAAATCTTCATGGGGTCCATAATTCCAGCCGACAGCCAACGGTGAGGCCAGATAATGACACTCAGAGTCCAGAAGTGAACGCTCGTGCTGACAGCCATGGCGCACGTGAGCCACACACGCCTCGCCCGGCCCCGACGCCCAATGGCAGCCCTCCGTCTGAGATTTGAAACCATTACCTTCTGGTGAATGTTTCCCTGATTGCACAGTTTAATGACAGCTTTGGGGGTGGCACGCGGCTCACTGGGTCAGAACAGTGTGTCAGTAATCAGAAGGTTCATCATTCCGCCCCCCTGGAAAGCCCTCAGCCCCCAGCTGCCCCCGGGACCGACTCAGCCCACGTTCCCAAATGGTCATCGCTTTGCACAAAAGCATCGGCCAAACAAAGTAAGCGTAATTCAGGTGATAACCGAACGACTGATGGCTCGAGGGAATCCCTCATCTAGACCTTTCTACTTCCCAGCTGAGAGAAGTTACAGTGACTACTTTAAGGAACTTTAGTTTGCTTTAAATACTAAAATTAAATAATCATTCTATTGGCTTTCTACTAGCAATACTGGTGCAGAAGGCTAAACCGCACTCTAAGGAACTCCCCTTTGCTCACAAATATTTATCGGGGAAATCGCAGCGTGCACTCAGAGCCTCGGGACAGCGCAGGTGCTCTGCGGAGCTGTGCTCTCCGACACAGCTGTGAGCAGTCCATTCCTCCGTGCACTTCAGATGTTTGTTAGAGTATGGGAAACAAAGGCAGGATGTCAGAGACACAAAAGGATGACGCACGCAGGAGGGGCGTCCTCAGCCGGAACGCCGCTCTCCAGAGACACCTTTACACAATTACTTCACTCAGTTTTGCTCTGAATAAACGTCTGGCCATCAGAGCACTCCAAACGATGGAAAAAACATTTATTACTACATGTATTGCTATATGACACAGACCAGCAAAACCTATTGGGACAGAGAAGAAAATACCATCTGCTTGTTATGTAAAAGCTGGAACCGGGGCCTGAGATTTGAATCTGAACCCCGTCCAGCAGGGAGTACCAATCCAAAAGTGTATCGAGGGGAGAAAACACTTAATAAACGGGAATACCTGCAGGCAGCCTGTCAGACTGGATCCGGGATCACTTCCTGAAGTTGCTATTGGGGTTTATTGATTTACGCCCCCATCTTCGATTACTTCCACAAGGGACCACAGCAGACTGACCACTTATACTAAAGTACTGAGGGTCTTGTCTAGACCTCAGTGGACTCAGCTACCAGTACTCCACAACAGCAGGGTAAACGGTACAAAAAATATATCTTCTTCAAAGAGCAAGGCCCCGGATAATTCTCTTCCCCCTTGTTCAGAAGATGAAACTCTGCCCTTATCACCTCGTAAATTAAGGGTTTAAGATTTTCAGTCACTGGACAACCTTTCCTCCTATCCTTCTCGGATCGTTACTCTATGAAGATCTGATTCCGAGTTAACTGCATCAAACAAAGCCATCATCACGGCGAGAACTACCCTAAATTATTCTACTGCTCACAGACATAATTAGACAATTAACACCACGAACAGCGAGCGGCACTACTCACTGTATTACGGCGCAAGTAGATTAATGAATAATCTACTTTTTTTGCGGTCTGTTGCCCGTCTTATTTCATTGATCTGTAATTCTAGCGCAGGTTTTTAGGCTACGATCGCGATGTACAGACACACGTGTGGTTCAGGGGTTGAGTCCCTTTCTATTAGAAGGGGAAAGCGAGCGTCAGGCGACTGCAGGCGCTTTGCATGCTTGCGGTGTGGTCTAATAAATCTTATTTGAGATTTTGTGAAGCCTGCCGTATTTATCTATTTTTTCCCCCTCTATCAGCACTCTATTATTGGTCTCTGATGAGAAATACAGAGAGTGGAGAGACAGAATTATCAATACGCTCCCACCGCGGAGATAAGTAGTTTATCTGCGCCGGGTTTCTGAAGCGAATCAGCCTTGCAAACGGCCCCAGCCCCGGCACCCAGCTCCCCGCAACCCCCCGCAACTTCCACCGCTGATTCCGTGGCTCTGCAATCAAGACTTTGCCTCGGATGGACGCGAAAATGCCTCCAATCTGCTGGGAAAGTGAAATACAAATTGGAAAGCGCGGGGGCGAAATGAAGCAGCGGGGAGCCACATCTCACTTAATAACTCCTTCAGTTCACCAGAAATCAAAATATATATAAAACAGGCCTACACATGACACCGGCACAGTTACGTACGTTTTGAGAAATAGATGATGCTTTCTAAAAGAAATCCCATCTTTTCAGTCTATAGAAAAGTTCGCCCCGTTTAGGATACAGTTGGATGAATAAATTGATTCTACACGTTTCTTAAAATAAAAAAAAGCGCATTCCATTCCAATAAAACCATAATCAAAATTTGCCAAGTTCATTTGCGGGGAAAAAAATACATTTTAAAAATAAACTGAGTTTGGCAGTCGATTTTTGGCAGCTTTATAAAAGAGGGTAGAAACCGTCGCGCTGCCTAAGATATTAATACCATTAAATAGAATAAGCCATTGATACACAGCAAAAGCATGAAGGAGCATTTTGAAAATGCCCGGGACCCCCTGCTGCTGCCGGGCGCGGCGGGGCTCGGTGCCGCCCCACCCCCGTCGCCAGGCTGGCGGCGCACCGCCGGTCCCCGGAGCGCAGAACCAGTCACCGGGAGATACGCGTCTCCGGGACAGCTCCTTTCTGTGGCACGGATATGTGAATTCTTTTCTGTCATCTGTCCAACTCTCAGGAAAACTCTCAAAGGCGTCTCAGTTTTCCCAGGACATTTTTTCTTACCCCCGTTCCCACTACGCGACAGTGGTGACGAATGTCACTTATGGAAGGCTTCTACAGACACCAAGGGGCTTCTCCGAAAGAACGCTCGTTCCGTGGACAACATGCTGAAAGTAGCGGTAATGTGTTTTCCTGATCGAGGTTTCTGCCGCGTTGGTATATTTAGTTGCTCAAGCCGCGTTTTATTGCTGAATGCGCCCTCTCCCCAAAACCCAACACATCAATTTTTTATCCGCTTTTTAAGTACTATAACTATAGCAGATTTGCATTGGTTTATTGGGAATGGCCTGTTTTCTTTCAATGCCAGAACCCGTGTGCAGCCTTTTGAATATGTGTCTGTATCGTGTGCGTAGATTTACAAGGAAGAAACTTGGCGACACTGTGCTGTGTCTAAGGCACTGACAGGTCGCAGCCCTACACATGCACTCTCTCAGATGCATGCAGCCACCGCCATGGCGGCACTCAGGGATGAGTGACATTCTAGCACGGCCCAGGACTGACTCACCGTTGAAGCTGCTGAAGTTCCCAAAGTCCAGAAAGGATGCGTTGAAGGACGGGATGGAGGTGATGTTGAAGAGCAGGTCTGTGCTGTTGGAAAGCTCCCGTCCCATGGAGTCGGCAAAGAGGTTCATCTGGAGCAGAGTTTTGATCAAGTAGCGCAGCATCTTGCCTCAGCCCGCGAGGGCTGTGCCGTCCCTCCGTCTGCCTGTGCCCCTCTCTCCCTCTCTCCCTCCCTCCCTCTCCGCTTCCCCCTCTTCCTCGGTGTCTAAGACGGTTCCCGCTACACACCTTTATCTTCCTGATCCAGGGACGGTGGGTTTAAAAATTCAGTTAAGCCTCCCTGTCCGCGCTTTTGTTATGTATCACACAAAAAAAAGCGAGAAGGGGATTGAAATCGAGTCTGGCGTCAGGAGGCAAAGGGGGATATTAACTTTTCCCATTAATGGAGGCACTTCATGGCCTGCGTTCCTCTATTCTGCCTCTCTTCTCTCCTCCGATCCCTCTCTCGCTCTTTTGTGCTGGGCTCACATAACTTCACACGCCATCCACACAAAAACACCTCGCCGGTGTGAAAGAATCTGGCTATCTGATGACCCTTCTGAATCACTGGTCCCCCCCCCCCCTCCATGTCCCTCCCTCTCTCTCTCTTTCTCTGCCACCCCACTTTCCCCTCCCGTCTTCCCGGAATCGTGTGATGGACTCCCGGGGGTGGGGTGGGGGGGGGGGGTCTCAGTATAGAGAGAGCAGGTGCTGTTGGCAATAAATGTTTAATTATTGGATTAATAATCATCCCTGGAGGGGAGGGGGGGCGCACTGTCACTGTCTGACGCTCACACACACGGGCAGAGAAGCGCGCCATCGCCGACGGGCCGATGCGGGGACCAAAATAAACAAACAGGTCCGAGGAGGACACTTGTCATCTGCTGCTGTCTGAAATGTAGATGTTTCAATTATCCTGCCGCATTCCATGCCTTTGAAATGCTAGATGTCATCATTTGGTCTTTGATATGTCTTTGCGTGTGCGTGTGGATATATTTACGTAACTGCATCTTGTACATTAAATGACTCTTTGTTGTTAGGCGGGCTTAGCTATTTTTTTAAAGATTGAATTTAGGGTAATAGCTTATATTCTGCTTTGCTCACGTAAAGAAAAACAGTGTTTCTTGTCTTCTTAAAAAATGAATCGAAAACAGAAATGGGACACACTGCTCCTAGATCAAATCAAACTTTATTTATATCCCATCTACATTAAATAGCAGATAGTCCAAGGGAGTAGATTTAGATTTCTGTTGAAAACTAAAAATGACAAAAAAATGAAAAATGAAAAACCTTTGATCTTATAGGTTTTTCCCAGACCAAAGCCTTTAAAGATTCTTTTGTCACTGGAGAAACAAACCAAAGGCAAACTGACACCCTGGCTTTTTCTACACTCCCAGCATCACCGTGTAAGCATATGGCGTCTAAGCAAACGTTTCCCCTTTTGTTTTTATGTATTGGCGTAAACAAATGGAGGCCTGCAGTGTACACGGTGCTTTGAGGAATCCACAGTGTCCCTAAAAGATGCCCCTCGTGACCTTTGCCGGTGATGCCTATTCTGAAATGTCCCTATTAGAACCGCGTACATTTCGACACATGGCACCAGGGGAACGGGGAGGTGTGTGTGTGTGTATGAGAAGGCGTGGCATTTGGGGGCGTGCCCATCCCGAGCAATCACATGTGCTTACAGAGCTCCCCATCTGACAGGCGCAGTGTGACACCCATTACCCACGGAGGTCCTGCTGCCGCAGAGGGAACAAAAGGGGCGATCCCCAGCGAGGGCCCAGCGTGACGACCTTCATTCCACTGGCTTCTGGGAGAAGTTTCTGTGCTTCATTTTGGGGGTCCTACATTCATGAGGCAGCTGAGCCCACAAACGCACCACGAGGCCACAATCAGGGCGCGCGGATGGGATCGGGCCCCCCTAGGCAGATCGATAGGCCTTTAGGATGCCTATACGGTGGCCCCGGCCTGCTCTCTAGGTAATAAGCCCTCAGTCTCACCCGAAAGCTGGGATCTGGAGTGCCTTCACAATAGCCTGCACTAGGAAAGCAATGCATACATCATTACCAAAGCTGATGGAAAAAACCCAAATAGGACCAGCGAAATGACATGTGTAATTGCTGGAGTGGAACCCTTCAGCTCCGCTTTCTGCACTTTACACATAATAACTGCTTTGTTTAATCTCCCCTTCGCTGATGACTGTGTGCTATTTATCCTTTTCTGAGAAGCTGCCCATTCTGCACAGATCTGTCTGCTGGAACGAACAATGAAATCGCCCGCTAATGTACTTAATGGTTTGCATCGCCTTGTAAAACAATGAGAAGAGCTTTTTCTGTCCTTAAAGTCGTCCTCACCACCTTCAAGCAGCCACTGATTTACATTGCACACACCATTACGGCGTGGCGTCAAAGCCACGACATTCCAGCAGTGCCTTCCGTCCCTGGTGGCCACTTATATTACGAGGAAAGTAATTTCTATTTGCCCGGATCATATCGAAAAGATATTTCCCATGAAATCTTAAATAAAGGCAATCCAGGCAGCCAAATGTTGGATAAAAACATCTTTGATGCTGAACTTAGGCAAAATATGGTAACATTTTACTCAAGGCCACATTTTTAGTAATTTATAAACACATTCATAACAAATAATAATGCATTTATAAAGCATTATAAACATGGCTATAAATATTTATCAAAAGGCATAACACATTATAGCCATTTGTATTATGCATTATGAATGTTTTATGAAGCTCTCGTCTATAATGCACTGTAGATACCTTCATAATGCATTATAATGGCTGGCATAAGCATTAAGGATGCTTTGTGCTGCAATACATAGGCATCTGTTGTGTGTTATAGATGAGAGCTTCATAGAGCTTCATAATGAATAATACACATCACTATAATGTGTTTTTCTTTTTTATAAATAGTTATAGCCATGTATATAATACTTTATGAATGTGTTACAATGAATTATCAGGACAATGCTTTTTGAATATGGGCTTCATAGAAAGTGTTACCCAAAATATCTATGAGAATAAAATAGCCTAAGTAAATTATAACAAAATGCAAGAGGAGGATTGATAAAATATTCCCCAATAAGAGCGGCGGTTCTCTAGTCTTCTCCCGTCCTTTGGATTTGTCACGTTCATTTCCTTTTTTGTTTGTCCTGATGTGACGCTGGGCAGCATGGCCCTCAGAAAATCAGTATATAGGGCTTTGAAGAGCTCTGGGTCACGTCCCAAAAAAGGCACCTCAGAAGGGCATATTAAGCTCCAGGCTGAGCCAGGGCGTCACCCTTCCAACGAGACAGAAACCGTCTGTGTGTGTCATTGTTACGGCATCTGTCACGAGCCATTGAGCCGGGCAAACAAGCTGCTACTTACCGAAACTGTTTTTAAGCATCTCCGGGGCCCGACACCAGGGCCGTGGTCTGAAAGCCACGGTGGACAGAAGGCAGCCGGTTAATGGGTATTTAGGATGCAGACCGACCGACCCATCCTCCGTCTCGGAGGCGCGGGCTGAAGGATGATGAGAGGACCCGGGGAGACTGAACCGAAATAGCTTCTCCGCGGAGCGCTAGCTATCGGCAAATAAAAACTCCCCTTTTCCTTTTGGTCACTTTATTACAGTTTAGGCTTCCCTGCTCGCTCTCGGCTATTGCGACGAGACACAGGTGGTGCCTGCACCATGCCGTCAGCTTCACTCTGTGAAAAAAGGACGTTACTAACAGCCACTGTCTATGAATCCAGACGTTCGGTCTCAAGCACGGACTTTCAATTTCAATTTTGTTTTTTTTATTTTTTGTTTTATGAATAGACTCGGATCACTTTGGCCAAAAAATGTCTTGGCCTGCTTTTAGGGTCTCTCCAGTGGATTGAAGTTCATAACCGTTGCTTCTCGCGCACTCCACTTTGGGTAGAAAATAGTAGTGACTTTACAGTGTGAATGTGCCAGGGAATCGATACGGATCGGTCCTGGTGTCCGACTCACCTGCAAGTGAACATCACCTCAATCGAACTCTCATTAACACTGTCGGTCCGCTCACCTCCCTCAGTGCCCCCAAACACAATTAGCTTAACTCAATTAAGCGCAAAGCCCACAGAGAACCTCTCAACCCACCTAACTCTCGCCACTGCAGGTAGCTCTCGACACTGCGGAGAAAATCCCTTCAATTTTCTTACAGTGCCTTTACCTGTTTTCTGTAATTAAGTGCCAAAGGAAGGAAGATGCGCTTTGTTTCGGGGAACGTTCAAATTGAACTCGGACCGTATTGGATTCTGTGTAGACGACACTTTTATTTGTTTCTTGTTAAAAGACAATCAGAGAAGGAGGCCAGCCGCTCCTGCGTCAGGCAGCTACACTAATCAGTCAATGTGTGTCTGTCGCTGCTGTTAAAAGAGAAAGAGCAGGAACAAGAGCCAGGCCAGACTCGTGGGACTTCCATCGGTACCCCGGGAGACTCATACGCCTACAGCTGCGAAAAGCCAGCAAGCTTCCCAGGAAAGTGGCACGGGGAGGCAGCTGAACAGCTGTGTACGTGTCTGTCCCCTCAAACTGCCAGGGTGTGGTGAAGGCTCCTCGGGGGGGTGATGCTGACACACTGCCGGCTGGACCGGCCCACGTCCCAGCTGGGCAGGGAGGCCGGCAGCCTGCCCCTGGGCGGCTGGGCTGCAGGTGTGGTGTGCCCAGGGGTCTGTGTCCTCCTGGAGAGGCAGCCCAGCCCCACAGCTGGAGAGGGCCGTGCCACCGGGAAAGAGTTGCCGGTAATTGGGATTCTTTTGGCAAGTGCACAAAGTGGCACTGACCTTTTGCTAGCAAGCATTTGGTACCCCCCATTATTAAGCCGCAGTTAGGCTGCGGTGCCCATATGCCAGGTGGTGTAATTGGTATTTCTCTTGCACGCGCTCAGATGGGAGTGTGGCCGTGCCCCTGAGCTCCACGGCCAGAGTCCCGGGGGAGGCGTGCCAAGGTTTAGCTCCGGACCCGCGCATTAGGCCCGTGGCTATCGGCCGACTTTGAAACCACGAGAGCGGAAAGGCCCGGAATGAGCAAAGGGGACGGCGGGCCTCAGCTCCGGAGTTCAGCGGAGGGATTAGTCACTCTCAGGGGGCTTAGCATATGACCGGGGGCAGGGGGCGAGAAGTTAAACAAACGTCTCCTTCGGAGGGCCGCCCCGTTTCTGTAAACCTAGTGCAAACTCGCGGTAATCGAACAACAAAGAGACAATTAGTGGCAACCCGCTGGATATTAACTGGGAAAACACACCCCTATCATTTTTGCCCTTTGGACATTTGCATTTTCATGAATTTTTGGTCTCACCCTCCATTTTTTAATTCTTTTTTTGCCCTCCTACAATCTCATTTGTGATGCAAAGCGAGCACAGATTTAAATATGCATCATTGTACCCCCAAACCTGTAAGTTAATTTAGAAAATCTGTGGACCATAGACTATGTCTGTCTCTCAGTCTTGACAGTCTGTCTGTCTCTCACACCATTGTAAATCCTTACAGAGATATCCATAGATGTTAGATATCCAATATCTATTCACAGCACTATCAATTCCGAACCAAATATAGACTAAAAAAGATTGTCAGAAGTTAATAATTTAACTTCAAACTGAAAAATGTACAACTGTCATATATAATAATCACCCTAACGCACGTCGTATTCTGAAAAATGACAAATGTTGATCGTTCACAATGGGAATTAGACAGTACATAAAATAAATGAGTTTATCATCTAATATTGTTTGCGGTCCATTCTGTAAAGATGATGACGTCACATCACAGAGAGGGTTACTTATAACAAAGTTTTTTTGTCTATTTCTCCCTGCGGCGTTAATAAAGAAAAATCGACAAAGAAGATATTCGTTTTCTGTCACGTTATTTATTCTCTTAATTACGCATAATACCGCCATTCATCATATAAAAAGGTCGTGCTGATCGCCTTTGAACGGCCGGCCATATCTGATAAGTTCAGTTCATTATCAAAGTTTCCAGCTGGACACTCGCCATCATTGTAAACCCATAACTTTTCTCAGAAAGAGGTACCTCTGTATTCATATGAACCGACAATAAATGTGTATAACTTTCATAAATTGCATAATTTCCATGCAAATTACGATACCCTTTAACTTCTACAAAATGCGTTGCAAATTATGCACTGATTTGCACTTCGGTATAATTTCACCCTCATCAGTTACAGACTTCTTTGAAAAGAAGTTCATATTGTGTGACCTACCTGGTGTACAGCTCTAAAAACGCACGCAAATCCTGTCATGCTTCTCTGCAGCTCGAACAAAATGCTTTTTTTTTCCTTCTTACAAATCACAGCCGAATGAAGGTTCTAGTCTGGCTGTAATCAGCGGCGTGGGCTGCAGCCAAAGTTTGGCGGTATTGATTGGGGAAAGGGGGAAAGGTGAAGTGGGCATTATCTCTGCAATCGGGGGGAACAACAAGCCGAATCCTGATTGCGCTCCCTGTTGTGGCTGAAAAAATAATAACGGACACATAAGTCGGACCCAAAATGTTTATTTTACAGAAGTGATGCAGCAGTAATATTTCATTTTTGTTTGTTTTTATTTTTAGGCTTAAATTGTCATCGTAGGGGACACACTAAGCGTTGCAAATTACACAAATTAAGTCAGAGGGGCTACGTTTGCAGACCAAACGGC
>JAODKL010000107.1:18292754-18308053 GCA_026780765.1 Petrocephalus schoutedeni
CATCTTATTGATCTGTTGCCAATTAACCTAATTAGTTGTGAGATATTCAACCAGGTGTTTTATTTTAGCTTTACACAGCTTTTCCCGTCCCAACTTTTTTGAAATGTGCTGCTGGCATCAGATTCAAATTTGAGCATATATAATATATTCAGTCATAAAACAATTTTTGTTTTACATCATTGCATTCTGTTTTTATTTGCATTTCACACAGTGTCCTGACTTTTTCGGAAACGGAGGTGTACTGTTGTTCCCATGATTTCTTTTTATTTTATTTTATTTTATTTGTTCCCCTCCCCCACCCTCACTTTTTTTGTTGTCTTGCCTGAATCCCAAAACGTTTTAAATGCGAGCTCTCTGCATTTTATCTTGAAATGTCTGCAGAACAGGATCCTCTTCGGATTAAGGCTGGATTTACGGCAATTCATCTGGGCCTGACTTTCATGGTTAAAATGCAAACCTCTGTCGGCAGTGGGTCCACAGCGCTCCAAGTAACATTTTCCTCTACTACACAGAGATAAACGCTGGCAGTCCTCCACTTAGACAGTGATAATGCTGCTGGATTTATATTTTTGTTACATTGGGCCAGTTGTACATGCTCGATCCCCTTGCCTGCCCAGCCAAATTATTTATGCTGGTATATTCTCATACCCATTTCATGAGGTAATTCTGCATAATGTCTATGTTCTGTGTCTTTGTGAGACCCATGGCTTCTTCCTTTACATGTAAACCTGTCCAGTGTCTTTTTTTTTTTTTTTTTTCCCCTCCTTGGGTGGGGCAGGGTTCTGTGTGGCTGTCTGAGTAACACACGAAAATGTATTCCAAGTGTCCTCCGTGCCATGTGAGGGGGGGGGAAAAAATGCATGGTCTTTATTCTGTCTTGCCCTAGTTAATGTCAAATTGTCAGAATTGCTAATGCAGGCACCAGGAAAGGCGCACTCACCCTCCATAGGGCCTGCGTGCTTATGTAAACCACATACCAAAATAAGACGCAATAGCAGCCATTGATCCCCCTGGGGGGCTATTTTTGTTGTCCAGCAGCATTGCGAAAATAACTCCTGGCAAAATCTCCTGTAATGTTATATAATTCATAATGTAAAAAAAAAAAAAAGTTTAGGGAAACTCTAGTTTCCTCTCTCAGATTCTCTCCAGTGTATGTATATTATGTGGTTTGGGTTCCCAAAGTTTTGGACCCACAGCGCCCAAAATAACAGCGACTCGGCCCCCTACCCCATTTTGGCAATCTGGACTCCCCCTCAGTAGACTGGGGAGGGAGCGGGTGGAGGTTACATTGGGTGATTTGTTGCAATGGCTGCCACCTCCACATTGGGTACCCCTGGGATATAGAAGGGGTCTCCATCTTTGTTTAAGTGAGAGCTACTTCTGCAAAAAGAAGAGTGGGGGGGGGGGGAACACGTCTCATTCGGGGGCGGGGTAGCGACTGTGAAATTAGTCAGATTTCCAGTAAGTGTTATGCAGGCTATTCATTGGCTCACCGCGGGCCACTAGTTGGCGACGAAGTGCAGATGCCATGTATTCACACTGCCAGGCTTCCAGTGTAAGGTTAAGGTGGTACCAGTTGGTTGACAGTAAGTAGACCCACATTCCAGTAATTTATTTCAATTTTAGTCGATTTGAGATGCAGTGCCACCTTGCCAGAAACTTCTCCATAGAAATATATAGGTACATTTGTGAACCCTCCAGTCAGACAGAAGCCCATCCTGGTAAACATGGCAGAAAGAACAAGAATCTGTAAGTCATAGGCTGTAGTTCATTTGTGTATGTGTCTGTTTCATATTAATTACGTCTTACTGACCAGTGGGGGGGGGGCACAGAAAAACTGTCCCAAATATATAGTGCGTGAAAACCAGCCAGCCAAATATCAGCTGTTAATTGCCTATAGTTATTAGTTGACAGGTTAAAGGAAGCCAGAAACCGGTGCAGGGAAATCCGGCCCAAATTCTGCGGTCCAGCTATATCCCACTGTCCGTCGCCCATCACCATGGCAATTACTGCTCTGTTTCGGAGCCCAGCTTGAGGGGTGCAGTTTTAAACTCTAGCCAACCAATCGTGGCAGGCTTTGGGCTTGGGAGTGGACGACCTGGCTAGAGAAAGCTGGGAGGCTTCCATCTGCATCGACAGCCCCATGGACAGTCCCGCTCACACTTTGGCATTTTATTACCTACGTATAATCGCGGTGCATTGTGGGGAAGAGTGCTCTCCCCACCAGCCATCGTTTGCCTCCTGTGTGCATTCTCTCCTGTTCTCCACACTTATCTTCAGAAGATATGTGGAGAAACTAGTTTCATTCGTTATCAGAAAAGTAGGTAAAGTTTTGGTGCCTTCATTTCCCATCTGCTATCCTGTGGTGTAAGGATAATGCTTCTTGTAAATGACTTTCCCATGTCTTCAGACACCAACAGATGCAACTGCAGCACTCACTGCTGAAGTAGTCCTGGAGTCGCATTAAGAACTATCTGGAACAGAATCCTGACAGCACCTCCCCATTTGAGGTGCCCTGCCACCCCAGAATGTACCTATTCTGTCAAAGGAAACGATGTAAATTATCGCAGCCCAGCCAGCCTGTCTCGATAAAGGCTGGAAATTGGACACGGAAAGGTCATCCCTTATAAGCTTGAGAGTTGTGGGAGAACTATATCTCAAGGACAGTTTGGGGTCTTGTGACTAGTCCACAAATCGGCAAATGTTCAAGGCTCCCATCCATGATTGAATGATTAATTGACATCGAATGTAATAAGACGTTAGTCAGCACAAAACCAGGGGTGTTGTGTGCCTCATTGGGTTATGATATTGTGCCTGTGCCCAGAAGGTCACTGGTTCTAATCCCAGGGTCGACAGGCAGTTTTCACCGTTGGGATCCTGAGCATGGCCTTTAACCCTCAGTTACCCACGGACTGCCTGACCCTTCTTGATTTATGTTGCTTTGGATAAAAGAATCTGCTAAATAAAACTCATTCCCTAGTGGAAAAGATATATAAAGTAGCACTGTGTCGAAGAATAACCTAAGCATTTACTAGGTAGTCCGGAATATCACTGACAGTGTGCTCGGTTTTAAAAAACGCATATTGTTTTTGAGGTGGTGAGGGCTGCGATGGAAAGCTCTGGAACTGACAGGTGGAGCGAAGGCATTCTTCAGAGAATCCCGTGGTCCCCGCGTCTTAGATCACAGCCCCTTAATCGCGAGCGCCCGCCTCAGTGGGATTACCTGGGAATCTCAAGGCGTAAGCAGAGCTGGCTTTTAATCCGAATGCGAGCAAAGTCAGGGAAGTGAGTGGGGCTTTGGCAGTAGGGACTGCGGGGGCTGGGGGTCTCCCTGAGATACCCAAACTGTAATGCCAAGTGACAGACTTCCCTGCGCTGTCATTTTAACACCGACAGCGCGGTAGGGTCTCGACTTATTACACCTAACTGAAACACAGCTATTACCAGAAAAAAAATGCAGTTCTGAACTTTCGCTAAATACAGATAATTTAAAATACTGCTGTGTTGCTGGTATGTATGTGTATAATTATATGGGTAAATATATATTGTGGGGAAAATGCATAACAGTTCTGTAAAATTGTAAATTTTCCTGGTATGCCTGGGACCACTTCAGACCCCAAGTCACGCAGTATTGCCTGGGTGTATTAGATGACTGTCAGGTGTAATTACCATGCCAGTGTATGAATAAATTTGAGTGACTGCGTAAATTGCGTGCGCTGTGTATGTGTGAGCGTGTGTGCATGACACCATGTCTCTCCTCGTCCATATCTTGGGGAACAATGTCTAGTTGAGTTTCACCGATGTGGATGGCACCTGTTCCCAGCAGATAAGTGTGTAGGGGGAGTTTGAAGGCCAGCTCACTCTGCGAGTGACCTCGTGAGAACTTGCACAGATGCTCTCCCACAGCCGACCTTATTCCCAACTCTGGGAAGTCGCTCACCTGATGCAGCCTAACATGTCACCTTGCTTTTTGTCGTTGTTTGTTTTTAATTCTTGCATGTCCTTTGGAATAATTTAACACCATTTTCATTGTTCACCCGTAACCTGACACAATGCCAACAAGACTATTATTCTTGGTTTTCTGTATTTGGTTGACGTAGCTGTTTAGAAAGTGCCTTTTGGTTGCTAATAGTTCGGTTTTTGGTTTGTAAAAAGGTAATCATTTAAAGTCAATCATGTGTGAGTTGTTTCAGTGAATATGCAGGAAGTGTCCCTTTGTGGTGCATGATCTTGATATCTTGAGTTCTCGCATTTCACCAAATCTCTGCTGCTTGTAGTAATGCGTTTATATTTAATTAAATGACGTGTCCGTGGCTGGGACCGCTGCACTGAAAGCTGTGCCGTAGAAGCTATTAATATGCTAATTGTCAGCCTTTACATTGAGCAGTTTTCCTGTGAGGATTGCAAGGACTATGGACGCAAGACTATCCAGCCATCGATGTCCTCAAAGTCGAGTACAGGGTACTGGGGGGCACAGGGTCCACAGCTGGACCTGAAGCAAGTGAATTTTATGTTTTTATTTAAAACTATATTGTAAAGTGTCATGTTGTTTTGAACATTATGAAGTCAGGAAATGGCACAGTAGGGTGGCCATTTTGAACCAGTTGCACTCTGTGGAACTGTGTGTGTGCGTGTATGTGTTCACAAAGGCCCAGAGCAGTTGTTCTGCAGAACCTAATAGGCTAAATGGCCCGGTTCTGTCATTACTGTAAGTGTGATACCCTCTTCTTCATTGTGTTCAAACAGCAGACAAATTATATACTTCCGTACCTTAAACCTTTCGGTCTATGAAATGATACTGAGGAATTTTGGGGCAGAGTAATTGTGTGTGCTATTCTTATAGAAGAGTAAATATTTGTAGACTTAAGGAACTTGGTGTTTAAAAAAGCTTTTAATGCATAAAAGGCCAATACAGCATCATCTGTATTGTAAACAGAGGCTTTGCAAATGTAGATCGAGACGTCAGACCCTTTAAAACCACGTTCATTCCTGCAGCTGCAGACAGCAGAGCGGTTGGTTTACTGCGCGGCGGGATCTGGGATGGCGGTATGCAAGGATATGGGGAAATCCGGGCATAAGATTCTGTTAAAGCTGGACGAGCTTAGAGGCTGCCCCCCCTCCCCCGTCGCTGGGCTAATAAGGCCCCTAAGCAGGGGTCAAAAGATCCAGGAGGACCCCCCAATGGTTCCTAATTTCCTTTAGCTGAATGGCTATATTCTAAAACGTTATGGCTTCAGATTCATGTCCTACAAAAACAACTGCTGTAACTAAGATTCACAAAACTGGGGGTGGAGGGTTGGGGGGGGGGCATGTCGCAGCTAAAGCACCCCAAGCCATCCGCCACTGTGTGATTTGTATCTTGGTGCGTCCCTCTCCAGACTCTTGGCGATTAACTGGGAATGGAGAATATGACAGCCAAAGCCGTGGATGCAAACGTGCCAGCGTTTGGGGAAAGTGGATCACAGTGCTGTCACTCCAGATGAAGTTTAAACTGCTCCTGTAATGATCCATTTATTTATTTATTTTTTAAATCTACTTGTGCATAATTTGAGCATAATTTTGAGGTCGCCTTCCTGCTGTACTTTGGCTTGATGTTGCCTCCCTAACTGCTCTATCAAGCCCCAGAAAAAAAGGTTGGTTAATGGAATAGTTAATTTCCACAGGCACTGCTTTGGGCTGTTTCTGAGCAGGAAGGGACTCGTATCCCGGCCTTATCGCTCCCTGACAGCCCCCGCTTCCTTCCTCAGCTGTCTGGTGCTCCCAGATAAGCTTGTATGCTTGGACACAAAGCCCCCCCCCCCCCCCCCCCCCCCCCCCCCCCACATACCGATTTCCAGGATAAAGGCACCTAATTAAATAAATGCGAGGAGGAAGAGGAGCATTTCAGTGGGGAGCTAGCCCACTCCCAACGAGGCCTACTGAGTGTGCTGTCCAGAGGGCAATGTCGAGACACCGTTGCTTCTTCAAGCCAGGTTCTTGCTGACTGCACCCCCCCCCCCTTGTCTTGACTCCCAGCTGTGACCAGAAAGTCACCAGTTCGACCACGCGTCCTTTTGGAGAAGATAGGCACACATCCGTTGGCCCCTTGAGCAAGGCCCATAGCCTCCAGATATGTTTGAGGGCTGCCCCTGAGCTTGGACCCCAAGCTTCACGCTTAAGTGTATATACAGTACATTACCAAAACTGCTGGGCACCTGGCTTTTACACCCACGGGCACTTTGATGACACAGAAGGTGTCTTGGTGTGCAAAGCAAGGTCCATGAGGACATGGTTGGGTGAGTGTGGTGTGGAACGACTCGACTGGCCTGCACAGAGCCCTGACCGCAGCTCTTCTGAACACCTTTGGGATGCACTAGAACAATTTGTGAGCCAGGTCTTCATGGCCAAATTGGTGCCTGACCTCACAGATGCTCTTCTGGATGAATGGCCAAAGATTCCCACAGACCCACTCCAAGATCTTGTGGAAAGCCTTCCCAGAAGAGTGGCAGCTGTTATAGCCGGAAAGGCAGAGCCAACTCCATATGGATGCCTATAGATTTGAGTGGGATGCCATAAAAGTTCCTGTAGGTATAATGGCCAGCTGTCCCAATACTTTTATCCATATAGTGTCTGTCAAAGGACTAAGATAGGATGTGTGAAAATAAGCATTCCAATGTACCTATATTTGAACAAATGTGCTTTCATTTCATTCATTATGTGTTTCCTGTGTGAAGGGTTGAAGGACTTTTCTGGAAATTTTGTATTCTTACTGCTACTAAATCGACCTCCTTATTCTGCGGATTTGTCGCGTTTAACGAACGACGAGCCGCCCCCTTCAAGTGGGTGACCCACTTCTCCAGTGTCCGCGAGTTAGGATTTCAGAACCCTATAACGGCTGCTTGTTGGGCTTAAATTGGCTCTCTGTGGGGCAAGGCCTCTAGAGTTAAGGGAGTTAGTCGCTCACAATTGTGCCCGTAGTGATGGGTCGTAACTTACCCACCCTTCCTTCCTGCTATTGGATCATTGTGTTTAGTGGGGGAAAGGTGTGTGTGTGTGTGTGTGTGTGTGTCCGTGTGGGTTTTAAAATTTTTATTTTTTTTTTTAAGGGACCCAGTAACTCAAGTCTCTTGCATTGTTTCCTGTCCCTCGGTGTCCTGGAATAGCAATTCTCTACTGGCCATGTTGGTAACTCAACACCATACCAGTGGACACAATACCCCAGGTCTTGGAGTTATAGCACAAAGGTTCCATTGCTCATAACACACAAAGCCCCGTGTGTTCATTCCCTGAAGAGTTTGTGCTATATTATAAAGGGGAAGCCTCGGAAAGTGGTATTGTCTTGTGTGTAACCTTTAACACAAATCACACAAACCCAAGCAAGTTAATCTCTCTCAATCTTATTTTTGGGGTTACATATATCGTTAACCCTGACCATAACAATGATTCACTGTTAGCTGCTGCGTGGGATTCCATTTGGTCCCTGTAAAGAGAGATTCAAAAAATGACCCATGTAACACAGAGCTTGTGTATCAACGTACCCCTTCAGTCTGCATTAAGCGATGGCTGTTGATGTTTAATGACGTTTCAGAGCTTCTGTTTTTTTTTTTTTTTTTCCTCCCCCGCTCAAGAGGCTCTTCTCTCCATCCTCCTTAGCTTTTAAGCACATCTGACAGGATGAGAGTGGAGGAGGATGTAACCTGGGCACCGCTGCTCGCAGATGACCCTTTATCACTCACACTGAACACATTGACATTTTGCCAAGCTGGCTTTTTATGGCTGATGTCTCATTGTGTTTCTCCCGGCCTAATGCTGCCCTCAAGCCGTCACGTGTCGAGAAACCGGTCGATATGTTAACAGAGGCTCCTGCCTGTTATCGGGATTAACGTTTAGTTTAGTGCAAAGTGCCTTCCTTACGGATGCCCCGCAACTGGAGCGATGTTACAAGCTTTCCAAGCGCAATCGTGTCATGTTAATGGAAAGGTATGACTCTCACCTTGGACACGTTACAACCTCATTAGCGTCTTCCTGGACACAGTGACAAGTTGCTTGATGGCCTTAAGTGTCGGCCTTTGTGTGTAATGCGATTCTGGAATGGTTCAGATTTCTGGTGAATTTTAGGGTCAAACGATGTTCCTCCGTGGCGTTCTCTCCCCTATCCCTCATGCCCCCTGGCAGCCTGCTTATTCCCTCGTCTTCTCCGCCTTCTCTTCAGTCATCATCCGCATCGTCTGTCTCTCATCTCTCCCCCAGGCTGATCACCCAAATGAGAGGATGAGAAATAGCCAGCGACTTATGGGACCCCCCCCCCCCCCGCACGGTCTTTTGACCCTCTGTCCCTTTGCTGTCTTTGTTTAAATTACGTGATTGTCCAGTGTTAAAAAATTTTTTAATGCTGTGTCCTTTAATGAACCAATACGGGATGTGATTTGTCCCATATTTTCCTCCTGCTTGGAAAATTGTGTGTAGTGAAGCCCCCCCTGCCCCCATTGGACCCAGGGTGAAAAGAGTGAAAATGGAAGCCCTAGCCCCCCGCGAAAGTTACTTCGTGATCATACATCCATGCATTTTCATAAATCACTGACTGTATGATGTAACTTTTTTTTTTTTTTTTCGTGACAATACCGCCTATGTTATTGAAAGATGTGGAAACACTGCTCCGTTTGTTTCCCCCGTTTACAGCGTGAGCCGAAGGCTGTGAAAGGGGCGTCTGTCTGAATGGCACGGCGCGCAGTGTGATCTCCAGGCCTGCACGTGCTGATACAGATTGCCCTGAAGTCCTCTGCACGTGCGCTCTTCTGTAATGGGTCATTAAGAGTTTGTTTGTTGGGGACTCTGCTTTGGGAAGCTTCCCTGAAAAGCTGCGGGTTCGACCCCAGAGATGCTAACACATCTGCACACGTAGCTACTAGGAGTATTCGCTTAACTAGCTAGGCGGTCACTTTCCATTACTCTCGGAGTGGGGGGATGTCACCGCAGTAGCGACTTAGCTTGTGCTACTGGAGCTCTGATTTGGTGCAACCAAACAGCTGGAGGATGGAGGCTCAGCCGACCTGGACGAGGAGGAGGGGCAGGCTAGCTGAGACGGAGCCGTCAGCCTCCATACTACCTCCCAGGCAATGTAGTGGCATCTATCGACCTCCCGCTGGTACAGCAGAGAGATGGCTGGCAGGTATTCATAGTGCAGTATGTGGGGGGGGGCAGGTGTTCTCTATTTAGACCCTCCGTTTGGGGGAGGAGAACAAGGCTGCTTAAAATCAAAGGCTAGTCCCTGCTTTTAGTGGAGAAATGGTGCCTTCATGGTACATATAATAGTAACAAGGTCATGTACGGGTTCATTCATCCATTTTTATTTATTTATTTATTTTTTTCTTTAAACGACACACTGGTATTTCCAGTAACGTGATGGACAATGTGTTCTGATACGGCATACTCAAAGGGCTATCGCGCTTGGTGTCCAGAAGTGGTTTTAGATGCAGGCACGAGCATTCTTGATGTAATGGTTAACACGGCTGCCTCAAGTAGCTTCCCTGAGTTCGATTCTTGGCTAACAACTTTCCTGAATTTCCCCTTGGAATCCACAGTTTCTTAATTATTGGTGCATTTGATTTAAAATTGAACCCATTAAGCCCTATAATTTACTGGTTTCCTTTTCATTTTCTCTAGCTTCTCAAACTGTATCGTAAGAACTTTACTCTTTTTCAGCTAGTATATGACCTGTGGTCTAGTGTAGACCACTTCACAACGGGTGAATATGGTTTTAATGATTGTATTTCTGATAAAACCTTTGGAAGTATATAAATAAGGTGAAGGTGATTAATTGTCTGACACACCACAGCACGCAACAACGGAATGTGTCCTCTGCATTTAACCCATGTGACCTGGTGACCTAGCAGGGGGCAGCTATGTGAGCGCCCGGGGAGCAGTGCTTGGGGATGGTATCTTGCTCAGGGTACCTCAGTGGTACTTGCGGGTTCTGGTCTCAAACCGGCGATCTTCTGATTACTCTGTGTCCCTATCCGTTACACCGCCTGCCTGCCCCGGTACCTGCAGAGTCGCTTTGAAGGACCTTCGCAGCTGGCGCGTTTGAGGAACGCCAGTTAAATCTCTGTCCAGCAGTGTCCCTGGGAATTTCTCTCGTGCACTTTCTCGCTGTAGCTGTTCCGAATGGCGTCTCTCGACGGGAGGAGATGGAGGCTCGCCGAGCTCCCGTTGCACGCCACTGCCTGCCTTCTGTCCGCCGTTCAAGGTCGGACGTGTGTTGCTGCATGAAATTAGCTCTCTGTGGTGGTTTCTGCCACAGCGGACCCAGTACTCGAGAAAGGGAAAGTGCACCTTTGTCTCAAGGGACGAGGTGTGTGTGTGTGTGTGTGTGTGCGCCCATTTTCTTACAAGCAGTCTGACATTCGCATACTTTTCCATTTGAAACTAATTTAAAGGTGGTGTTGGAACACGACCCGTCAGTACCAGTCTAATGGGAAGCTAGAGTAATTAAGCTTGTCTGTCTTGTTAACTTGAGTGATACAAAAATAAGCTTGCTTCGTTTCTTACTGAGTTACTGCCGTGCCTTTAACAGCCAGCCCAAGTAGCGCAGCAGAAGGTCTTCTCAGGTAACGGTATGTGGCCTAAAACGACGACGGCGCAGCCGCCCGCCGCTGTCATCACAGCTGACGCTTTATTTGCTAGCTAGCGGCGAGCGTCACCTAGCTAGGCACTCACTGCCGCATCTCTTCCCCTTCTCTGTTTTCTCTTGTCACGTCTCCCGTTTTTTTTCCCCTTTATTTTATTTATTTGTTTTTTTTCCGTCAGGGGAGATGAAAGGCGAGGGCGACGTGACTGTCTACCACAGCTTGACAAGACTCCGGGATGGGGGTCGTTCGCATTTATAGCGCAGGGACGCAGCTCCCCGTAAACAGCGTCTGACTTCACTGCGCTGGCTTCTTAATTTATTAATGAAGTCCTTTCATGTGAGCATGCTGTGTGTGTTTCACCCGTTTTATCCCCCCCCCCCCCGTTTGTTACTCGACTGTGACACAGAATGGTAAGATTCACCATCTTATTGTTTTTTTTATTTATTTATTTTTGTTTTGTTTTGTTTTTTTCAAGTCGTTTTCACAGAAATAGGTGGAATGCTGCCAAAAAGTGTACATGGCTAAGGGAACTGTAGGCTGGTTTATATTTCTGGATGCTTTTTGTCAGTGCTTTGGAGACTTCTGTCCCTGACTTCTGAAATATCGGGATCTGAGCCAAAAAACTGGGGAAAGATATCAAACCCTTATCCTCCGCACACTTTTTTTTTTTTTTTTCTTTTAACCTTTTAAACAATTATGCTGGTGCGACCGACAGCCTTATCACCAACCAACTTGTACGACTCGTTAAAAGTCTCGGGCTTCTCTCTTCTCCAGAAACTCCCTCACTGGTTTGTTTGCATTTGAAACAAAATATACTTCCCTAAACACGGGGACCACTGGCTGGTCCGGGCCCCATTTGCCTGGAATTCCCTTACTGGATTTAGGCATTGCAGGTCACCTCATGGTAAGCCGTGATCCCTTCCCTTCCCTCATGGGGGAAGAGTTCCCGGCCCCTGACATGAGCCCATGCAGGGAGGACATGTCCCCTGAATGCACCAGCGTCCTCCTTAATATTTAAGAGAACCAGTTCATCACTGATTGTTTACATGACAACAGTGCAGTACACTGATGCTGTGAGAGTGAACATGTGCTCTGCTTACCCTTGAGAAATGCTGAATCTGTGCCCGGTTTTTGCTGTTGCATCAGAAAGGAGAACGTGATGAGCGTAAATGGGCCATGTGGCTCCTTTAAAGCTAGCTGTGCCTTGAATAGACCCGCAGCCTCTTGGTGTTCTGGCCTTTGTGGCTGTCGTGGCTGATGCTGGAGATGGACGGAAACCTCCCCGCTGATATGCTGCCGTGGGAATCGCCGATGCCCCCGAGAGTACACACGTTTTTTTTTTTTCCTTTTTATCTAAACTGATGTTTCTCCCTGCTTCTCTTGATTTTGTTGAGTAACTACTGTGCATGTAGTGGGGGGTGGTCATGTGGTTCTTGCTGCAAAAGTGACCCGCATTGAAATTCACTTATCTAAATAGAACTATTCAAGACTGGGAGAGAAACATTACACTACTAAGCTTTGCATCATTTTTTAAAAATGTATTTTTATAATATATATATATATTTTTTTTTAATTAACCAAGTCAGCGGTCTGGTATGAGACCGGTTCTTTGAATTCTTTAAAACCAAGTGATCTCGGGTCACACCTGGGAATTGAGGCTTCTTTGAGAGTCCTTTAAAGTATTTTTAATACGTTAAAGTTTTTGCATGTTGTATCTACAATACTATTTGTTTCTCATATCACTATAGAAATATAGATTTAAGCTGGCATTGTAAGAATCATATTCATACTCGTGTAAATAGTTATGAAAAATCGTATGTGAACGGCGGCTGCAGAGTTAAATGTTGTGTGTTTGCACTTGTGCATAATGTCACTCCAGCTGCAGTGAAAATGGTGGTTGGTGATTTAAAAACAACCGTCTTCGGTTTAGGTGCATGACAACCCCTGAGATTTGCATGTCATGGTCGTAAGGTGGCAACATGGCCTAAAATAAAGTGACACCTACGCCTGTGTGCATTTGACGTTTGGGAAGCTCGGCGAGGCGGCCTTCGCCCTCATGCACGCCAACTGCGGCGTGCACTTCACTCGCACCTCCACGGAGGACACGATGCCGGCTCGCATGTCACAACGCGGCGTAATTGCAGTACTGCCACTGTCGAGTGAAGATGTTTCCGCTTGTGGTTGGCTGTGGACGAGACTCGGGGAGCGTCGGACCAGCTATCATCTTCAGAGGAATGGAGTCACTGGGGATAATTAAGCCAGTTATTCATCCAAATTGAATGCAAGAGTATTCAACCTGGAATTATGATGACGGATTATTTTTGGCTAATGTTTCGGGCCTTCAGCCTTGGGGAATGTGTTTGCTGGGTTGCAAATGCAGGCAGTAGTTTTGAGGAAATCGCATAAATGGAGCATAGGGTGTCTGCTCTGCTGGGCCAGAAGCTAAGGATGACTGCTGGACATAATTGCTCACATCTTACGGATGTTTGATGGCCACAGTGACCACTGCGAGATTCACCAGAGGCCGTTACCAACTTCAGCTGAGGCCACGATCACCGCGATGCTTATGCCGGTGAGGTGCTGCTTCGCACTCGGCGACTGAGCTGGTTCCAAGCCTTAAATGCAGAGTGTCTGGGCCACTGTTACAGTCCGCATCGTTTCTGCTGTTGGCCCCTTTTCCACTGACCACGGGAACTGAAATGCACACAAGAGTTTACGTGCCACTCTGCTGGCTCTGAAGTGAGAGGCATCTGGCATCTGGCTGCTGCTGGGACCAATCCATCCTGTTGATGAAATGGTTGCAATCAGCTTACCAGTTCTATTTATTTATGACAATGCGTTGGTTCTTTTAGGTGACTGAAATGAAAGTTTTATTTAAAATGTAATTGTGACAACAACAGTGTGACATAAAAATAGTATTGCAGTCTCTGAGGGTTCAGGGAGTTGTACTATTGCCTCACACCTCACCTCCAGGATTGTAGGTTCAGATCCCACCTCTCCTGCTTGGTTCTCCTGATTGCCCATAGTGTTTGCCTGAGCCTGTGAGCCGTGTTCCATTGGGATGAGCTTCTGCCCGCCGCATCCCTGCCCAGGATAAGTAGGATGCATTGATGTCATTGAGGCCCAGTTAGATCCAGTATGAGACTGGCACCATGTGACCCAGTAGTTTGACAGAATGTTCTTGTACAGTAATCCATCCATCTTCCATCCATCCAAGTACTTATCCCATTCAAGGTCATGGGAGGCCAGCCTAGACCCTATTTGGGAGCCTAGGTCACATGGCAGGGGTCCCCCATATCCTAAAACGAAACGACTCGCATGACGCACGTAGTGGAGATGGGATTTGAAGTCTTCATTCTGAGGATGAGACGGCACTGGGTAGTCAGTGAGTCACCTCATTAACTAATTACTGCCCTTGCATTAGTTGACACATCCCATAAAGCAGTGTTTCTCAACTGGTTCAGCCTCAGGAACACATTTTCTTTAGACATTAAGTCACGACCCAAATTAAAAAATTTTTAGAACCTCATGCAGTAAAATGCAAATTAATTATTTAAAAATCATTCAATGTGATTTTCTTGATTTGATTTTTTTTATTCTGTCTCTCACAGTTGAGGTGAACCTACGATGAATATTACAGATCTCTCCATTCTTTGTAAATGGAGAAAACCTTGAAGAAAAATCGGCAGTGTATCAAAGACTTATTTTCCCCACTGTATACACACATGAGCACAGCGGGTGGTCTGTACCAATCGCGGCTTGTTTAATCCGCAGTGTTTTGCTGTGGTAATCCAGTTCGTGAGGGATTGTGCACCTTGTTAATCCACTGTGTTGATGAGTTCCATCACCCGTCTCCAATTGGAGCTGTCTGATGCCTAGACATCACCAAATGCCAGACCTTGTACTCTCTATTTACAGGGCAGAAAAGCAGTCCATCTATAGTGGGCCGTCCATTATAGTTGTGCCTTGTTGATAATACAGGATGATCCGGGAACTCATTGAGGAGGGCTGGACTAAACCTTTGTACTTTTAAAATTGACTATAAATGGACTTTTTCTTGGAACCCCTGCAGTGGAGTATTCTTGTGTGTTGTTTCGCATTAACATTTAAAAAAATGCTGAATGAGGTCACAGCTATAGAAATCAGAATACGTGAAATCAGAATAAGTCTTCCTCAGGAAACTGTGGCCCGTTGTATGGATTTGAAGAAAGGATTGTTCCTAAGTTTCTGGCCTTAGTAGACACCTGGTGCCTTGTGTATGGAATTTGCTCATTTTAAATGCTGGGTGTGTGTGCGTGCATGCGTGCGCGCGTGTGTTTATCAGGCAGTGCAGGATTTTCCTGTCCGATCTTTTGTAGCAGACAAAAGGAAGCTCCGTTTTGTTCGGGGTGAGTGGTGATTACATTTGGATGTTTCTTTTTGCTCCGAATGCGGCTTGTGTGATAATCCAGAAAAGAAACCAGCAAGATGCGATTTCTACACATTACTAATAGTTAAACCTTTGCATAAATGTAGCATTTTAAGTCTAATGACCAGTTTTGTTTGTGGTTCGTCAATTTGTTAGCCGATTTGAACTTTTAGCATTTCAGTTTTAGACGGGAACTCCCCACAGAAGAATACTGTAGGGCTTCCAGAGTGAATTTAATGGGGGGGGGGGGGGGGAATTTTTTTGTTTCTTTGGTTTTTCTTCGG
>JAODKL010000107.1:18318867-18341004 GCA_026780765.1 Petrocephalus schoutedeni
GGGCCCCCCCCCCCCCCCCCTGTTTTCTTGCAGGTCAGCAGCTGGGCACACTCAAGCTAACTAACCTCACCAGCAACATGTCTGGGAAGTACACCTGCCAGGCTAGCAATGTTGCAGGCGCTGGGGCATGCTACATCGAGCTGGAGGTCTCCACCGGTGCGTCACGTTCTTGCAGTCTACATGCCATTTAGTTTGACTCTGCAGTCTGTCATACAGAAATTTGTGTCCTGTACTGGGTGTAGATCTGACTTGGCACGTCATTTTTCTATGTGCAGTGTCCAAAGCGGGCGTGATCGCAGGGGCCACGATCGGCGCCTTGCTGGGCCTGGTAGCCATCGCCTTTTTCATCTACTTCCTATTGAAGAGGAAGAAGGAGTCTGAAGATGATGTGGCCAATGACATCAAGTGAGATGATGGGGGGGATCGCCTGTGCATTCTGAAGGGCGGCCCGCCTGGGTTTCTTTGTGGGTGGTGGGGGCCTGTGATTCGACATAATATTTGAAACCCTAGGTGTTGCCATTTTGACGGTCGGATGCTGCAGCAGATATCCTGAAAATTTAACCATTGTTTCAACTCGCTGCCCCTCCAAAACTCCTCTGTCCATTGCAGGGAGGACGCTCAGGCACCCAAGCGCGTCTCGTGGGCCAAGAGTGGCACGGGCTCGGACAACTTCTCCAAGAACGGCACCCTGTCCTCCATCGCCGCCAGCCCCCTTTCTCGGGACCACCTCCATATCCAGAACTACCCAGTCTCCGACACTGCATCCATCATCACCACCACAGGCAGTATGGGCGGCTACAGGCCGCGCCCAGGAGAAGTCAGCCCCAGCCTGTACGCTGGGCCCGGGTACAACGGTAGCTTTCCCCAGGCTGCTACGGGGCTGAACACCAGTAATGGGAACTCCTTGCAGAGACCTGATCATGCTCGGCCTCCACGCCCACCTCCAGCACCTGCTGTTGCCACTGGTGCTCTGGCTGCCCCCGTTCCCACCGGCATGACGAGCTCTAATATCTCCCGCATGGGAGGGGTGCCCGTCATGGTGCCTGCACAGAACCAGGCGGGGTCCTTGGTGTAGCGTTGGCCCAGATTCAGCGGTGCGCCCTCAGCAAACTGGACTAAAGATTTCTGAAGGAGATGTTACTTCTGGAGGCGGCAAACAAGTTATGAAGAAAATTGTTAGGGGGATAAAAAAGTTAAGGCCTTTCAGACTACTGCCGATGTATGGCATGATGTAACATCATGAAAGAATATACTGCGCATATGCAGTTTTTAGTCTGACTTTTGTACCGAAGATGTATAAAATTAGTAGATGCGTTTAACACTGCACTGAAGTAGCACAAAAATTAACAATCTTGTGTTTTTATTTTTTTTACCCCCCCCCCACTTAATGACTTGTGCTTTCTAGAGATACACATAAATATACATTGGTTTAGGGGACAAATATCTAAGCATAAGGTTGCTGACTGAAGTCCTAAGAGGAAATCTGCATTTGTGCCCTTGAGCAAAATGGTCTGCCTGCAGTGATCAACAACATCCAGAAGTATGATTTAGTCGAGTTTAAGTTGCTAAACATTTGTCCTAGGCTAGCAAGACAAAAGACTGGGCTCGGTTTGGCAAGTGTGTATTTCTTGATGTGGACAATGCCTGGTAAATGCCGGTGTCTCTAAGTGTAGTGAAACATGGCTGACGCTTTGGTCGAGAACAATCGGTTTAGGTTTGGAGATGTTCTTCCTGTAGGTGGCGCTTGAGTCAAGATTTGTTTGTGTGCTCGAGGTTACTGACGTTAAAATATATCTGCCTGTCTAGGCCTAGGAATTTTGTCAAAAAAATCACTTATGAATCATTTAACTCATGCCTCTGCTTAAGTCCTAACTAAGAGATTAAACGACTCGCTCTTTTAATTTTATGGATTTCAAACGCAGCCCAACCAAAAGCCTTTATTTGCCTTTAGTGTTAAGACCTTTTCAAATGCTAATACGCCTTTATGTGCAATGTTCTGTTCGTTGAAATAACGTGATGCTCTGTTTTTGATATTATAGTAGTTTCAGTACTAACATTTTTTTATGGTGTATTTTGTTCTGTGATGACGTATTTTCCAGTCATGTTTAATGTGAAAGATAATCATTCCGGTCAACCATCTTCCCAGTTTTGGTGTTTATAGATATTTTAATTGGTAAGACTGCAGTGTAACCCACCGTTTCTCTTCCACAAACACTGCTAAAGCAATTTGTACAACCCGCGCTGTAATATTCTTATTAATCTACAGCTGCTAGACGGACGGGGATGTCCGGTGCTTCGTTTTGTCTTTATTTTTTGTATCTGCGAAATAACCCAAGTAAATATTAGATGCTTTTTCGTAATGGAATTCATGCCAAAAAAAGAGCATTAGTCGCTGTGACGTAAACGAACATTAGCGACCACCCAAATGCATTTATACGTTATTTCTTTTATATTTTTATATAACCAGTTTCACTGGAAGATAATTATAGCTTAAGCAATCTAAAATAAAGACAGATCCGTTCCATATATAAAATGTGTAATGAGAGGTAGAATAATATATTACCGTATTTACAAGGAAGTGTATGGGATATGGCTTATGTATTACATCGCGTATGTTACATGAACCATATACTAAGTATGGTGTTAATATAAATATGATTTACGTGTATTATTAATGCTGCTCAAATGCAGTAATTGCAGTTTTTCTGTGTATTGAACTTCTGTCTTGTGGATTTTTAAAAATAAAACGAAAAAATTCTTAATCCGTTGCAGTATTTTATGTATCCAGTCTTCTTCATAAACCATAATTCTATCAAAAACATTTTCCGCAAGGTGGTACCATCGCAAACCCCCATCAACCATATCGTTCAGTCTTGGTTAAATTGCATTATACCATATTGTCTGATTTGAATAAAGCCAGTCCTTTAATTAAACCCGAAAGTGAGGTTGGCTTAGAGCGGTTCTTAAAGACTTGATTGATTAAATTTAAACGGCTTTGTAAAATCCACGTTTCAGCTTTTGTAGAAGAAATACTTCTGGATTTCTTTGCACTGGAATATATTTAGCATCTTTTGATAACGTATAGCATATACTCTTTTTTTTTTTAATTTCTAAGTATACAATACAGTCGACGGAAAAGATCTTTTCAACTGCTTTCAAACATGCAGTGTTGGGGAGTAACGGAATACTTGTAACGGCGTTACGTATTTAGAATACGAAATATGAGTACCTGTATTCCGATAGTTACAATTTGAGTAGATGGTAATTAGAACAGTTACATTGTTGAAATCAATGGAATACTTAGAATGCATTTACCCATTTCACATGTTTATTCACTTTCCAATTAAATTATAGCCATTTGCCATTTCCCAGAAGTCCGTGAAATAAAACACGCAGCTAGTAGCCGAGGTGCGGTTATGCTAGCTGGCTGCTCACTTCCGTTGATGGAGCTGGCGCGACACATCGGGGGCGCGTTTCCCAACGGCTTCCGTTAGCAACTTACATAGTTGGATTCATTCAGTTGCATGAGTCCAACTTAGGGTTGCCATATTTCATGCAGAAAAATCAAGGACGCCTACCATAGTGGGGGCACAACCACTATGATAAATCAGAACCATTTTTTAAATTTACTTTCGGGACGTGCTATTGAAATTGCTTGCAATTTGGTTTTACGATGGTGCTTTATGGTAGTGCTTCCACTGAATGATAAACTGGACAGGTTAAATAGATGTGGCCGGTGGACTTGTCATGTACATTTATGATGTGCAATTATTTAGAATCTCTAAGGGTAATGGAACCATCACCAGGGTTTCACCAACTCTTACGCATCTGGCGTGATACTTTAATACATTCATTCAGTTGCTACAGTAGAAGAAAATAACAGAATTGTCTTTTTAAGTAAGTATAGTGTGATTGCCACATTCATACCATTGTAAAATGTAAGAAAATGTTGAAGTAATCCAAAGCATTTAGAATACGTTACTCACACTGAGTAGTCTAACGGAATAGGTTACAAATTACATTTTAGGGCATGTATTTTGTATTCTGTAGTGGAATACATTTTAAAAGTAACCCTCCCAACACTGCAAACGTGTAATACTCGGTAAGGATAACGCTGCCATCTAGCAAGTTTACCTGATATTGCATTTCTAGAGTTTATTATCCATGTACTTTGTTGTACTAGCCAAGTTCAGATGTCTATTTCAGGTCCGGAAAGTAAAAATCCAGACCGAGATTTTGTTTCAAACAACTAGCTGAGTACTCTATGACTGTAACTCTTTATGCTCAACTGGTTGGTCGAAACAAAATCCTGGTTTTGATTTTTACTTTCTGGACCTGAAATGAACACCTCTGGCCATGTTGTAATGTCATATAGAAACATGCTATATTTTCTTGCATATGTAATATTCAAGAAATGAGGAAAAAAGTCTAAATTTCAAAGATGCACTACTGGTCACTACACACTACAGCTGATTTTAATGTACCAAAGATCAGAGCAAAGACTAACCTTTCCTGTTCGAGAACACCGCTCTAATGGAAACAGCCATAACAAACAGTAACGACATTTTTGGTGGTGATTCCTTATGGTCAATGACCACTTAGCCACTGGACCATCTCAGGAAGAACACATTCCTGATTGCGAGCTGGCATCGGGCAGAGCGGTAAGGCACAAAAAAGTCATGGAAACCATGTCAACAGGAACACATCTTTATTTCATTAATGATAAAAATCGTTCATTTTAATCAAGAGATAGATGCATGATGGTTAAGTTAATGATATGGGATAAATTACATGGGTTATCAAAGGCGGGAGATGGCTAGATATCCCTTGTGTTGAGGAAACCCTGAGGTCTTTGAAAATGTTAAATCAGCGTTTGTATATAGTGGAGTCAGACACAGCGTCAGACTTTGAAAACCTGCTCTACCTGCCACCTGAGTTGCACGTGAGAGCTGTGTGCGAAGATCAGGCGGCCTACCTCCTTCACACATGAAGCTGTAACGTTATCTCGCGGTTTACGCATAACTGAGATGCCGCGCTAGCGGGTTACGGCCAATGATGTCGCGGGTCCTCGATTTGCATCTGAGCCGGGTAGGCAATAGGTACGTGCGAGCACACTGGATGCCATGCACGGCGCGTACCGCGTTTTAAGATGACCCGTCAAGTACATGTGTGCGTGCATCTGGCCATTGACAGATACTGGCGCAGTGTGTGGAATCTAGTCTGGAATAGCTACATAGATGTCATACAGATGGGGGCGGGGGGGGGCACCATCTCAAACCCTGGGTTTTGTAAAGGTGCAGAAAAAACCAGGTGACCTCAGCAAAGGCAGAGTTTTACTCAGGGCTTGTGATGGATAAGGTACAATGATTAGATGCCATGGTCCATTGGTAGTAATGGTTGGGGTCTCATGCAGCTTGGACTCGAGGTGGGCGGCTTCCTGGCGGCCCCTCGCTGGCGTCGGGCCTCGTGCGTTTTTTTAGGTGGGGCACAGCACTGAGAAGAAACACCGTGAGACGTCAAGGACGACGGCCAACACGCGCTAAGTGGGGGCTAGGGGTAACTAGCAGTTTTTAAGGTGGGGAGGGTCACAGGAGGGGCCATCAATCACATGATCTGTGACCCCTCCCCTGGCGGGAGTGGCCCCCTGCAGATGAGTTACCTTTCAAAATGTAGTCAGTCAGCAGAGTTGGTACCTTCTCGCTGTCGTCCTTCATCGCACAAAGGACTGCGAGACAGAGGCACCAGGGAGAGACACATTGACTGAAAGGGAAGGATTTTACATGCACGCAAAATGGCTGCAAGAAAAGTCATGTAATGGAATAATACTATGACAGATTTCTCCTCATTTAACTTGGATTACATGTAAATGCACTGCGTTCTTGCCGCTGCAGGCGTTTGGAGGATTGTAGTGGCCCAGCGATGAGGAGCCCAGTGACGGACTTACTCTTTGTCAGCATCTGAAGGTCCTCCACCGTAGGGGGGGTGCCCTTTTTCTCGTATGGTATCACCGTGTTTAAATACTACACAAGACAGACAAGAAGACAAGAATAATACAGACACTGCATGTGGATCAGTGGTGAGGCTTATGTTAAACATGTTTTGGGTAAGAGCAGCAGTACTTTAATCCTAAATCAGCTCTGAGTGACCATTGTTTAAAAAAACACTGCCAGCATGTCCTTTTTAAGCTTTATCCTCTCAATGTGTGAATGTGTTGCCCCCTTGTGTTGCTCCTGGGTATAGCAGCCTGTTTACCTGTTTGTCTGTCCCTGAGTTCCCAAACGTCTGCCGGATCCCCATCTGCAGGATGGTGGACAGCCCCTCCATACTGAACCGCTGCAGTGGGGGGGGGGGGGTTACGTCACTTTGGGGTGCACCATGCTTCCATCTACTGTATGCTACTGACTGTATTACAGACAGGGGACGCTACAGGCCACAGGGAGCGATTATGGTGGATTTAAGGAGCACACTTTCCAGCCTGGGGAAGGATGGATGCAAATGGAAAATCGAACTGCGGATTTGAGAAGTCGACGACTTGTTCCGACCAAGAGCTCTGTTACAGGAATCCCCTCTGAGCTGTGGGATGGACTGGATCCACACCTCCAACATTACCCATAAGTGCTTTTTGAGGCTAATGGAAGCCAGTTATTAATGCTGCGCCATGCTCCCTCCTTGTGGGCCGTAACCTTATCAAACCATTTTGCTCAGGCAGCTTCTCGTCCCATGGAGATCAACCCTTTTAGTTTGGGAGGTGATGTGTGACTCAGCAGGTTAGGCCGCTGTGTTTATCATCAGAAGGTTGCCGGTTTGAATCTTTTCCTCGGCAGAATGGGTGCACGGCCCTTTTGAGCCTTAAGCAGAGCCGTTATGGTTCAGGAATGTCAGATAAACGGTTGGTCCGGCTCTCAGCTCTCAAATGTGTACATACACATTAAGGCATGTGAGTGAAAGGAGAGCATGATGTTTGAAAAGATGCCTTCAACTGAACCTGCACTTGGCAAATGGCATGAAAGCACATCATTTATTTCACTCTAAAACACAGACAGCGGGCCCTCCCTCCCTGTCAGCACCTTGACGGGCATGGATGCGGGCGTCTCCTGGCGGGCCGCTCCCTGCGTGCCGGACCCCTTCTCGCGCCGCCTCCGCTTGCCCACGTCCCGCTGCTCCTTCTGACGGTTCTGCACCTCCATCAGCGCCGTGATGAAGCTGTTCTTCACCTCCTTCTCGAACTCCAGCTCGTCGCGGCGGGCCAGCTGCGTCACCAGCTCCTCGGAGTACTCGCGGATGGCGGCCTCCATGCGGCACAGCAGCTCCAGGAGTGCCGAGCTGGGCATCAGCCGCAGGCCTGCACACACGTGCATGCACTCTTAGAAAGAAAGGGTTCTTGGGGGTGCTATATAGAACCATAGGGGTTCTAACCCTAGGAAATAGAACCATCGCCTTCAAAAAGGTTCTATTTCACACACATGAGGATATATTAAATGGTTCTACATAGAACCTTTTGAGGGTGCCATATATGTACCAAGCTATAGAACCCTTAAAGGGTCAATATGGAACCTTTTGTTTTAGGAGTGTGCAAAGGGCGCATTTTGCATATTGCAGTCATGCACTGTCTATATGCGCTGTCTATATGCGCTGTCTTGCACCTACTGTTTACTTGCATTATTGCTGCATACTGTTGTGCGTTGTTCTTTCATCCAGTATTTATTGTCTAGTATCCTTTGTTCAAAATGTTCTCTCTTCTACCTGTCAGGTACTTTATGTGTGTGTGAAAAGACAATGAAGTGACTTGACTCGACACACACAACAGAGCCACGGAGTCAGACAGTTCCTCCTGTCCCTGCATGTTAGGCTGATCAAGGGATCCTCTACCAATTCAAAAGAAACACGCAATTCTGTCAAAAATAGCTGAAATGCATCCAGTCCTCATAATGGATTTGCCGGTGTCCCTGCTGCCTGCCTGAGATAAGCCGCGGTGTACCTTCATAGGAGCTGTTGTTATTGGAGGCCTTGGACAGCACGCGGATCTCCTCCAGCAGGGACGGGTTGCTGGGCGGCGAGGACTCTCCCGCCTCCTCCTCCTCTTCCTCCTCCGTCTCCCCCGGATCTGGCGAATTCTCCATCATCTCCACGATCTCCTCAATCACCTGTATAAGGCAGACGGATCCAGTTCTGAAAGTCCTTGCCGACCAGGAGCATCACTAAAGATTTATGAAAAGTTGGAGGGGGGCAGAGCCTCCACTGGGGGGAGGGTCTGATTTTAATGAAAATAAATGAGAATACACAATTGAAATGAATTAGTTTATATTTATTTGGGGGGTTTGGGACCTCAAACCCCATGACTTGCTTGGACTGCATTATCGATTGGCTTCATCTCCTCCACCTTGAGTTATTTTTAAGCTTTACTTTGCTCACCTCCCTCTAGCATGTGCCTGTAACACATTCTCCCTGTCTGAGAGCATTCAAGGGCAGGGAAAGTACAGTGCTCCACAAACCTCCTGGCCTCGGGCAGCCAGGCTGTGGCCTACATAGCCTGCTCTAGTATCCGTCCATCTGCTGCCAAAGCCATACCACAGACATGCTAAAGGACCATGACGTCATGCCTGTTTGTGTCATCTTCCTGAATTCTATTCATAACATGCCACAAACCAACAAATGAGCCAATCGAATTGAATTGAATTGAATTGAATTGAATGATAATTCCCAACAGTCACCTGATCAGCCGTAATCAGTGGCTCCTCATTCAGGCAGTTGGCCATCTCGTTCTTCTCATTCATCTCTTCTTCCTCCTTCTCGTGGATCTTTAAAGAAAGCAGTAGCCGTCAGTTACCAGCTGCGTTTCCACTCTGCAGCAGCAGCACCACCCCCGCCGGGCCTCGGTTCCCCGCAGCTCCTTGCCCCTTTGTAGTGCAGGTAGTGCAGGAGGCAGCTCTGAGGCTTCCAGTGTGTTCAGAAGGTTATTACAGAGTCTGGGCTTCTTTCTCTGTCACGACGCTGACTGTATGTAGCATGTAGCTGTGCAACACTGTAGTAGTGACTAGCCGACCCAATCTCCAGCACATGTAAACAACTGGAAACGCATTAAATTACTGATACAATTCTATACAAGTCACCAAATATTTGTGCTGTTGTGGTGCCCTGAAATTTACGCTTTGATTCTTGAGAGTGATGTTCTTGGACTTGATGTGGAAAAAGGGTTGAGTGCACTAATAGCTAATTGCCGTCCATTACGCTCCATCAGTAATGCCGGATTCCAATTGTCCGACATTGCTGGCCTACTTTCAAGTCCGTAATTGTGCCTTTTCCTCTCAGAAAGTCAGCCCTGGCTCTTTCCCCCCGTCTCCCTTGGGGGGACGTGATAGGAGTCGCCTTTTGAGCACAAAATTACATGCCACTTTTTCACACTGGGGCATCGGCCAGTCGGCAATTCAGGGAAGTGACTTTACAAAAGACAAGACGAGCTAAAGCTAAGGTTCTCCTTTACCGCTTTTTTGTAGTTTTCAATGAGTCTTTTTCCAAGACATTTAGAGAACTTCTCAGGAAATTGCCAATCCAATTACACTTCTCTCTATACAGCACAATATAACAACCCAGCATCTGAGCAGGCAGGATGAACATAAGACTTGGCTTCCTGCCAACACTGTGGATTCACCCCAAAAGGGGGAAGGAGGGATAATGTGTGTCCATAGTGCTTATCTTTGTCAGCAGAGGGGACAGGTCCGCCTCACCCTACGGGACAGATATGCTGTTTATGTGCTACTCGGCTGCTCCCATCACTGGCTACATTTTAAACATCCCAACACTCATAAGATTTCATTAGCGATCGTTCATTAGTTTCCTTTGCGCTCTTCCTGTCCATCGCAGAACTTTATGTATATAATTAGAACTCTGGTCCTGGAGAACTTTACCGTGTGCTGCTGTATGTAAAGCTGCACTTAACTGGCCTGTAACTCCGGGACTTTTCCCTAAGCCTGGACCTGGCTTGCGTATGAGTGAGAGTAGCGATGGGCCGGCGATGGGCCGGCGATGGGCCGGCTCTTGGCGGTGGGGGGGGGGGGGGGGGGGGGGGGTGGTTAGTGGCTGTGTCAGTGGAGCTGAGGAGTCAGTGCACTGCAGCTATACTCCGGGCTCCACCCCAAATCCATAGCCTACAGGCACAGCACCACTAATGAGACCCCCAGCCCCCCCGCCATGAATGATCCAGCCCGTCCGTGACAGACCCAATCATGCAATCAACTTACACCGGGGTCACTGCACATCTCATCTCAGCGACTTTGGAAAGGGAATCATGACACGTGACGAGGGTGATATGCATGTATCACAACAAGCAGAGGGCTGCACTAACGGTGCAGAGGTCCCAGGGAGCACACATAAAATTGCAACCCTGTACCGTAAGTTCTGGATAAATGGGTCAAATAAATTTGAAAATGCATGCATGGTTACACAAAAAAAAGCCTTTCGCCTTTTATGTGTTCTGGGCACATCGCGCGTAAAAGGGAGCGTGGAGGCAGGTCGGATACGGTTACCTCCTGATCGGAGAGGTTGCCGTTGAATCCCTCTGAGTTCGGGTCGTCCCAGCTGGAGCCAGACGAGGGCAGGTAATTATCAGTCAAAGCATCCCACACGCTGCGATGTGAACGACAGTCAGATGTTACCCTGCGGTGACATCCTGCTGCTCGGTGCAGACGGCGGGACTTAAAGGGGCACATCCTGAGAATAATTTCTTGCTATAATTAAAGGGGGGTCCAGAGTGCTGTCGCCCGCCGCTGTCAGTCATGTCAGAGCCCAGGAGGACATAAGAAAACCACTGCTGTGGGCCACTGTCAACAAAGGCACGATGGGACGGCTTCTTATTGACTACTTGTATTGTTACTCTAGTAGTCAATAATGACAACAGGAATGATGATATATGATTGGACACACATAAATATAGATGATCGAGAAACAGCACTGACAGAAAACTGTTCAAAACTGCCAAAAAATGATTACATTTAAAAGGAAACACTCCTCAAAACAATGGACGTGGGGGGTTGGGGCTCCCCACCTAGGGTGGAGGGTTTTACAGCTATGCATCATCAGTGATTATTCATCAATGCAGTAACAAATTCACTTTCACTGTAAGCTGCAATGCTTTTGAAACACTAAATAAATAATTCACAGACTTCATATCCCATTGGCTGGCGTCTCAAAACCTTGATGATCCAATGGCTGTTGAGAGCCAACACATAAAGCGGAAATGGTCTTTGTCTAAATGGAGCAGGAATGCATTGTTTTGAGGACGGGGGCTTCCTGCTCATTTAGACATCAACCACGGCCTTGCCGTGGGAGTACGGCACTTGCTGCGTGGAATTTGACCTAGGAAGGAGATCAACTCCCCCTTTGTGCCCTCTCTTTCGGCTCCAGGCCTGAGCCCACTAAGTGGCACTGCCCAGCACTAGAGGGAACAAGTGCCTTTTGAAGGCCAAGCCGTCCACACCGCTGGCTCCGGGTCATTTGCATGCAGGCCTGTCGGGAAGCAGAAACTTGCTGGTGCAGCCTGCACACAGCCAGGAAAGCAGCGATTCCATCCAGGAGCAGGATTAATGTTTGGCAATCATATTAAACAGCCCTTTGTCAGGCACTCAGGATAGGGTCTTATTTATGGCCGTTTTTACCATACTTATCCCCACCCCATTTTTACCTAATTAATTAACTTAATGTTTGGTCACTTTTTGCACATTTGCAGGTGGGAGAAAGACTTTCACTGCACTCTTATCCCATTATGCCATTGCACCATTATAACTATACAAATTATAAATTAAATAAAATATTTAAATTTGAAATCTACTTAATTTTAACATCAGAAATGTAAAACAGAACAACAGCTGTTAACCAGATTTACTCTGCTTCAGCTGTGGGTAAATTCTGTCAGGTGCTTTGGAAAGAATTTTCTAATTGCGTGATAATAAATAAACAAACGACATACATTACCATGTTAAATTATGTTCCATGGTATTGTTTAGCACTTGCAACCATGAAAATTGACCTATTTTAATAAACTGGGTATTTTTTAAATTGTGCCCCCTATCTCCCTGGGTCGGCTTTGGTAATTCATTAAATAAAAAGTCATGTATTTATCAATCAAACCAATAAGGCGGGCGTGGGCAGTCTTATCCGTAAAGGGCCGGTGTGTATGCAGGTTTCTGGGATAACCTTGCGGTCAGCTGTTCAAACCCAGGTGTGAGGACTCTTCAGCCAATCAGTCCTCTAATTAGTAACCTGATTAGCGAGTTAGCAAAAACCCACACACACAACAGCCCTTTCTGTCCACCCCTGCAATAAGGCATTTTAGCTGTTCATATAGTGTAACATATTACTCTGATTTGTACGATAGGATTTCTACGCTCTACGATTATGGATTTCGTATGCTATTATCGTACATTCTAGGGGACATCGTACGTTATTATGCAACTAGCTCTTGTTTTTTGTTTGGATCTATGAATGAGTATTGACTAATTTTGGTTTGAAAGGACTGGGCTGACTTGCTTTTGTAACAAGAGAGGTTATTTTTAGACATCATTCCTGCCTTCTGGCCCCTGGCAAATTAACCGTTTGCTGGGTGCAGAAGAGGCAGACAAACCGAGGAGGCGAACAGTGTGCAAAAACAGGATAAATAATGTAGAGCGGAGGAAGTGAGCTGCGGGGCGGAGCCACGCGGATGACGGATGGTTTGGTGGGCCGTCCCCCGTCACATGATCACTCTCAAGGCCAGAATTAACCTTGGAGTCTTACAACCGAATCAGCTGGGACCTGGGAATGTTGAAATATGGTCCACCCTCGAAGCAACAATACAGAAATATCTCACGTAAAAATGGAAAAGGTGCACCTTGCCCAGAATCAATGGCAACATGTCTCTGAACATTAGCAGGACATGTTAACACAGATGACACAGAGTATGGGTATTCTATATACATTTAACGACACTGCTAACGTAAGGAATGTGCACTGAACACGGTGCACTTACTCTTCGTCCTGCAGCCGTCCCTCGTCCTCCTCCGCGTGGGAGTGGTTTCGCACGGGGGCCAGTCCCTCGGTCTTGGTGTTGTAGTTGTGGAAGCACACGTTGAGTTTCTCATCAAACTCGTTGACCAGGTCTTCCATAGACTTGAAGCTCATCATCTCAGAGAAGTTCTCCAGCTCTGAGAAGTCTTCCCGGACCAGGGGCACAGTCCCATAGGGACGTCGAGGTGCCTGCTCCACCTCTTCGTGTCTGCAGGGCCTCAGGTCTTCAAACTCCTCGTCCAGACATACAAGTGGAGCCTCCATTTTGTAATGGTCACAGCTTAACATAAAGCAAGAGCCCTGCAATAAGAATAGACATCATAAGGGGAGGGACCAAAGACCTTTCGCTGGTGGGAAGGTTTCACATGTTCCCGGCAACTGTAATCAGCAAACATAAAACCCATAAACCATTTCAATATTCCGTCAGCTATTTATAACATCTTCTATCTACACCTCTGGAGCTCGGAGAAGCAGTAAGATGAATTACAGTTATATTTTTGATGACTGCAGTATTAAAATGTATTCACTCGAGAAGCACGTTAATTAACGTTCTGTTTAATTTTTTTTCTAAGCCAAGCCAAGCTCCCTAAAAAACATGCAAAGAGTCTGGAGATGGAGACACAATGGGAACTAGGACTAGGAGATACATAGGAAACGCAAAAGTGCTTCAGAAGGACAAGATCAAATTCAGAAATACATACAGTGAGGATTTTGCTGATGAAGCAAGGGACCCAGGTATCAGGGTCATGAATAAACCCCAGAAATTATATATGCCAAAGCCCCAACAGTTGAAAGCATAGCCTTTCGGCTACCATGGTTCATTACCCTTTTTCTACCACCAAAGAGAAGGCTTCAAATTAAAGTCAACTCAGAACTTGTCATTTGGCGACACTGAAGGACATTCTGTTCTACCAGTTGGTGCACAATGTGATGCAATATGCATTGTGCAAAGATAGATATCAGTCTGGATGAGTGTCCAACCTCTATCTTAGGCAGAATCGAGCTGGGGGGCTTGGATAAAGGGTCAACTTTGTTTTAACATTGTTAAAAGAAAAAAATCCACACACCCAGCCAATTTGTATACTTACAAATATATACAGTATTTGGCTGTTATATTAGAAAAAATATCACCTTCTTTAGCTAACCTGTCTCACAGCCCTTATATTTTATGTCTTCTATATTCATATTTATATTTTTATAGATAGCACTACAGGACTCCTATGGGCTGCATGAACAACAAATACCATTTGAGATATTTATCTAGACTGGCAAAAGGAATGGAGAGAAACATCCACTGGGAATGAGCTTGTGTCAGGCCCCTCCTTGGTGCCATTACTCAGCAGAGAGCAGCTTAATCAAATGCAGCTATCATTTGTCTGACTTCCTCCAGGTCCCCGCATGTATTTACGAGCCGCCACACCAGCCTGATGGGACGACGCTGCCAGACACGTAACGAGATGCGGAATAAGCACACAGTACGGCCAGCAGCAACGTGACAGGCCCTGCTTTGAGACGATAATCGTTCAGAACTGAATCAGATACATTTTCATTCAATATTAATTAATTAGTAGATTTTTTTTCTTCTGCAGGAAGTAACTTTGGAAACCATTTGAGATGCCATTTATAAGATGATGTTATAAATCACTTTCTCAGTTGGCAGGTTGCAGCCCATAAGTGGGCCTTGGGACTATTAAAAAATTTTGAAAATTTTTCATGATGGCAGTTTTATTTTATTTTTTTAACGCAGTGCAAGAAGCTATTGGGCTGCCGTTATTGCACGACAGTCTATTTACTATATCTGTAGTACTATTTTAAAATTTAAAAGATTTGGGTTGTGACTTTATAACCAAGGAAATATGTAGGTCTTAAGGATAAACCAGTTGAGTACGGCTGTTATAAATTATTTGTTTTGTTTTTTTTTGCTCCTGAAGTCCCATGCAGCGAACGGCCTTCATCTCGAGCACCTCGCATCCAGAGCGTCTGTGGATATCGCGTGGAAAACAGAAGCAGGGATTGTCTGAGACTGCAGCGAGACGCTCTCGTCATCTCTCATTATTTCTTGAAGGCGTGAAAGTGTGGAGAAACACAGCGGAGTGAAAGAGGAGGGTTTGTGCACTAGGGCGCGTGTATATATATGTATGCGTGTATCACCCGGCAACTCGAGGTTTATTGTCTGTCCCTGGACCCAATCCCTTCTACACACTAACCGTCCAAAACAAAGAGACTGCTAAGATCTCCACATACACCAAAGCTCATGGAGAGCAAAACCGGTCCCCATTCGGCAGGGATCACAAATAATTAGTGTAGAAAATGGAGTCTAAATTACATCTCGATCACATCTACATATTTTGATATTTGGGGAAAATAACGTAAAGACTTTACAATAGGTTTCACGTGTTGCAATTTTTTAACTACTGAAAAACACATTTTTTGTTAGGGCAAACAAATGCTAATTATATTAATTATAGTTGATAGGCAGTATTGTAAATTCATGCATTTGTGCGATGTTTCATTCACACCGATGGAGCGTGTTGGAAAAAAACAGCTCACATGACCCAAGTGCAAAACAAACCACATGACAGGAGGGCTGCAGAATGTACCAGCGACGTCCAGCGACCTTTCAGCACCAGTATAATTCATGACAAATGCAAAGGAAGGGCCAATGCTAAAAGCAATAATGGTGCCTGGGAAAGATGTCACGCTTAGGCGACGTAATTATCAAATGCTAATTCTGACATTCGGGGCTCCTGCTCGGAGACGGCGAACGCGGTATGTTTCCAAACATGGAACCCGGCTTTCAATGCAGACGGAAAACACGGGATAAAAACAGCTCTACCTCGCCGCTGGTAAACACAAAGGCGGGGAAAGCCAGAGACGGTTATAGCAAGAGATGAGTGGCAGGGGGAAGGTCCGAGTAAGGGTGGGAGAAAGTGGGTAGAATGAGGAGACAAAATGATAAAAAGAACAGGTTCCTCGGGGATGGAGAGGGTGCCTGGATCCATTACCTGCAGGCGATGGCAGGAGCTGTGGGCTGGTGTGGCGGTGGGTAGGCGGCTCCTCCTAGGCGGCTGCGATCCCGGCTATGCCTCCCTCATCTGCTGCTGAAACCGCGGCAGTCACGGGCATCCCCCGTCCGCTGAGCCACTAGGGTGAGGAGAGACAATGGCGGAGCTGTTTCTCTGCGTGGCCCCCCCGCTCTCGCCTCCGCTGCTTGGCTGCACGCTCGCCACCACCGCCGTCTTTCTGCTCGCAGGGCCGGTCCTGGCTGTTTTTGAATCGATAGGCAGCAGCCCTACTTAGCTGGAGAGCTTGCCTGCATCCCTACGGCAACTGACTGAATTATCCCCCTCCCCCCTCCCTGGCTCACCCCCTCCCTTCATCCCCCATCTCCCCGCCTCCTACACCCCCCCCCCCCCCCCCCCCCCCCCCCCTCCACCCCCCACCGCCCCCCCTCCTACCCCCCCCCCCCCCCCCACCCCGCCAGCCCAATCCTCTCAGTATTCATGAGTGGCGGAGCAGTGGATGCGAGAGAGGGAGTGAGGTTCACCACAGAGTCTCGCGGCCGATCCAGGTCGCCTTGGCCCCACGAAGCACCATCATCCTTCCCGGTTCAGGATGTCTGACAATCATTCATAATGCCGCCGTTTCTGATACTAGGAATAATTAGCATCGGCTTCATAATACGTGGAAAGCAGAACAGCCTAATCAAACAGGACCACCTTAGTTGGGCTGTGATTATGATTCAAAACCCACCCCGACCTTGAAGTGGGGGGGGGGGGTTATTATTAAATATGGATGTGGGATAGGTGGGGGAGGGGGGCAGGAGGGTCACAGGGGGGCTCCGAAAGGCAGCTGAGGCTCTGCCTGACCAGAACAATGGAGGACAAGGAGGGTGGGGTGACGGGGGTGTTTGAGTCATCGCTGCCCTCCTGCGTCACTGCGTCCCGCCCCCCCCCGCCACGTGACGCTGCGTCGTTCCCGCTTTGGCTCGCCTGCTCACTGCGTTCTCACTAAGCCCTGGCCGGGGTTAATCTGCAATGGAGATGAGGAGGTTGCTGCATGCAAGGGGGGCGCGCCGACAGCATGCTATGCGCGCTAATGCGCCCTTCTGCAGTCTGCATGCCCGGGGGCCGCGCCGACAGCATGCTATGCGCGCTAATGCGCCCTTCTGCAGTCTGCATGCACGGGGGCCGCGCAGACAGAATGCTATGCGCGCTAATGCGCCCTTCTACAGTCTGCATGCACGGGGGCCGCGCCGACAGCATGCTATGCGCGCTAATGCGCCCTCCTGTAGGCTGCATGCGGGCCCGTGCGGCTGCTCGGCGCCTCGCTTACGTATGACGCCAGCTCTCACAAGGGACCTCCAAAAGGAAAAGGAAACATTAAGTGGTGTGACATGCACAGCTAGGGCAGTTAGTATCAGCCTCCTAGAAGCAGGACTGAAGTTCCATAAAGCAAGGAAGCAGCCCTTCATTAAAGGGACAGAGAAGAACCAGGCTGCAGTTTGCAAGAAAAAATGTATATTTCACATAGATGCATAACCTTAAATTGAGAACTGAGTGAAACAAAAAATTGTGCTGTGGTCTCTTAATTTCTGGAGCTGTATATATATAGTACTGGGGCAATTCTAGGATTTTTTTTAAGGTAGAGGGCACAAGAGGAGCTATAATTCATACGAGGAGCCAACCTTATCATTAGCCAATGATATTTTTTTAAATAGGTGACTGACAGGGGAGGGCCACTCCAGAAGCCAATCAGTTTTTAGTTAGGGGCAGTGCCTCTGAGGCCCCACCCCTCTATATGCTTCTGGGTGGGGCTTATAGTGATAAACTTCACTGATTGGTTGACCACGAGTACCAGCACTAGAAGTAGTGGAGCAAAAGTTGAGCAGATGGAATTATTTCTGTATCTCAGTTACATTAAATGCAGTGATGAATACATATTTTTTTTGCCTGTGTATCAATATTTCTGCATCAGAAAATCAGACTGATAATTGATATACTTTTGCCTAATATTGCTGGTGCCAGCAGTAAAATTTACCAGCGCTTATTAATGCTTCTTAATAGTCATTTTTAGTCAGAGGAAAACTAAAAATTGATCTGCTGGTCAGATTCAGTAATGGATCATAAACATGCTGTGAGGCATGTAAATTAAATATATAAAATGCTGTGTGCTGTTTTTAACCTGTCAGGGCAGGGGCCCGTCTGGCCCTGGCCTATGTGCTTTTCCCCCGTTTGGCCAGCAGTTTTCCCTGGCCATCCTAGTTGGCGGGCCCTTCCGTGTTTTCCCCTAGTCCCCAGGCTGCCATGCAGCTCTATGGGCTGAGCGTACGGCTCAGTGACAGGCAGGGGCGTAATTTCCGGGGGGGGTTAGGGGGAGTCATGACCCCCCCAATAATCAGATCCAGCTAATACAACCCCCCAATAATCATGTCTCCCCCTAAATGGGTGAGGACCTCAACCCCCCCAATGTTCAAACCAAAGTTACGCCCTTGGTGACAGGTGTCCCGTCAGTTGTGAGTCTGTGGCTGGTCTGTGGCCAGCCTCCTCATTGGCATAATTTATTTTTTTTCCCTAGCATTTGGTATTGTTTTTCTGCGTTTTGCTTTGTGTCTCTGTTCTGTCTGTCTACCCTGCCCGTTAATCATATTCTGTGATGCTCCTGTTCTCTCCTAGTGTACTTAGCCCTTAGTGTTTGTTGATGTTTCCTTAGTCTCCAGTGCTTGTTCATTGTAATATGCCTCACTTATCGCTTGTTGCCCCAAGTCCTTGTGATTGGTTAATTGAGTTTTGGTTCCCACCTGTCCCACCCGTCATGTCTCGTTAGTTATGTCCAGTTCTGTGTTGTTTCATTGTGGCCGAGTCCCTGTGTGGCAGTGTGCTTGTTAGCTGTAGTCCTGAAAGTTTTTCCCTGTTAGTTATTGCAGTTTTCCTGTGTTGTCTCTTGCCTTTATTTTTCTTTTATCCATGGAACTAGGTTTGCGAGCTTAGCTGGGAAAGCACCTTAAGTAATACATAGTATATTACAAAACTGTACAAACCTCACGACTGTTGTGATACTGCTGTTTGTATATAAGCTAGCTGAAGATCTACTGAGAGTCTGTTCTGTTCTGAGCAGGTTAAGAGGCAGGAGGAATCCGATCTGATTTTTAACTGGGGGAACTTTTTGCTGAGCCTGGGCACAGGGTCTGGCAGGCACTCCGGAGAAGGAGCTGTCAGGAATGTGATGTCACCCTGGGGGAGAGACATAGCCAGTGAGCAATTCTGGCCTTGTTGTGCACATCATCCTATACACACTGTGTTTGGAGCATGGCCTTCAGCTGAAAGTGTTCAGTACCCACACCCCCACCCCCCATTTGCGTGTCAAATGGTGCGAGCAACAAAGCCAGTGGAACCCTACGGAGTGCAATGCGGAAACCTGCAATGTGAGTGTGATAAGCCATCCTTCACCATGCTATATCCACCATTCTGGAAGGGGATGTCTTTCCCCTTTTTTGACCTTTGACCCCTGGGGATGGGGGAACCTCTTCCCATGTGATCTATTTATCACTGTGGACACAGAGGGCATGTTCTGGGTGAGCTGCTGCTCAGATAGCATTGGTTCACACTGAAATGTAATTGCATACATAGAGTGTCCAGTGTTCCGTTCATCAATGCTATTTTTAATGTAAAAATAGCTTTTTTTTTTTGTAAAGTTTTTATTCTTATTACATTTTCCTAAAACTGTTTTGTGGCATTTAGCAAATTGTGGTGGCTGAAATCGTAACAAAATAAATCCTAGCTTTAAGGCTGTGGAAACACTTTATTCATGTATTGATTGGATGAATGTTAATTGATTTTAAGTGATTCATTTGACACTGAAAAAAATAAATTTAATTTCAAATGATTTTAGTGCTTGGCTTTGTGTGCACGTGTGTGTATTTTTTATTTTTGTGATCCATGTATCCTACAATATTTTCAGATTTTAAAGGGAAAAGGGAAACCATATTATCTGCATATGCAGTGGGAGGGCTGGAGCCAGGCCAGGGGACAAGGAGCACGCGCAGGATGCCAATAGGAATATATGTGACGTGTGTAACGTATCATTATAATACGCACATAACTCACGCAAATAGCGTAAAGAGCGGAATCCACGAAACGTACGTGATTTACGTTATTTGCGCCAACCTTGTAATTTGCATCATTTATGCTATTCACGTTACTTAGTGTACTCATCGTGGGTAATTTTATATTGATTAAAATATTCAGCCGCCACGGTTCTGCCGAGGATAAGCCATTAGAAAATGGATGATGGTTTATGCAGTTTAAATTTGCTTAGCTTACGAAACTGAACGAACTCGGCGGTCTTATTTAATGGGTGCGATGTAGCGATGAACACAAAAAGGTGACATTATTGGTGGCGATCGGCAGGAACACAGCAGATAAAAGCATAACCAAAGAGGCGCCTGGGTACCGAGCCATTGCGCCTGTTTAAACGCGTTTCTCTGCAGATGCAGAATTTAAAGAAAATGATCGTGAAACCAAACAGGCTTTTGCGGATTTCTGCCGTATGTGGTTGCTTTTATTTTTATTTTTAATTTATGAAAGCAATGCAATTTGAATATCCGCCTTCGGTAACTTCCATGCACCCAAAATTACAATGATGTCGCATTTCAAATCCATCGCTTTATTTGAACTACGCACCTCACGCTAAGAAATAAAATTCTGTGACCAGCCCAGTTAATGTGTACACAATTTGGACACAAAGTCCAAAATAACACATTGTTATCGTTATTGAAGGCATATTTACCAAGGTTTTAGTTTGGTAGTATTCATTTCAGTTTACATATGTGGACAACATTTTGAATTATATATTAACGTAATTGCATATTACACTAACGGGGCTTTGTTTGAACCGATACAGAATTATTACCCAGTAGCGAGTAGTATCGTCATGGCTGGTCGGGTGGATAGATGGTATAATATAGTTTTTAAACAAGGCTTAAGATGTAAGATAAGGTATAATAATAATGTATTTAGCATACAGGCACAACGTGCCATAAACTGCGACAATGGTGTAATTCGCGTAAACAGTGCAAACCCGCAATTTACAGAATTCAGCTTGTGTGAATTTTTACTTATTTGAGTGATTGTAGAAGTTGGCGTATTTATTTTAATCAGTATAAGTTGCAAAACATATCTTGGAAAACGGCCTATACTCCATAGCTGTTCCCCAGGAACACAATCCGTGAAATACAAAAATGAAAAGGATGTTTTGCTGACAATCAGAAATAAAAGTAACAGATATCGCGTAAAATCATCGAATCGCCACATACAAAAAATAGCTAGAGCATAATTACAAACACAGATGCAACGGTGAGTCATACTGAATCCAACGCCAATTAACAGCATGTGTCAGCTGTACACTTCAGTTTTCAAAGCAACATGAGGTTGATAATAGAGGTCCAAAAAGGCCATAGCTGGTGTCCAAATTGTACCATATCAGCAAAAAAGAGGAGTGATGTAAAGGTGGATACTTAGGTTGTCTGCTAAACACAAGAAAAGCATGGCCTGAAAAATTAGCCCTGCACTGAAGCAGCACCCATAACCCAATTTAAACAAAAACATTGTCAGCCTGGCAAACCGGAATTCATGGCAAGGCTAATCTTTTCCCTTGTTCATGGTTTGTATGTCTAGGGGTACTGGGTCATAACATAAAAACTATAAGCATGTAAAGACTCAAACACAAAGACACTTTTTATTTAACACTACAACTGCGAGGTATTTCAAGGCCCTGTGTTATTATATGTTGCCAAACAAATTCAGGAAAAGTAGTCAGTTTCTGTTGAGAGTATACGCTTATAAGCCTCCTAAATAACTCGGTATTTTCGTTTTGCGGAATGCCGATGTTCCGATTCAGCCGTCTGTTTAAAAGGGAATATGTAACATCAGACAAGTGTGCTTTCCCGATTCACCTGCAGGTACTGCAAGGTACGCTCAAAGGCACACTGAAATTGTGATTCAGCCAAAAAACAAAAAACTCCGAAGAACATGGTGACTATATTCCAGTGCAGTCAGGCAGTCACGGAGGCTTATGAAGAGTGCAGAGAAACTTTAACTA
>JAODKL010000107.1:18343579-18354627 GCA_026780765.1 Petrocephalus schoutedeni
AGCTGTAGAAGCAAAGAGCAGACTGGGTGACTTAATATGACTGTTACATCCATGTATAGCAGCAAGTTACAGCACGAATAAACATACATTTGGTGCAAACCAGAAAAGGTGCAAGGATGGTACACATACTGTAGCACAATTAAGAAATATATATGAAAACAAAATGATGGTAATAATAAATAAATAAATACATATGGTATTTTAAGAATACCACATAAAGCACCCCCCCCCCCCCACCTCAACACATGCTTCTTATGATATTCTGTTACATCTTGAATTTGTCGGGGGGGAAAAAAAAACTAGCAATGACCTGATTTTTCTTAATAAGCTCCCACCCTGCCATTCTCGGGCTTCTCTATTGTACAGGAAGGATTTCAAATGACGGAGGCCCTGTTGCCATAGCAACTGGACTTGCACAGCTGAGCATTTCACTTGAGGTGGTTGCCGTGGCGAGAGCTGAAAGGGAGGGGGGGGGGGGGTCCTCTGCCTCCTCTGTGTTCCCCTGGATAAGAATCAGTCAAACCCAATGGAATGAGGTCATCAAGGAAATTTGTGGTGTTTGTGCAGTTGTCATGTAAGGATCCTCCGTACAAAATAAAATGACAGCAATACTTTGTCAGGCTCTGTCTCTCTATCTGGATGGTCCTCCTTTGGTCGTCTGTGACATGCTCATATTATACCTCCCCCTATTAGAGAAAGCCGCATATTTGCAGTGGAGTTAATGGTTTGCTTCCCAGCAGCTGGATTCTCCATCGTTTAAGCTGTCCATACATTTTAGATGCTCACTTGAGGGACTTTTCGGAAGGAACGGTAATCACCGAACGAGGAAGCTCCCCTTCCCAAAACGCCGTGGTCATCACATTTTAATATGGTGCAGCAGCATAATGCAGTGGGCTTTTATCATTAATATTTCCTTTAAAAGCTTAATGGGATTATCTACAATGTACACAGACTAAACTGATTTAAATGTTGCCTCAGGCAGTATAGGACATGCACGTCTGCATAACTGCACTTGCATATAACTTATTTATGTTTTGGCATAATTTGTGAAATTACATTTTTACAGTTTCTTTATTTTTACATTTCAAACAGGTTACGCAATGTCATTTTTTTAAGAGGGGACAATCCCTTAGTACAGCACGCAGTATGGAAAAAACCAGATGCATAATACTGAAAAAGAAGAGAGATTTTTCAAAGAAATAAACTGGTTAAGTCTTGCATTGTGTTTTCTTTAGTATTGTGCTGCCCAGGGAGCTATAATTACATGTCTGGTATTACAGATAAAATTAAGAAATTGTGGGGAAAAAACACAGGCAGCCTCTGCCCAGTTTCAGGATAGGGACTGTAGGTAACCCAGGAAAAGATGAAGCAGATTTTTTTTTGTTTGAGAAAATAATATGCAAAAATAATTTTGTTCCTTCACTGTAGCCCAAATAACACATCTAACCCATAATTAATAAGCATTATTATTATTATTATTAATATGAGTATTATAAGCATAAACATAAGTACAAAATTTATTTCCAATGCAAACTCAATTTAAAAATAATTATTTCCAAATTTAAGTAATACAGGAGGGAGTAATTATCAAAACGTTGTAATAAACTACATATCTTGTTGTTATATAAAGTGAAACATACTGAATTAGTGCTTTTATTTGAGCTGAAAAATCATTTTTTATCTGCATAGGTATATGTCAAAATGTGCCGCCTAGTGGTTGTGTCCTGACATAACATTTCAGAGGGTTGGGACAACATACTGTTATTACATAAAACGTGTATTTTTTACTATAAGTGCCAGCCACAGCGAACACGGTCTATTTATTTATTTTATGTTTTTGTTATATCAATGTTGAAACCGTAAAATTAGCCCATGAAATACTTCCTCGAGATTAACACAAAGCATAACCTTAACAGCAAAACACTCATTTTATTTACATTTATTTATTTAGCTGACATCTTCATTCAAAGCAACATCCAAGTGAGAAGAGCATGCAGTGGCCCTCGAGCAGCTGGAGCTTAGGGCCAGCAGTAACATGATTAGTCTGTCAGCCCTGGGAACACAGACACACGCACCATCAATCATTCTACATGTATCATGGAAATCAACCATAAACACACATCTGAACAGCAGGCCAATCGGAATGAGAGAATTCCAACCTGAAATTCTTGAGCCACTGATGAGACTGAAGCTTGATAATAAAAAGAAACACTGCAGGAAGTGAGGTAATGAGCGGCAGAATACTGCGCTGCCATTTGTCCAGCATTAACGAATCATGATGCATTTTTTTTATCTCAAGTAGCTACATTTGAAGTCTTAAAAATCAACAATGATGCTTTTTTGGCCACATTTTATAGTTATTTAATTTAAATCAAGGAAAGCACAACATGTTCCCATTATACTTGTTTTTAGAATCAGTTTGTTCTCAGCAGAACAGATATCTGAATGTTTCCATTCTTGGGTTCCAATCCCACAAAAACACCCATTTAATAATCCCAATAAACTGGCCGCACTCATTGCCTCACGTCTGCAATGCTCCTGCGGGCTCCTTGGCTCTAGGTGAAGCCACTTAACACAACAACCATGCAAAGACGTTTTTATCATATCATTAATTCACCTGTTAACCATTTGTTTCCTGTCATCTTGTTCTGCGTTGATTCCTGTTTCTCTCTTTATGTCATCCCCATTTAAAGAATACAAATCATATTATTATTATTATTATTGTTATTATTATTTGCCACAGCATTCTCAGACTAGTCTACCCAGTCTTCCAAGCAGAGAAAAGCTAAGAATCAGAAATACATTTATTATCACAGAGGAAACTGCCTGCTTCACATCTTGAGGACTCCGCAAAAAGAATCGACAATATACAGCACTATTAACACACAAAACTATTAACTGTAGCATATAGAGGTGGTAATCAATACGTGGGTGAATTTGATGGTTAGTACAGTAATTATTGCATGGAATATTAAATAAACAGATATTGTTTTGGTAATTCTGCACATGTGCCCTGAGTGACTCAGTGGTATTACAGTGTGATGGACGTCACACAGAATGACTACGTGCTACTCAGCGATGTGTTTTATGTTGCACGATCTGCAGCTGAATGTGCTTAATACTGTGAGGTTCTGTAGGTGAGCGCCATTGTCCTTGTTCACCTGGAGTCTGGACAGCATCCTCCTCTCCGCCTCGGTGTCCAAGGCATCCCGTTCCACCCAGAGAGCCGACCTTGCCCTACTGATCAGCTTGCTGAGTCTATTGGCATTATCTTCTTCTCCGGTTATGTGTCCGTGGAGAATTGTCCAATTGACCTTTTTAGTCATTAGACACAGTTCTTCCAGAGAACACTTCTCATGCTTTGTACATAAACGCAGGTGCATCAATGCGGGCTCAGCCAAAGGACATCAGGTTGAGGCCTGGTTACGCGGTTATACTTTTGCTCATTATTAATAGTCGTCATACAGATGTGAACAGTCTCTCTTTGGATTGTGCCGTTTACTTCCCTTGCTGCAAGAGGAAATGATGGCAAGACTTTGCTGCTGTTGCTGTGCTCCCAGCTTACGAAGGTGACGTCTGTTCACTCTTGGCTCCTGAATATTACTATGTTTTGCTGTGGCACACATGAAACATGGATAAAATTGTCCTGACTATAAATACGTCTTTCAAAACAGTTTATGCACACAGCAAAACTGAATGGTTAAGTGGCAAAATTCCATAACTCAGCCAGAACAATTACCTCAAGTTTCATAAGCAAATGACTATCGATGAATTAATCAATGGCACTAAAATGAAAAACACTTTTGTCGTTGTTAAAATCAGGAGTCAATATGGTTTGATCAAGGTAACTTTACCTGAGGGGGCGCAAATAATGTGGTCTTGTGCTATTAATTATGCATTAATTAACTACAAACTAAGTCTTAGTTACTGATCTCACGTTCATCATTAATGAATTGTAACATCTTTTATCTCAAGCACTCTATTTGTTATTGTATCTGCTAATACTGTAATCCATCGTGAACTACGAAAGGACCAGTCATGAGTAACACAAGTGAAATACTGATCTTATGTTTGTTCATCATTAATGAATCTTGACATCTTTTATCTCAAGTTGCTACTATTTTTGTTCATGATTTGTACTTCAATAGTAACCGAGTTACTACTAAGTATTTGTGCACCCTTAAGTAAAGTGATACCATTGTCTAAGTCAGCGTAAGTATGTTTCTGAGCTCCACAATTCTGAATGTTAGTTGTTTCCTACTTTCTCACTCTCTGATTTATCATTCTTCTTTAGCAGATTGATTTTATTCATATCAGAAACATCAGTTTCAGTATTCCAAGGCTCTACATTACGGTATGTAAAGTCCATTGACAAAACACTTGTGTGCACATACATCTTCTTCAAATCTTTACTACGGTTTTTCTTAGATTGCAGTAGCAAACAAAATACGTCACACAGCACCATATAACACAAACACAGCACAATGACAATACAAACAAAATATCATGTAATGTGGGAACCAAAAAATACAAAAATGCCATCAAATCACTGCAATTTTCTATATAGTCTGGAGTCATTCTGAAAGTTTGGTGAACTATATTGCAAGTGGTAGCTTACTCAATGATAAACTTACGTATATTAGTTTAGAGTGTAAAACTCATGTGTAACCAGTGAGGGATTGCAATTCTGAAGCTAAGCACTCAACATATAAGCTTGAAGAGCACAAATATAATTTACCTGTGAGCATTTTGGGGGCTTATGCAGTTTTCAGGATGATTGAGAGAGGTGTGAATTTGCCTGGGAATGAGTGACCTCTAGTGGCTATTTGAAGCAGTTGCAACAAGTGTGTATGTGTATGTAAAGAAACAATAGAGAAACACAGCAGACAAAGCTTATTCGCATGCACTACGACCACCCCACGTGACTTCTAATGATGGACCCCCTTCCCACGTGATAGCAGAGGCATGATTCAAACCCTCAACACTGGCGGTATCAGCCAGCAGGGGTAACCACTAGGTAACCAAGGCTGACTGAGTCACCCTAGTTTTAGTCAGAATACATTCATTATTAATTTCTATAATCCATATTTTAGCTATATATAATTTTGCAATAAATGAGTAACATCTCTGCATGGTCTATACAATTATTTGTTGTTTGTTTATGTTTAATTAACTGTCCCTAATACATGCTCCACTCATTTTTCTTGACCATTAATCTCTTCACTCAGTCACAGCAGCATCTGACTGACAGTAAGACCCACTTCGCACTCCCTACTGTCCTTACAAATGTGGTTCATGCTTGAGCGCCTGACTAAATTAGCTAGTCGTTAATTTAATTATTATAATAATAACTATTATATTTATAATAATATATAAGTAATTATTATATTTGGAATGCGGGATGGAATCCAAATAAGTCAGAGAATGTACTCTGTTTTTAACGTGCAGTCTCACTTCTGGCCACCAGTGGGCGCACCTCACGGCTATTTTTTAGTGTAGATGGAGTACTGATAAGTGTAGATGGAGTACTGATACACAGCAAGAAACAAACAACAATGTAGCTTCAACCCCCCCCCCCCCCCCTTCCCCCCTCCCCCCACAAAGACTGAGAAGGAAGAACCAAACCTTAAACAGCCCTAGGCTCTCTTATTTATTTCACACATGGGTGATTATTAGAAACATACGGGGATGGGCAGTTCTGGACAGGATGTGACCTCATCCATGTATTCACTGAATTAAATAAGACATTTCTTCCATGAACTAGGCCTTCCGTTCATCAGGACACACCAATTAAAGACATTAGACACAAAGGTGGCCATGTTCAGATCGTAATGATCATAAAATAGTACCACCTACAGAAAGCGACGCGTTCACCATACTAAAAAAAAACAATTATGGTCATAAGTTTATGAATGCCATTAAAGAAATTTTCCAACAAGTGGGAACAAGTGTTCATCTTTTTTATGATGGGTGTGTAAAAAATGCTTCCTCACTGAAAAACCACTTGATTTCTAGTGCTAATAAATTGCCTGATAACTTGCTGAAACATCAGGGGGATTTCCTGTGTGTGTGTCGATATTTTCAGGAGTAATTCCAAGTGCGGTTGAATTATATCCAGAAAATGCTTTGCTGGGTGGATTACCATCTTGTTTTGCAGCTTTTTGGATCAACATGCTTATTTGGGTAGGGAGTTTAATAGTGCATACTACTTTTCAATCTCGTCACATCTGTAGCTTATTATCTTTGCCAAATAGCAAACATACCAACACAGTTGATTAGCACCAGCTGCATTGTGCCAGTGAATTTAGGTCTGCGCGTGCCCATCCAATATTTTGGACAAAAATGTAACAATTATTCGGTCAACCAAAGGCGTGCCTACATGGACTGTGAATAACATATCATTAACCTGGCAGTCAGGGTAATCTGGCCAATGAGCGAGCGTCCTCCGTCAGACACATGTGCCTTTCTTATTTCTTGTGTGCAGTTTTGAAACCCACAAATTTGGTTTGCACAATGTCACTGATCAGCGCAATCTCCTGTTTGTCCAGTTTGCCCAGTTACATCATCCATAGCTGTTATAAAGTCCTACTAGTTTTTGTTTCTGCTTGAAGAGCTGGCGATTTGCTGATCAAATACTGCATCCATTTTTTCTCCATGACCAATTAACCAACGAAGGATGTCTTAAGCTGGTAGCAGGGAACACCCTGGAACGGATGCTAATCAGGCACTACAGGCAGCTTAGAGACACTGAAGCACCTAAACCAGTGTTTCTCAACCCGGGCCTAGGGGACCCAAAGATGGTCCATATTTTGTTCCTTCAGGAGGGAACAAAAGGCCATTCAATAGAGAGTTGATTTACTACTGTGATTTACCTCACTCGCACTGCGGTTATAGAAAATTAATCAACACCCTTCTGACCTAACCCTAGCCCAGATTTGAGAATTCAACAGTGTTGGGGTATAACAGGATCTAAATGCACCTGGTCCTCAGCTCAGTCTTGTGAGGTGAGTGCATGGACACCATGGGTTTAGGGTTAGGGTTTGATCTGGATTCTTCTGGGTTAGACATGCCTAAAGCTCCTCCCCAGGGACGTGTCCAGGAGGTGTCCTAGACAGATGTGAATCCTGATGCACCTTGAAACATATTCAAAATGCAGCAGCTGGAATTGTCACCAGGAGCAGGGAGTTTGAACGCATGACCCCTGCCCTTAGTTCCGTGTACTGGCTTGCCGTTAGGTTCAGGGCTGACTTCAAAGGTCTCTGACTTGCATATAAGGCACTTAAAGGCACATACAAGCCATATTGTCCACTCAGATCCCAGAACGCCGGTTTCATTGTCGTTCCACATATAAATAAAGTGACAGTTGGCAGTAAAGCATTCTGCTACATAGCCCCTGCCTATATTGTGGAATGGTTTGCCAGCCATGTTTGGGATGCCGAATTGATCTCAGTCTTTAAATCTTGATTGAAGAAATATTACTTCAGTTTAGCTTACCTGCAACTTAACACATAGCATACCGTAACTCTGGCTGCTGGTGCTGGTACACATGAAACCTTTTATTGACTATGCTTGTCCATTAAGGTGCAGTTGCATGTTCTGACCATCTATGCTTTCTGCCTTGCCATATGTCCAGATGGTGCTCGTGGTGGGAGTCGTGGTTCAAGGAGGGGTGACATCATGGTTGTGACCAACTAACTGTAACGTCATAGGTACAGAACTGAATCTTGCTCAAGGGGCGGCTAGCCTTGAACCCCCAGAGTTTTTTTTGCCATATTTAGGAGTTTTTGGTTCCTCTCCTCTGTTGTCTTCTCTTTCTCTTTCTTTTCTTTGCACTATTTTGTATTATTCTGTCTTGATGACGTTGTAATATATCACAACACACCCATGTAAAGTGCCTTGGAGCGAGCCTGTTGTGAAAGGTGCTATATAAAAATCAGCTGAACTTAATTAATTGAATTGAATTGAATTGAACAGGACTGAATGTCTGAGCCACCTCAGCTGTCTCCTTTCAATGATCCTTCAGCAGAAATACCCCTGGGAGTTGCTGAGCTGGTCCGTGCTGACCACAGTGCTTGTTTCTATACACATTCCTGGAAGCATACGCTTTGATAAGAGCGGGAAGTCTGTTCACCTCGGCCGCAGCTACATTTCTTTAAGTGGAGGAGAACCGGAATGCATGTTCAGCAATAGGCTTTTTTTCCACCAGTCACGGCTCACTGCTGATCGGGAGATGCCAAGGTGGGAAGGATGTGGGTTACTGAGAGAAGAAGGACTGACCAAAATAAACACACCAGAAGTTAATAGCTTAGATCGACAGGAATGTGACTCAGCAAAGCCGGACACTAAGGGGTAAACAGGCAAACAAACAGGTGGGCTGAGTTATTAAAAGATCAGAGGCCAGGGCGTATTTTGAGTAACATTCTGAGTCCTCTGCCACTGCACCCCTTCACCCCATGTTCCAGCCCGGATGGACTAACCCAGTTTTTGCCAGTCATAAACATTAATAAGCAAACATCTTCTTGACTAAGATATTTTAGAAGCTCAGCAGAAAAAAAAATACTATTGACCGTGACTGGGAAATTCCGGTCTAAATGAAACTGCCTTCACCTTCCTAATGAACGTGTTCCTGTCAGGAAGGAAAAGTGGCTTATTCTCTCCACCATTAACCCCTATCCCGTGTTTGGGGTCAATCTGACCCCAGAGCATCAATAAACGTTAGTCAAATTTCACATGATGAATTATTACGGGAAAAGGTTAAAAGGTCAGCTGCATCATTTTATCCAGCCAATGGAATTGGAATGATAATTATAGGACTGAATGGTATGAACATATAGGGCCAATCATGTCACAGACAAGACTGCAAAATCAACCTATTAGCTAGCTTGATGGAAGCCTACGTCCTGCCTCGAGACAGTGACGAGCCTGTAAACACAGAGGGTCAATAACATGATGCGGTTAAAAACGGGGGCAAGATAACTCATTCCATCAGTTCCTTGACGTTAGTGGAGCAATGTGTGTCTAATGTGCGTCACGTAAACATCACTCAGAAAAACAGGCCTCTTCCCCCTCAGCTGTCTGGGGCTGGCTGCCCAGAGACACGTATACTGGCCTGTAATTTACACATGGGCTGCGCCAAACACCAGTGGCCTAATGATGGACATAAAACAAGGCCCTGTAGCCAAGCCTGAAGCATGCTGCTTCCGTGACTAGCCAATTGTTTACATTTAGACTGTCTCCCTTCAGGAAATAGATACATATTTCGTCATGGACACCCATCCATGGAGTCTCTCACAACCAGACAGAACTAATCTAAAGAGAGCATGACAGTAATGATAGGCTGCTGTAGACAGTGCCTATGACTAAAGGCTGATTTCAAAACGAGTGTCTCCATCCCTCACACATCCTGGAAAAGAATTATTCATGTTTATATGTGTGTTATAAGGGGCTTCTTCCTTTAAATGGGCTCTTAGTCGAGAAAGCTGGGTCAGAAATGAGAAACTCATTTATGACGGCCATAGGAGTTTGTTAAGTACGGTGGGGGAAGGCCGAGGGAGATTTATGTCCAGAGTGGTCCAGACACGCTCCCCAGGATGAAATGCTCATTTCCTGTGACTGCATTGCAGGGCCGGATTTAGGCAGGTGGAGGGCCCCTGGGCTAAAGTCATTGTTAGGGCCCTTCCTACAGCATAAAATGCTGCTGTAACAGCCGGGAAAAAAGGAAAAAAAATCAAGGTGATCCATATAGATCCTGAGAGGACAAAAGAGATAATAATGTGAAACAGATTTGGACATTGGCTACATTGATACAGGGTAATAGTCTCAATGTAGCACATAAAATGTTATACAATGTAAAACTTATAATTTTCTGTTTGGGTAGCAACCGAAGCACAGCATGTGAAATTATGATATAAATGAGAAACAGGCAGTCTAAAAAGATTCTGTTATTCCGTATGGCTTAGATTAAATATTGGACTTTCCATGTAACTCCACTGATGACTAACGTAGCTAACCACGCAGTCCCGGTCAGAATTATAGGCACCCCTCAGCAGAAGTACAGAATGCAAATGAACCAATTTTGTATAATCAGAGTACTTAATACAATGTCCAAAGTTATTGAACAATAATAAAAAGAACAATAACAATACATGTTCAATACCAGTATACATAAAATGTATACTAGACACAGCTATTGTGTCCTGAACACAGCTATTGGAAATATTTCCTGAAACAAAGTAGGAAACAAATAAGACTCACTTGTGTTTAATCTTCATGGCTAACATGGCCTCAATTAAGCCACAAATGACAGTTTTACTGCATAAAAACGGGCTGATTGCTTTCAGTTTCTTTTTTACAATGACAAAGACAAGAGAAATCCAATGAGAGGGTGAATGAATGCGAAGGTTGGTGTGGATGGTGGGAAAAACACACACTCTTCTAAAGATCTCCAGGCTGACCTGGAGCAATCTGCAGTGGTGGTTTCTACCTGTACCATATGCCGTACGCTAAACCAAGCAGGACTCCATGGGTGAAGGCCAAGCAAGACACCACTATGGAAAGAATGGCACAAAGAGGCAAGACTGGTGTGTGTAAAGATTCCTTAGATAAGCCAGTCTTTCTAGGATAATGTTCTATGGACAGCTGAAACCAAAGTAGAGGTCTTTGGGATTGTAGTACAGTAGTTTGTATATAGGCCACAGAATGAAGTCCAAAATGAGAAGAGCACCCTACCTTCAGTATAACATGGTGGAGGTTCTCTCATGTTCTAGGGCTGCTTTTCTGCCTCTGGTACTGGAGGCATTGAGTGTACCAAAGGAACAATGGAATCAAAAGATTACCAAGGCATTTTAGAGCAAAATGTGTCATGCAGTGTCCAAAAACTAGGTTTGAGGCGAACGTTTTGGGTCTTTCACCAGGATAACGACACAAAGCACACACCCAGCAGTACAAGAGCATGGCAGAAAAGGAAAAGATGGACTGTTTTAAACTGGCCAGTGATGAGTCCTGGCCTGAATCCCACTGAAAGCGACTGCAGAGAGCTGAAAGCATCC
>JAODKL010000107.1:18357969-18386277 GCA_026780765.1 Petrocephalus schoutedeni
CCACCCCCCCCCCCCCCCCAATGCACCTGTCCCCTCCCCTGCAAGTGTGGCACAAGAATTTCACCATGCTCCTCCGAATACATGTGACAATAACGACTGTAAACTGACCTTTATCAGCCACTGACCACATAGCCTCCAGTTTTGCTCCCGCCTGTCATTTTCTGCATTACCCACATTGTTCTGTACACGCTGGCATTGGTACACGCCGTCTGTTTTGTTTTACACCGTCTTGTGCAGCCTTTTGTAACTGAGGTTGAGCACTCCAGTTCACCTACTACACATCGCCAGTAATCTTGAATCAAACAGCCAGTTAGAAAACTACAGATTAAAAGAAACGATCCCTTATAAAAGAAGAGAATCTGCCATGGTATTAGGGTTAGTCTAAAAAAACCTTGTAAATTTCACAAAATCCATCCATCTATAGATTTGCTTATCCTGGTCAGGGTTGTGGCTTCATCGAAGAAAAACCGACTCACTGTGACAATTACCTATGTGTTGTAATTCTGAGAATGCCAGAGACAAAATTATGTTCACAATATGCCTCACACCAAGAGCTGAATGCAAACAGATGGTCCTCGTGTCACCTTATATCCACTACAGTGAAGCAATCGCTGACTGCAGCACGCCAATCTAATAATTCCACCTTCACCTTTCCTGTCACTCATCAGGCATCAGTAATGAGAAGGGCCGCTAAATGATACGGAACTCCATTTCCCAGCATCACCTCTGGCTCCAATAACTCCAAACGATGACTTTGAAGGCAGATGAACAAAACGCTAGAATGAGACGCTACCGACCAGTCCTGTTAAAGAGACTTAAAATAAAGTTTACTTGCCCTACAAAACCAAGCAGCCAGTTTATTGGTGCAGAATGCAATTTCTTTATTTTTACTAAATATAGTTTAATGTGCTTGCTAATAAAAAAAGACTTCCTTGTGTTGAGCCTGTGCATTAGCAGAGGGTTGGGTTTTTAGTGTTTTTTTGGTTAACGAACTTAATCTAAATTAACTACAGCTGCCCATAAATTGACTGATTGCTCTGAAAAGATAAGTGTGGCTACTGTAGGTTCTAAACGGACACACCCATGGACCAGAATAAAAATATATACACACAATTAAAATAATACATTAAATTTAATAAAATATAATATATAATTTAATAAACAAAGTTATACCACACCCCCCGTTCAGTTGAATGGGCACAGCCTGAGCTTGAGGTAAGCCCCCTCGGTTCAGACGTGTTTTGCGGACCATGGCCAAACCATCAACTTTAAAGCCCCCCCCCCCCCCCATCACTGGTTTTGATGCATTCTGCAGGCCCTGGGCACACCACACAGCTGAAGGTCTGAGTAAGCATGCTTTACGTATGGTCCTTCCTGCAGAGATACTTGGAGCGCTTTGGTTACATGAACGTGCAGCATCGCAGCAAAATGCCGATGTCGACGTCCACAAGCAAAGCCCTAAGGCAGCTGCAGAGGAACCTTGGCCTGGAGGAGACAGGCCAGCTGGATGATGCTACCATCGATGCCATGAAAAGGCCTCGCTGCGGTGTTACAGATGTCCGAAATTACCAGACCTTTGAGGGAAACCTCAAATGGGACCACACAGACATCACATACAGGTAGGACAGTAGAAGCACTTGAATGTATTAACTGTACTGGTTTTGATTTTGACTAAAAATGTGTAATGGTACTGTGCTCCGCAGGGTCCTGAACTACTCACCAGATATGGAGGAGTCGCTGATTGATGATGCCTTCGCTCGTGCCTTCAAAGTATGGAGTGATGTCACCCCACTGACATTCACACGTCTGTATGATGGGACAGCAGACATCATGGTATCCTTTGGAAGAAAGGGTAAGGCTCGTCCAGTCTATAGCAGTCAGTCACGTGTTAAGGGTTCCTGGAAAGCATGGAGGCTGGGTTGTCATTCTTGGGGTGCATTTGTTCCAGATCACGGGGACCCCTACCCCTTTGATGGCAAGGATGGACTCCTGGCTCATGCCTACCCCCCTGGGGAGGGTATGCAAGGTGATGCCCACTTTGATGATGATGAGTTTTGGACCCTGGGCACTGGCCCTGGTGAGTGGGCATTTAACACCATTACGTGTTGCATTGCATAAACTTAAAAAAATGCAAACAAGATAGTAAAGATGAAAGGACTTTTGAATTATAGGTGAACGTAAAAAAAAAAAAAAAATGATTGCCCTCTAGTGGCAATATGTTGAAAAGGCACAATTCATACAATCTCATTACCCTCTCTACTGCAGCTGTGAAGACTCGCTTTGGCAATGCAGAAGGAGGTATGTGCCAATTCCCCTTCACATTCCAGGGAAAGTCCTACTCCAGTTGTACTACAGAGGGACGCTCCGACAATCTGCCTTGGTGTGCAACTACAGCTGATTACGACAAAGACGAACGCTATGGCTTCTGCCCCAGTGAATGTAAGTGAAAGTCAACATGTAGCCCAGTCTAGTCCCTGTGGGCTCTGCCGTCCGCCGGCAGTCGTTCTTGGCGGATTTTGAGGCGCTCGGTTCTCTCTCTTCAGATCTGTACACGATTGACGGGAACAGTGACGGCGCTCCTTGCAAGTTTCCCTTCGTCTTCCTCGGCAAGTCCTACAAAGGCTGCACCACCGAAGGCCGCGACGATGGCTACCGCTGGTGCGCTACCACTAGTAACTTCGACACTGACAAGAAGTATGGCTTCTGCCCCCACCGGGGTGAGTTTCAGCCGGTTACAGTTGCGAATTATCATCGGGCATGAGTATCATCCAGCAAGTGCATTTCAAAAAAAACTTCCCAACACTGACACCTGGAGGAAACGCATGTTCACTACAGTCTCTCCCCACCACAGACACTGCTGTGATTGGTGGAAACGCCGAGGGGGAGCCTTGTCACTTCCCCTTCACGTTCATGAAGAAGACGTACAATTCTTGCACCAGCGATGGCCGGGGTGACGGTAAACTGTGGTGTGCAACCACTGAGAATTATGACAAGGACATGCAGTGGGGCTTCTGCCCAGACCAAGGTGAGTGACCCAGACAATACCATCCTATGCATTCTTCTCTGTGATTGGCCCATCGGGACGTGAGCGTATATCGCACTTTGTCTCTCAGGGTACAGCCTCTTCCTGGTGGCGGCCCATGAGTTTGGACATGCCCTCGGTTTGGATCACTCTAACATCAAAGAGGCCCTTATGTTCCCAATGTACCACTACATAAAGGACTTCTCTCTGGACAAAGATGACATCCAAGGCATTCAGTTCCTCTATGGTAAGAGGCCTCAGCTGAATGTTTAGGGCCGGTGTGTGGCTCTGCGGGTGGGGACACATGTGCCTGTGTCACCAGGTCCAATCTTAGGATCAGCAGAGAGATTGAATTGCTGGGTCTTTAACCCCTAATAGTCCCTGGAACTATCTGACCCTGCTTTCGCGAAAATGTACATCACTTTGGATGAAAGTGCCTGCGAAGTAAATGCAAACAGAAGCACAGTTTATTTTGCATTTTCGGTATTCTATATAGGTCAACATTGCTGAACTGTCAGAGTCTGTGTAATATGTTTGCTTTCATCTTAACTTTGCATCTGCGACTTTCAGGACGCAGACCTGGCCCCTCACCGCCTAATACCACAACTGTCATACCCGTCACCACTGAAGACTCACTGGGAACCACACCCACTCCCATCACCGACTTGCCTACTTCACAGCCTGTTGACCCCGCTCAGGATGCCTGCAAGGTTGACAAGTTCGACTGCATCACTGAAATCCAGGGAGACTTGCACTTTTTCAAGAATGGGTAAGATTAGCCAATACTGTGACAGAGCACAAGACTCAAGAAGTGTTCTTGACTCAAGAGTTCAATGCCCCAGTGGTCTCATTCGGTTAATATTCTGGCTTTGCAGGCAATACTGGAGGTTGTCTTCCCAGAAGGAAGGGGAAATTAATGGCCCATATTCCATATCGGAGACTTGGCCAGCCCTGCCGCCCACCATTGATTCTGCCTTCCAGGATGTGCTCACCAAGAAGCTGTATTTCTTCTCAGGTATTGTGGAACATGCTTTCGGTTCTTGGCCCGAGCCTCCAGCTGCATTTCCTCTCCAGACTCACTGGCTCCTCTGTGCTTCTCAGGCCGACGCTTCTGGGTGTACACGGGCATAAATGTTCTGGGCCCCCGTAGCTTGGAAAAACTGGGCCTGCCGGATAACATACTGCAGGTGGAGGGAGCTCTGCAGCGGGGCAAAGGCAAGGTGCTGCTGTTTAGTGGCGAGAACTACTGGAGGTGAGTCAGGTGTATTCTCTCATTGGAGTACTGCTGTGCGATCTGCTGTGATCTCCTGAACAGAAGCAGCATGGCAGGTTTAGTCAATCCATACACTTTTTTCCACCACCTCCAGACTGGACGTGAAAGCGCAGATGATCGACAAGGGCTACCCCCGCTTGACAGACCTGACTTTTGGAGGAGTTCCGGTTGATGCTCATGACGTCTTCCTGTACAAGGGTGAGCATTCTGCAAACCCCAACAGCGACACCATGAGCAGATACCCATCACCACACTTAATCAATCGTGCTCATTTTTTGCATGGATGAAGGCAGACTGATGTTTTCATCTTTCAGAATTTTTACTGTGCCTGCTAATAAACCTGGATATACACATCTATGCAAAAGCCTTAGGCTGGCAAAGAACAGTACATTTAAATTATTATATAAATGCGTTGGTATAAAACAAGTTTGTATCTGTCAAAGTGTGTTAGCCATTTCAAAACCCTTCCGAAAGTAACCCGAATATCTGCGGTGACCGTCCGATATACCCATGTATTTGGTCGACTTGACCAACAGAGTATCATGCCAGGCCAAACTGATAAATAATTTCATGAGGTAACTAATTATTTGGGCTGCTGGTGAAATGTAACATATGTTTGGGATGGCTTGGGAGCCCCTTCAGAGAGGGCTAGCACATGAAGGGGTGTTCCTGTAGCCCCTTGGGAGCCCCTTCAGAGAGGGCTAGCACCTGAAGGGGTGTTCCTGTAGCCCCTTGGGAGCCCCTTCAGAGAGGGCTAGCACCTGAAGCGGTGTTCCTGTAGCCGTCCAATAAAATAACAGCAACCTTTCGGAGAACAGAAGAATTTTTTCTGCTTCTGGTACGTCTTATTGGGTTAGTGTTCATTTGCATGTATCCCAATGTTATTGATTGTTTCTCCAAGCAAATACATACATACTACCCAGATAAATGGCTTTAAAAACTCTCTTTAACTGCCCAACACTTTTTGGCAGCAGTGAACATGCTGGAATGCTGAATGGGGCCTGACAGTGGCAGTCAAGCAACAGCCACCTGTAACCGTGCTGTAATCTCTTGCAGGAAACATCTACTTCTGTCGGGATCGGTTCTACTGGAGGATGAACTCACGGAGGCAGGTGGATCGGGTGGGATACCTGAAGTACGACGTGCTCAGATGCCCCGACTACTCCCACCAAAACTTCTGAGGGGCGCATCGCCATTGAACCTGTGCCGTCTCACTGGCACACAACTCACACCATACCGTCCTCTACGGAAGACACTTCTATGTTTTGTAAGATAAATGGGTCAGAACATGACTGAGCGTTCCAGAAAGACTCTGGAATAGTTACAATTTCACAGATAATTGGGTTCTTCTGTAATACTCCCAAATGGAGTAGTTAAGATGATATACATTTTTTTTGAAGTATTGTTTAACAATACAGTGTAATTAATGATGCTTATAATAACAGGCACAGTGACTCTTATGAACTGCTGTTTCTTTACAGTGTCGATTGTCTCCTCTGTCTACCTTTTGCACTTTTTCCCGTAAAAGCTCGTGATTACACAGCAGGCAGTATCGTGCAACTATATAAAATATTGTGTATATTACTAAATTATGCTGAGTAAGTAATTTTATACCAGTATGTAACACAACGATGGATTCGGAGAAAATCACGCATTTTCTCCTAGGCAATGTTATTTTCAGTGTCTGGTCGATGTAATCCCACTGTAAGTCCAGCGTGGTGACAGGGTTGGTTATATGACCAGCTCCTGCCGTTTAATATGATACATCAGGTTTTGGGTTATTTAATTGTGCTTAGCATTTGCCTGCCTGGAGCAGACAGTCCGACGTGGGTCTGAAAACCGTGAATGCTTAAAGCGTTTTATACTGTCAATGTGTATTTTTGTGTGTTTGTATTGTGAAGTGATAGCAAGGGAAAGATCCTCACTTTTGCACTGGAAAGCATGTTACAAATCAGTGATTATTTAATAGGTCACATACATTCTGTCACTGTCAAAATTGCAGTTTTAATAAAGACTTAATTAAAAGTCACTTGTGTGTTGAGTTGTGTGTTGTGTTGAACAGCTAAGAAGAGCTTCTAGGGGTCTAATCTGTGTAACTGTACTGTACCAGGGCCTATGTAATAAAAATAGACAGGAGCTATGGACCCCCAACTATAATGACATAATGTAGTTGTACGGGTGGGGGGGCATGGACAGGCAGCGGGGGAGACCTCGGTAAATTCTGCCTTTTAGACGGAACCTCAAAAAGTTCCCTCCACATGCCTGTTGACAGCTAACTATTACATCACTAATTGGCCACTGATACCTATGATTATGCATACGATTATATACTTATGTACAGATCTAAAAACCATCACAAAAAGGCCATTGCACAGATATTTACAATTAATGTGTGCTCCCTAGGATTTGAACCCGCAACCTTTGCGTTGTTAGCAGAACACTCTACATTCTAAATTAGTTTAAGAACAAAGCTGGCATGCTTATACACCACTTGATTAATAGCTGCTGTTTACTTTTACACCAAAGCTGGTAAATCATTGTGAGATCACCTTGGGGTTGAGCCATGCAAAACATGGATATGTATCTGATTGGCCACTTAATTTGGGGAAAGTCTTGTTTTTTCCGCTGAATGGATTAGCACTGAGACCGTTTTAACTAAATGGGGTCCAAGGGACTCTCTTTTAAGGAACAAACGTAATCCCTACCCATGCCCTCAACCCCCACCCCACCTTTACAAGCCAAATCCAGAGACACACTGGTACTGTCTAAGCAGGACTGCCCCATGTCTGTGCCTGCTCTATTTTGAGTCTTGACTAATATAATCAACCACGATTTGCATGCAGAGTGTGGGGTGTAAATTAAAATATAAAAAGTTTCATTACAACAAACATGTTGGTACACCAAACAAAATGTTTTAATTCATCTGAGGTCTGTTTGATTCTGAGCTCTCCTTTAATTTTGTAGAACCTCAAGAAAAGATTGGGTCCAGGGCTTTGCCACAGATGCTGTCGTTTGCATTTTTTTTCCCCAGTGTAACACCATACATGGAAATTATACTGAGTGAAGATCGCGGATGCCCAAGACGGTGGTCCCAGCATCTCAGAGACAGACACTATCCTGAGACATTCGTTTAGTGTGACATCTAGAGTTCATAGTTAATGGAGCGATAAAGAAAAAACATCCAGACGGGTAGTTCTGTGGCCAAAAATACCATGTTAATGAGAAAGGAAAAAACAGACTTGTTAAAGCTAACAAGAAGAGCGCAAATAACAGCTCAGCACAACTGTGGAGTGTGGAGGAGTTCCATTAAACTTGTAGTGGATCTCTAGACAAAAGAGTTGTACCTGGTACAATGCAAATATGCCTAAGAAAGTGTCCACAAATTTAAAATCTCAGAGAATATCTGACTTTATTCTCGCAAATCTGTGACTTTCTGATCTCAAAGAATCTCTGACTTTTTTTCTCGCAAATTTGTGAGTTTTTTCTCGTATATTTACCACTTTAAACTCAGAGAATATCCGGCTTTTTCCTTCTCGTAAATTTGCTACTTACGTCTCAGAGGATCTCGGAGTTTTTTTCCCTCACAAATTTATGACTTTACAATATCAGAGAATCTCCGACTTATTTCTCGTAAATTTACGTCTTAAATCTCGAAAATTTGGACTTTATTGTCGCAAATTTATGATTTTACAATATCAGAGAATATCCGAGTTTTGTCACGCAAATATCTGACATTAATCTCAGAATTTCTGACTTTTTTCTCGTAATTTTACCCCCCTCCCCAACCCCGTTGTATTTTATTTTTATATACAATGGCCCTAATACGCCGTCGTAGTGCGGCAATAAATAAGTTTCGATTCTTTTTTATGGAAATACTGCCCTCCTCTGGCCAGAAATGGACAGACATTTCAGCCCGTGTTGTTTTTCTCACCGCGTACGACTGGATCTAGTATAAAGACGGATTAAGTGCTCCGGGGAGACCCAGCTACTACGTAGATTATCAATCCCTAGCACTAGTTGATCAGTTTTGTTTGAGCTTTTGTGCGGAAAGTTCCGTTCCCTTGTCATATTTGTTCCTTAATTATTCTTAATTATCGCTCCTCTGCGTCGCCATTCGCGCTCCGCGTTGTCCCAGTACCAGCAGTACCTACTTTTATTGTTAATTATTTCTGCTTTTCCTTGTTTTGCTGTTGTCTGTAGAGACAGAACTCATATTGGAAAAAACATTGAGGTAATTGCTGTGCCGTTACTTTTCCTGGAATTTAGAATTTAAACCGAGTTTAAACCAGGACAAGTCACTTGGTTTCTTAAAACCCATTGCTGCGTCCTCCTGTGCCTTTTAGCCACGTATTCGACATCCTTGTTATCAGAGGTTAGTTTCCACCAGTAGTTTGGTCTTTGTCAGCACTAGTTTCGTCACACTGATTTGCCATTTTGTCACACTAGCTGAACAAAAACTATTACTAGTCACTCTTTTTCAGCAGCTAGTTAACTGGTGAACAGTACTTTGGTAATTGTGCCAGCTTTCTTTCAAAATATTCAGGGACACCTACAGCCTGTTTTCCCTCCACTTAAGCTCTGCCCTCCTGCAAATCCATCCGACTGCTCGAGCGACATCATTTAGCCATGGCTCCGATTTCGATACAGGGTTCTGAAAGGAGCCACAATATCCAAGATGTTTTGTTTTTGGAATACAATGAAGAGGTTGGCGCCTCAGCGTAAGCTTAGGAAGTGAGGTCTAAAAAGGACCCAACAGCATTATTAAAGACAGTTAAGCTGTTAAAGAAAGTTAAGCAGTCAACAGCGACGGGCATTTGTGCGAGACTTAGGAAGGTGACAGGGTAGACAGGTCTCAGGTAGGATAAGTGAGTGATCAGAGAACACTGTATACCAAATTAAAAATGGATAGACTGTATGACAAAACAAGACCTTGAGTGTGACCATGCTCCTGTTACAGACTGCTCAAGAACAAAAGATTTGATGAGATTCTAAAAGTCTGACTAATGTGTTAGATGTGCAGCAGACATGACTGTTAAAATCACCTGCAATTAACACCGGGTTGTATTTTGACATAATATCCATCAAGATATTGGAAAAGTCAGTAATAAAATCCTTATTATATTTGGGTGGCTGATAAACCACAGCAGTACAGTAAATACTGGCTTAGAGCAGACCAGTTCAAACATGTTCAACTCAAAGCTGTTGTATAAAACTGATGATAACGGCTTGCAATGAAAGCTTTCTTCAAAAAGAGAAGCTGCCCTCACCCAGTTCATCTCAGGGAGTCATAAAAAGTATAATCCAGCATTTAAAGTTTGGAAAAGGAGCTAGACTCATCCATATTCAACCAGGTACAGTACATATAGAGGCAACATGTAGGGCAAACAGCATGACATCAATGACTGGACTGGGGAGCACAGGACTGGGAGGCACTCTTATACAGGACTGACGAGGGGGCCAACAAGCGGCAGCTGGAGTGATCTACACGAGGGCTGAAACGAGAAGAGAGACAAAACAAGCAACAGGTGTGGCTCATTAGCCACACTGGGGAGATGGCAGGAGGGGCAGGAAGGCAGGGCATGACAATTAATAATAGCCAAAATGCACACTGTGGTAGGGTGCATAAGTTGAGCCTATTGGTTCACCAACAAGAGTTCCACCCAGCGAATATTTAACCCTATAAAGCCTGTTGTGATTTTACTGTTATTAGCTGCCAGCTCCTTACTTACTTTCCATGCAAAATAAAGCATGAAAATGCATGCGTGCAAGTAAAACATAAAAGTAGCTCTGTTTTTTTTTATATTTCTCTTTTCTTTTAGCTATGTGTCATCAAACTGGACAAAAGCCAAGTGAAAATTGCAAGAGAAAAGGGGGATATACACACGAGGGATAACAAGTTATAGCTCGAGGGAGACCCAATTGCCACATGGAATTTGATCTCTCTTGTGCAATATACTGCGTGAGAGAGACCAGATCTGACAAAACAAAGAACAAGTTGTGAAGAAAATAAAATAAAAACATTGCAGATGATTTGATTTACAATCTTAATTCAGAAAGCCTGGATCTGTAAATCAAGGTCAGCCCTTCTTATGGGTAACAATGCTGCTCCTTGATGTGAATTATTTTTATTCTGATGGTAGGAGGCTTACTTGCAGTAATCAACACTCTGTTTTGGTTTACTCAGAGCTCTATATTTTGTTAGTAAAAATCTCAGAGAATAGTGTTTATTCTCATAGTTTCTACTTAATTGGAAATAAACAATACCTGCCTACCACATGTTGGAAGAGGCTTGTCCTTTGTAAAACGCATGTGTATCAGATATAAATTATAACACAGTACCAAGAGTGATTATTAAAATCAATCTCAAAATGCTATAGTTATAATAATGCTGTTTTGTATCTATTTAGTCTGTAATATTTGTATGGTGTCTTGCGCAGCTCTTTTCAAATCACCCCACAGCATCTCGATAGAATTCCTATCCAGGCTTTGACTTGGCTATATCAGAACTCTCCATTTCTTTCTTCTAAGCCATTCATTCCTTGGTAGATTTACTGGAATGTTTTGGGTCATTGTCATGTTGCATGGTCCACCCCTGCTTCTGCTCCAACTTCTGGATAGATGGCCTCACATTGACCTCAAGCATCCTCTGAGACAATGAAGAACTTGTAGTGGATCCTATGATGGTAAGCTGGCCAGGCCCTGTGCAGGAAAACAGCCCCAGACAATAACATGTCCACCCCCACGCTTCACAGTTATGAGGTTCTTTTGCTCAAGTCTTTGGTTTATGCCAAACATGTCCTCTGTTACTGTGTCCAGATGATTCAATTTTAGATTCATCTGTCCAAAGCACATTGTTCCAAAAGTCGTGGTGCTTGTCTAGGTGGTCTCTGGCAAATATCAGTCATGCAAGCAACATAGATATTTGGGAGAGGTAAGTGAAAAGGTTAGTAGTGATGAGTCTGAAGTCCCTTTCTCCATTGAGAAAAAAATTCATGCTATTTGCGAGTATCAGTTGATAAGCAATCAATAATATTCAGGTTGTTTTTAAAGAACTTTTTCACAAGAATAATGCCATTCCTCCAGGGCCCACTTGATAGCCAGCAGTTCACGGTCCCCTATCCGTAACGCTGCTGAGTGGGGTTGGATTTCCTGGAGAAGAAACTACATGTGTGTAGTTTCTGGCCTGGACCTTGCTGAGAGAGGACTGCCCCGAAGCCCATATCCGAGGCGTCCACCTTCACCACGAAGGGTTTGGTGGAAGGAGGATAGGAGCTGTGGTAAAAAGGTGACATAGTTGTTGAAATGCGTTGATGGCATCTGGGGTGAGATGGAAATGATGAGGAGAAGGACGGGTCAGGGTGGTCAGTGGTGTTGCAACTGTACTGAAGCCCCGGATAAAACACTGGTAGAACTTGGCGAACCCCAGAAAACGCTGTAGCTGCTTAAGTGTCTTGGGTTGGGGCCAATGACGTACAGCTTCCAGCTTCTGGGGGTCCATGGCCACACCCTGGGGTGAGATAACAGAGCCCAGGAATGTGGTGAACTGCTGGTGGAAAGTGCATTTCTCCAACTTGCAATACAGTTGATGGGCGAGCAGTCTCTTGAGGACCACCCTAACATGCTGGATGTGTCCTTCCAGGGTGCAAAATAAGGATATTGTCAAAGTAGACCAATGCCCAACGGCCCAGCATGTCCTGCAGCACATCGTTGATGAATTGCTGGAAGACTGTGGGTGCATTGCACAGGCCGAAGGGCATAACCAGACTCTCGTAGTGACCAGTGGAAATGAGGAATGCCGCTTTCCACTCATCGCCCTCCCTGATGCGCACCAAATTGTAGGCACTCCGGAGGTCCTACTTGATGAAGAGGGTGGCACCAGAGAGGCCGTCCAGGGCGGCGTTCGTCAGAGGAAGGGGGTGACAGTTCTTGATGGTGATCTGATTGAGCCCCCGATAATCAACACAAGGTGGGAGGCCACCATCCTTCTTCTTAACGAAGAAAAACCCCACTGCGGCTGGCGAGGAGGAGGGCCTGATGGTACCCTGGTGGAGAGCTTCGGTGATGTACTTCAGTGATGTACTCACCTTAGTCTCGTAAGGGGCAAGAGAGAAGAGCCTGCCGCAGGGTAGTACCGCACCTGGCAGCAGGTCAATAGCCAAGTCATAGGACCGGTGAGGAGGTAACTTCACGGCCCTTTTCCTGCAGAAGACCTGCACGAGGGGAAGATCTGCAGACTAAAGCGCTATGTGGTCCTGGCAGCTTGCAGGGTTGGTCATAAGGGTGTGGCTGTGAGCTCAGTCTCACATAATGGTTATTTAGTGAGTATCTAATAATTATGTAATAATAAAGAGCAGGTGAACTGTGAGTGTGCTTGTCGCAAGGCTGTGCTCAGACGTGCTGTTTTGCTTGCATTGTCACAGTAGTGCATTACTCGATTAAACAAAAATGAGCACTAATTAATTGTGTCCCGTGTACCCCAGAGGGCAAATAAGCCCCTCCTTCGGTGCTGGCATGTTAGAATAGTGATGCTTTATTGGTCCCCAAGACATCACTCTTTTTCATATCCCATCTTCCATCTCCTTGGTGCTGGGGGCTAATGGCCCTCCTCACACATACAGTCCCAACTTGTTGGGGCACATACCTCCCCCCAAGTATTTATTCATGTCCTCATTCCTCGTGTTTTCTGAGGCATGCAAGGCAATTGGCTTCATGAGTCTTGGAGCTGCTCTCACTAATAGCGCTGGCTGCTATTAACACTCAGTTAGCTTTAATCACCGGTGTGGCCACGTGAGACCAAGACGCTGCTGGACATATGCAGACTTGATCAAAAAAATAAGATCTCCCACATCTTAACTCATTTATTGTGACAGGTGCTTCGCAAAAATACTTTGTACATGTCACCATCTCCATCAAAACAACCTTCACCTTTCTCCCAGGTCCCTGTCTGTTACACAAAAAAAAAACTACCCAGAAAGAATATGTTAGAGACCAACATGCTAGGGCATATTCATGCATTTGGTTTTGAAGATACAGAAACATTATTTGTTCAAAGCGTCTGCCCTGTATCCTAACATAGCTCTGTTTACAATTGTGATGAGGATAAATTGCAAAAATTGCCTCTCCTGGAGCCGACACCTTGTTGCGATGGAGGGGTTTGCTTGTTCCAATGATCCCAGGAGCTAAGTTGTCCAGGGCTTTATGCCCCTGGTAGGGTCACCCAAGGCAACCAGGTCCTGGCTGACGAACCAGACAAAGTGCGGCTCAATAGACCCCTTATGATGAATAAAACTATAGATGCAGTTTCCCTCGCCCAAACACGGGTCACCAGGGCCCCCCTCTGAAGCCAGGCATGGGCCTTGTGAAGTTCCGACTAGATGAATTCGGGCTCACCTCAACGCATGGTCTCCTTGAGGGAGGTTGGACCCTCTTCCACTCTGGAGTTGCTCGCGGGGAGAGGTGCCAAGCAGGAGTGGGCATACTTATTGCGGCTGTACATTGGAGTTTACCCCAGTGGACGAGAGGGTAGCCTCCCTTCGCCTTCGGGTGGGGGGACGGGTCCTGACTGTTGTTTGCGCTTATACGCCAAACGACAGTTCAGAATACCCCTTTTTGGAGTCCTTGGAAGGGGTGTTGGAGCGCTCCTCCTGGGGACTCTCTTGTTCTGCTGGGGTACTTCAATGCTCATGTGGGCAATGACAGTGAGACCTGGAGTGGCGTGATTGGGAGGAATGGCCCCCCCGATCTGAACCCGAGCGGTGTTTTGTTATTGGACTTCTGTGCTCGTCACGGATTGTCCATAATGAACACCATGTTCAAACATAAGGGTGTCCATACAGTATGTGCACTTGGCACAAGGACACCCTAGGTCGCAGTTCAATGATCAATTTTGTGGTCGTGTCATTGAAATTTCAGCCGGATGTGTTGGACACTTGAGTGAGGAGAGGGGCAGAGCTGTTAACTGATCACCACCTGGTGGTGGGTTGGCTCCGCTGGTGGGGGAGGAAGCCAGTCAGGCCTGGCAGGCCCAAGCGTATAGTGAGGTTCTGAAGGGAACATCTGGCACAATCCCCTGTCAGAAGGAGCTTCAACTCCTACCTCCTGCAGAACTTTGCCCATGTCCCGGGGGAGGTGGGGGACATGGAGTCCGAATGGGCCCTGTACCGCGCCTCCATCGTGGAGGCGGCTGACCGGAGCTGTGGCCGTAAGGTAGTTGGTGCCTGTCGCGGCGGTAATCCCTGTGAGGGATGCTGTCAAGCTGAAGAAGGAGTCCTATCAGGCCTTTCTGGCTTGTGGGACTCCAGAGGCAGCTGATGGGTACCGGCGGGCCAAGCAGAACACGGCTTCGGCATGTCGCTGAGGCAAGTACTTGGGTGTGGGAGGAGTTTGGTGAGGCCATGGAGAGAAACTTCCGGACTGCTTTGAAGAGATTCTGGTCCAACATCCGGCGTATCAGGGCGAGAAAACGGTGCAGCATCAACACTGTTTACGGTGGGGATGGAGTACTGCTGACCTCAACTAGGGACGTTGCAGGTCGGTGGAAGGAATACTTCGAAGACCTCCTCAATCCCACCGACACGCCTTCTAATGAGGAAGCAGAGTCTGGGGACTTGGGGGCAGACTCCCCTATCTCTGGGGCCGAGGTTAAAAAGCTCTTCAGTGGCCGGGCCCCCGGGGTGGATGAGTTCCCCAAGGCTCTGGATGCTGTAGGGCTGTCCTGGTTGACACGCGTCTGCAGCATCGCGTGGACATCGGGGGCAGTGCCTCTGGATTGGTAGACCTGGGTGGTGGTCCCCTTCTTTAAGAAAGGGGACTGGTAAGGTCTATTCAGGGAGGGTCTGTCTGATTGTCGAGCCTCGGATTCAGGAAGAACAGTGTGGTTTTCGCCCTAGCTGTGGAACAGTGGACCAGCTCTATACTCTCAGCAGGGTCCTGGAGGGCACGTGGGAGTTTGCCCAACCAGTCTACCTGTGCTTTGTTGTCTTGGAGAAGGCATTCAACCACGTCCCTCGAGGAGTGCTCCGGGAGTATGGGGTGCCGGGCTTCCTTATAAGGGCTGTTTGGTCTCTGTATCAGAAATGGGTCCACATTGTCGGCAGTAAGTCGGACTCGTTTCTGGTGAGGGTTGCACTCCGCCAGGGCTGCCCTTTGTTGTCGATTCTGTTCATAACTTTTTTGGACGGAATTTCTAGGCGCAGCCAGGGCATTGAGGGTGTCCAATTGGGTGACCTCATGAATAGGTCTCTGCTTTTTGCAAATGATGTGGTTCTGTTGGCTTTATCAGACCATAACCTTCAGCTCTCACTGGAGCAGTTCGCAGCCAAGTGTGAAGATGAGAATCAGCACCTCTAAATCCAAGGTCATGGTCCTTGGCCAGAAAAGAGTCGAGTGCTCTCTCTGGGTCGGGGTTGGGGGGGAGTGGTCCTTCCCCAAGTGGACAAGTGGAGGAGTTTAAGTATCTTGGGTCTTGTTCCCGAGTGAGGGAAGGATGGAGCGGGAGATCGACAGGCGGATCGGTGTGGCGTCAGCAGTGATGCAGGCGCTGCATCGGTCTGTCATGGTGAAGAAGGAGCTGAGCCAAAAGGCAAAGCTCTCCATTTACCAGTCGATCTACATTCCTACCCTCACCTACAGTATTGGTCATGAGCTGTGGGTAGTGACCAAAAGAAGGAGATTGCAAATACTCCAAAGTGGCCGAAATGAGTTTCCTCCGCAGGGTGGCTGGGCTCTCCCTTAGAGACAGGGTGAGAATCTTGGTCATTCGGGGGAGCTGCTGCTCCTCCGGATTGAGAGGAGCCAGATGAGGTGGCTCGGGCATCTGGTCAGAATGCCTCCTGGACACCTCCCTGGCGGGGTGTTCCGGGGATGTCCCACTGGGAGGTGGCCCCGGGGAAGACCCAGGACACGCTGGAGAGACTATGTCTCTCGGCTGGCCTGGGTACGCCTCTGGATTCCCCCAGAGGAGCTGGACAAAGCGGCTGGGGAGAGGGAAGTCTAGGTTTCCCTTCTTAGGCTGTTGCCCCCACGACCTGACCCGGAAAAGCGATAGATGATGGATGGATGGATGGATGGATGGATGGATTTTTTGTTAAAATGTTGGTGCAAGCAACATTAGTGCATTTGGCTGGTCATTCCTTGTCATAGTCAGGAAATGCATATTTCAATCTTATAAACCTCAGCTTTGACTAAGAGTCTAATTAAAGTACTGAAATCAACACAAACATGAAGGTAACCAGAGTGAATAAACTTCACTTAGAGCAAGTTTGATTTTTTTTATCTCTTGAAACTAAACAGTAACACTTATACTGTCGATTTGGCATTTTGGCTGTCAAATGAGCATGTAACAAATTTCCAGGCATGAATTTTATATTTGCATTTACAAACCCCATTTCCAGAAAAGTTTACCAAAATGCAATAAAAACAAAAATTTGTAATTTGTTAATTCACATGAACCTTTATTTAACTGACAAAAGTACAAATAAGATTTGTACTTAATTGTATTTTTAATTCCCATGCCAGTTATATTTAATTGTATTTTGGAAATATATTTTGATGAATCTGAATTTGATGGTTGCATCCCATTCAGCAAAAGTTGGGACAGATACCATTGTGTTACGTCACCTTTCCTTTTTCCGCTTCATAATTGCTTTGAAACTGAGGATACTAATTGTGGTAATTTTGCAACTGGAAATTTGCAAAAAAATCAGATGCTCAACAATTGGCCATTGTCTGATTCTCCACTTCCTGATCCGCCATACATTTTCAGTAGGAGATCAATCCAATACGAAGCCAGGCTGCTATCGCCCATGCAGAATGTGATCTGTAATTGTCCTGCTGAAATAAAAATGGACATCCAGGGAAGAGACGTCACCTTGATGGCAACATATGACTTTCTAAAATCCTAATATATGCTCAATAACAGCTTCAATAACAGTCAATATCACCTTCATAAACATGCTGTGGGCACTGATGCATCCCCATACCATCACAACTGCTGGCTTTTTCTGATAGCAATCTGGATGGCAAATTTCATCTTCAGCACGAAGAACTCGCGCCCATTTTTTCCAGAAATGTGGACCCATCTGTCCATAGCTCGCAGTTCCATCGTCTTTCAGTCCATTTGAGATGAGCTCGGCGTTTCTGCATAAAGTTGATGTATGGCTTCCTCCTTGCGTCACGCAGTTTCAAGTTGCATTTCTGGATGTAGTGACAGACTGTGTTACAGTGGTTTTTAGAAGTTCTCCCGTGTCCAAGTGGCATGACAGTTTCTAAGGCAGTGCCGCCCGAGGGCTTGAAGATCACGCCTATTCACCAGTGGTTTTTGACCCTGCCCCTTTACGCACTGAGATGCCTCTGCATTCACTGAATCTTTTCACAATTTTATGTACTGTAGATGTTGCAAGACCTAAATTCTCTGCAATCTTGCGGTGAGGAATGCTCCTTTTGAACTGACTAAGAATTTTCTCATGAATTTGGACACAAGGGGGTGAGCCACAACCCATCCATGCCTTTACGTCCATCCATGGCACTTCACCTGTTTCCAAATAGTCTGCTTAATGTGGGGTCTTTCAAACCGGTGTTACTGGAATATTCTGTGCACTGTTCAATCTTACTTTAACTCTGATCCAACCTTTGTTGAGTGTGTTGCAGCCGTGAAATTCTAACTTTGCGTGATACAATTAAGCTGGTCAGTGAAACTACTGAAAATCTTTTCTTTGTGCTTTTGTCAGTTAAATAAAAGATCGTGTGAATTGACAAATCACTGATTTTTGTTTTTATTGCATTTCGGAAAATATCCCACCTTTTCTGCAAATGGGGTTCGTACAAATTCACAGAGGTTTCTTAATTGTACTATTTATTATGTCTGGGCATTGAATGAAAATGTGTCTATAGATAGAACCATAGATATCTGTAGCCTCATATTAAAAATGAAAGGTGAGAAATCAGTGTTATTTTCTGGATTTCAATACCAGTATTATAAATTATTTACAACATAGGTATGATAGAAAAGGCTTTGGGAGAGGTTACTTTTTATATACTAAATAATATGCATATCAGACGATTGACATCGGGCTGTCGTAAGCATGGCATGAAAACACTGATGACTTACGTATCTACGATGACTTTTGTGGACAGAAATCTTACCATTGGGGGGGTGGGGGGTTGTGGGGCTTGCTGCTGCCCAAATGTTCAAAAGAGCCTCTCTAATCTCTTTTCAATATTCAGTGTTCACACTAACCCTACCAGGACACCCTCAGCCAACCCCCCCCCCCCCCCCCAGTCTGAAATGCTTACATGTTTTAATGAATGTGAGCATTTGATGACAGATGTGCCTTTTCCAAACGTTCCTTATGGCTGATTTCTCCCCGTGGCTCACCTCCAGGCTACACCATGGAACAAAAGTACACTGCCCCATGCCGAAGGATGATTGAGAGACCTGCACGGTGGAACAGCGGGACTGGCAGGTGTTTCCAGTGATTTAGCACCAGAGGCTTTTGTTTTCAGAATAGTGGCAATGCAACTTGTGCTTGAACTAAGCTGTCAATGTCAGTTTATTATCTAGCAAGCCGCATTTCTCACTGTAAGGAATGCCCATTGGTCAGAGTATAAGTAATATAATAACTAATCATTGGCCAAAATATTTATCCTCCATCAGAGTGCAGGACGTCCTACACTGGGTACACTTTCTTGTGAACTTCCTGTACCTGGTGATTCTCTCTCGGTTAATATACTTGCCCAGAGCTGTATCTGTATGGGGTAGATGTGGAAGAGAACAGTATGTGATGGATTGAGAAGATCTCAGGGAGCAAAGTAACATGTTAGTAACTATATTTGTATTTCACAAGTGGTCCATTGATTTGGAGAGCTTTGAAAGTAAGTGGGATAGATTACACAGAGTGGCACTCATATTAACGGGCTCTGTAAGATGGAAAGTAGTATGGGCTTAGAACTTGCAAGAAAGACTCAAATATTATCTGGTAATGTTTTTGATAATGATTTTTGTATAAAGAATGGTGGGCAGCATGGTTTAATATGGTTTGGCTTCTAATTCCTCTTTATGGAATCCTACTTTCTTCTTGTGTTTGTGTTGGTTTGTGTTGGGCTCTGTAAATTTATATTTACTGTGTGTGTGCAATGGTGGGTGTGTTGTTTTTGGGACCCCACCCAAAAAGGTCACTTACAGTATTAAAAAATAAACAAATAAATAGCTAGTGAGTTGATTCAGAAGTTTGGGCCTACTTTGCAGTGTGCTTTCTGCAACAGACTGTAACCTCACTGCAAATCTGTACTCACAAAGTCTCTAGGGAGCACAGCTCCATCTCCATACATCTTGCATGTCATCCAGCACGAGGTGCTGGAGAGCCCAGAGCATCCCAGGAAACACAGGACAGGAGGATGAATAACAGGACATGCTGACACATCCACACAGTCACAAACTAGCAGAACTTCAGAGACACCACTTAAAAAACATGTTCCAGGTGTCGGACGAAACCGTACTATTGTGAGGAAACCTGTATGGCATGGGGGGATTGTAGAACCTCCAAAGAGACTGAATGGATGTGGGAGTTGGAGATATGAGGCCACAGCACCAGCCACTGAGCCACTGTGAAAGCAGATAAAGCTGATGGTATGTTGCCATCACGATGGGATGGAGGAATGGACCATATGTGGCTTAAAGGGGACGTTATTGATCGATACAAAGACATATGGGCAATCAGAAAACCAAAAGAAGGGTGAAAACCAGAGACAGGGAGGCGAAATGAGCACTACAGCCATCAGCTAAGGAACAGTGAGACTGAACACTCACTGGGGAACACAGTGTAGGTAACAACAAAGCAATAAGTGGGGCAAGGGTAAGTGCATTAATACACGTATATCAAGGGCTACGTGAGGGGCAGACCGTAACAATAAACACTGGGGCTGGGAACAACAAGGTGAGGGCCATTACCTCTAAACGCTCAGGGCTCAAACACTAGGAAAGGGGTGACAAACAGGACTGGGCAGGGAGTGGTCCTGACAAGGACAATCAGTACTCAGTAAATGATCATAAATGTAATTGGCCAAAACATGAGAATTAGCCATTTCAAGTGAAACCTGTATAACTGCATTTGTTTTCAAAGGCTGCATGTGCAGCCAGGGCAATACTGACCCAGAGCCTTTTCCAGGGGCCCGAGGCTTATTTCTGAGAGGGAGGCCAGCTCATTGCAGGGCACAGACACACAAAGTGACCCGCAAAGTTCTTAGCGTGTGACTAGGCGTGTGTATACACACATATAGTAACATGCTGAGGGCAGATTGTGGGCACCAGGAATGCGAGGAGTTAATTTTGAAATTCCAAACATGAACATAGCTGTACATTTTGCAACATTGTTAAAAAGAAGACGTAGTGCGAAACCTAAGCTATGCAGCATGTCAGTAACAGCAGCTATGTCAATGCAGGAGTGCGGATGCCAGAGGGCTTTTTTCTACCTTATCTTATCTCATCTATCTTTTTCTATCTCTCCATATTACCTTAATGAAAATAGAAGTCAACTGAAAATGTGTTTCTTAAGTTAAAAAGTGGTGTTTCATAATGGCAAAAGAAATGGCACATCACCAGAAATGGAATGTGTCAGCACGTTACTATATTTCAGCTATGAGTACCGAATGCCAGCTCGCTGTCTAATATATCTCAGACCTTGACAAGCAGTTTTACTAGATTGTAAACATTATTCGCTTCATGTGTGGGTGGCCATAATGCTTTGGCTCAGTGGTGTGTGTGCGTGTGTGTGCATATACACATATATATGCACACACACACACATATATTCTGTCCTAAGTTCTGTCCTACCTAAAGACCAGCTTCAACACATGTCCTTGATACATAAGTTATGATATTGAAATAAGGAGAACTGAAGCACCTGTATTATCCACTCTTTTCTGTTTGTTGTTGGCTCTGTCGGACCTGTGCTGTAGAGCTTTTTCTATTCTATATTCATCTGCAGCTTGGAAGAATGGTCTGGCCTTCACTAATATGATTCCAGTATGAAGCACCATTATCATCCCCTTAGCAGATCCAGCTTTTGTGTACCTTGGAGCCAGCTGCTTGTATGGGGAAAATAGTCATGATGGTGTCATGTCACTGTTGGACCTCTGAGCAGGGCCTGTAAGACTAGTTACTCCATAGATGATGGCTGACCTTGATCTCTGATCCTTGCTTGTTAGGTCATGCTGAAGAACACTGTCTGCTAAATAAGTAAACCTAATGGAGCATACCTAATTTTCCAGGGACAGACATGCATTGTAACCATAACAACTAATGTTTCAAGGAGTAGAGGTGTAGAGGTGATTAGCGGACCGTTTACCTTTACATTTACAGCATTTGGCTGATGCCTTAGTCCAGTGTGAATTACATAAGTACCTAGAAGTTGCCATCACTGAATTCCTTCTTCAATAAGCAAGAATATTATCTGTCTAAAAACTCTGTTGGGAAGTTCAGTTTTTTTCTAGTAACAGTACAATACTCAAAGTGTTAAACCAAGTACTTCTGAAAGAGGTAGGTCTCTAGACGACGTTAGACACCCAGTTACTGCACTAAGCTGTTCAGACATCTAGGGGGAGTTCAATCCACCACATAGGTGCCAAAGCAGAGAAGAGTCTAGATGCATGTCTTCCTTGTGCCTTGAGAGGTGGTGGGACCAGTTGAGCTGTGGTGGAGGATCAGAGTCAGACCCACTAGGAGTGAGTTACAGTAGTCTAGACATGAGGTGACAAGGGACTGAACAAATATCTGAGTGGCCTGTGTGGAAAGAAACGGTCAAATCCTTCTGATGTTGAGGAGGGGAAATCGAGATGAGTAAGAAAGATTAGCAATATAAGAGGAAAAGGACAGGTGATTGTCCATGGTAACCCCTAGATTGCGAGCAGTGATGAAAGGACAGAAGATTGATTTGTCGAGCGAGATCACAAAGATCCTGGTGCGGGGATTTATCAGCTGAGATGAAAAGCAGTTCAGTTTTACTGGGGTTGAGTTTCAGTTGATGAGCTGTCATCCAAGGTGAGATGTCTGCCAGACTTGCAAAGATCCTAGTGGAGACTTCAGCGTCTAAGGGAGGAAATTGGATGATAAGTTGAGTGTCGTCTATATAGCAGTGGTATGAGAACCCATGTGAGGATATGACCTCACCAAGAGATCTAGTATAGAGGGAGAACAGGAGTGGATGAAGAACCGAGCCCTGAGGGATGCCAGTAGAGAGTCTGCATGGGGCAGATGTGGATCCCTTCCATGTCATTTGGTATGACGTCTTGATCAGATGTTATGGAGCTTTTAATGATAGTGGTGATGAAGGTCCTGAGAGATTGTCTGGAGCATTGTGGAAGGGATTGGATCCAGTGGACAGGTGGTTGGACTGCATGATGAGATGACTTGCAAGATCTCATCTGCTGCTAGATTGGAAAACTGAGCCAGCGAAAGAGAAGAGGAATCATTGACGCGATGCATAGCAGTTGGGGGGGAGAAAATGTCTGGAAGTTTTGTCCAAACTTCATAAAGTCTTCGGTGGTCAGGGAGGACGGAGCAGGAGGAGTTGAAGGGCTAAGTAATGATGAAAAGATATTATGGAGTTTGTGAGGATCCTGTGCAGAGATTTCCGGCTTTCTCTTGTAGAAGGCAGTCTAAGCAGCAGCCACATCAGATTTAGAATTTGGACAGGAGAATCTGGTAAGGAGACAGATCTGTGTTGAGTTGTGATTTGTGAGCTGCTCTCAATTGTCTTCAAGTAACACGCAACATATTCGATAGCCAAGTAGATAGATTGTTCTTGTTCAGAGAGGTGAAGGCCATATTTGACCCCCTTTTTAAAAAAACACCTTGTGATGGGACAGACTCACAATCTCAGTATATCGATATATATATAGGTATACCGATCAGTGTCCACATTTGTTGAATACTGAGGCAAAAGGAGGAGCTAGGAGCATCAGGCAGAAGCCCCTGTCCAGGAGATCTTCAACTTGCGCCTCCAGTGAAGTTCTCCTGGATCTCCACCTATATGAACATCGTTGCTTATGAAGTACACCCCTTCTGGCAACAGTGTTCCCGATGGCAGTGGCCTCTTTTAGCAGGATAATGCGCCCTGCCACACTGCAAAAAATGTTCAGGAATGATTTGAGAAACATGAAAAAGACTCCAAGGTGTTGACTTGGCCTCCAAATTCTCCAGATAGCCATCCGATCGACCATCTGTGGGATGTGCTGAACAAACAAGTCCCGTCCATGGAGGCCATCCAAGGTCTTGTGGAGTCCATGTGTCAAGTGGTTAGAGTTGTTTTAACAGCATGAGGGGGACCTTCATAATATTAGGCGGGTCGTTTTAATATTATGGCTGATCGGTGTTAATCGTGGGGACAGCCTTCAAGCCTTCAATCTGCCACCGTAAACGAGCCGGCTTGGAGGACTGACTGATTCGTTGATGGACTTTGGCTTCGCCATCGACCACAGTTCTCACTTTGAGCAAGCAAGCTTACTCTTTCCCTTTCTGTGCTGTTGGCGTGCCCAGGGGGGTGGGCGGCCAGTTGACCTTTTTTCTCCCTGCTTGGGAGTATTTGGTTCCCCTCCTCTGTCATCAATTGGCTTCCTTTCTCTCTTTCATTCTGTGCATTTCACTTTCTCTGTTCTACTCTGTTTTCTCTTGCATATAGTAATGTATCCTAACACACCCATGTAAAGCGCCCTGGGACAACTCTGTTGTGAAGGGCGCTATATAAAAATAAATTTTATCGAATTGTTGAGCAGTAAACAAATGTTGCTCTTATGCTTGCGAAAGAAAAGGCTGATGAAAAAATATGTGGAATGTATTTTTGTATTAGTATATAAAATACAAAATACTATAGTTTATTTTGATACTTTGCTTGGTAGCTGTATGTTGTAGTTTATTTTGATACGCTTACAAATGGGGTATTATGCGTCAAAATACATTTTGATTTATTTTTGTCCATCTCTGACATTTAGTTATATGTTCTCGTGGCTATGGTGCTAATTTTACTCACATCCTTATTCACCTATCTGACCTTATTCACCTATCTTTAACCAGATCTTTTTTTAAGCAAATTTCCTTCCTGTTTGCATATCCAGATATTTTTACAAAAGCCTTCAAAGTCAAGAAAATACAGCTCCACTAGGAGGACAAGTTGCAATACAAGGCAAAAAAATGTCATTAAAGACACACGAAAAGGGACCGTCTCTCTACCGTCTGTCAGCCACATGAGGTCTAACCCCTTGTGCTCCCAGACTGGGAAGGTGATGGCCCAGCATATCAAACACTGCCCAAAGCTGTCTGATCTGCTCGCTCTCCTGTGCCTGGCTTTCGCTGTAGCGGCAGGCGAGGGGCTGCTTCTTAAGCTTTCTGTCGTGTACGGTACTTCCAAAGTCTCGTCGCAGTTCTCGTTTTAGCCGGTTTTGCCCTGCTGTCACAGATAGCCCCCCTGTATGAAATGCAAACATTAATGCTTATGGAGTTTTAATGAGGGGCTCTTTGTGTTGTGTGAAAAAAATAAGCCCACTTTTTTCAGAATGCAAACAAGTCCTGCAACATGGTGGGGGGAGTGGTGGTGGTGGTGGCGGGCCGCCCCGCCTCCTGCTCACGCTGAAGGACCATTGGTTGGCCGCCTTGCCCTGCCCTCTGGGCTCCGCACAAAAACAGCTCTTACTAGCTCCCACATGGACACTTACTCTTGCTGCTGGAGAGAGAGAGAGACGGGAGACGGGGAGCACAAAGAACGAGGCGTTAGATTCGTCCCGACTTCTGGTGTCGCGGAAGCAAGCCAAACTCCTCACAGCACAGAAGCTGCCTCCTGAAGGTACCCCGTTAGTTATTTCGCTTTCTGTTTTGCACTCTTCTCGGGGGTTGGCTGGTGTCTTCCAAAGTCCTCTGACTATCATTCCTCACCTTTTATGGGAGTTATTCCCGGCTGCCACAAAAACGAGCTCTGGGGGACCCTCGCTTCCCCTGCTTCAGTAGCTGCTGTGTTTTTGCAGAGTTCCTCTTAGTAAAATGTAGGCTAAAGGTCACAAGCTTGGAAGCACTTCGGCTGCCCCGGCATGTGCATCTTCCTGGCCGAGCAGCTCCGCGGCTGCCTGCTCGTACGTTAGATGCAGCCAGTCTGCAGTTGTTTGTTTGGTTTCTAGAAGAGCAGTTTTCAGCATCAACAGTTTGACTGGTGTGACATGATTTCAGAGTCTAGGAATTAATTTCACCCCAGAGATGCATTAATGGGGGGGTGTGAAGAAGGTCATGAATTGATGACATCACTGTTATTATAAACCATTTAAAGACGTATGCATTATATTCAGCCCTCAACACATTGTTTATAGTTATTTAGACAAAAGTAAATGTGATTTATTGAGCCCCTAAGAGGCCAGGGTGGGGAAATATTTTTTGAAATAGTTTTGCATTCCCTCACAATACTTTTGCGATCCCACTACACCTGCCCTCATACTATTTGCTGCAACGTGACGGCAAGGATGAACCTAAATAACACAGATGTGTCCTGTAAAGCGTGCTTCAAGCATTTAACAATGAGGGATAATGCACACCGTGAAACTTTAATATTATGTATTTTTATACGTATGTATTCATAATTGCACCGTGTCCATTCAAAGACAGTGACCTTAAACAAGACAGCTAGGCTACTGGACGTGAAGTACGCACACAAACACTGAAATATATTACAGCTGGAAAACTGCATATGAAGCTACCTTAACCGTGGTGTTGGAGTTTGGGCTTAATCTCGAACCCGCTTTCTGGATCCCCACATACATCATCAAGCCAGAACACCAGGTTTCGGGGTTAAACTTTAACTTTGACACTGTGATGGCTATATGTTCAGTTATCAACCAAAGCAAGCAACACCCCTTGGTTTTCCAGATTTCTTTACGGGGAAATTTTAATTAATATTCAGTAGCCTTGTTGTCTCGCTTAAAATCACTGGCGGTGAATAAACACAGTGTAATTATGAATAAATTATGTATATTACGTATTGTCCTCCATAGTTTAATACTTAAAGCACTCCTAACTGGATATGCTTGTGTCGTTTAAGTTTATAGTCGTTGTGCATTGTTTATACTTATTGTGCGAACTTCACTGGACATGTCTGTGTAGTTTAGGTTTATACTTACTAGTCCATTCATTTTGTCCTTTGAGCTTAATACGGGCACATTACAGTTATTGCTAGAAAAGTTTTGCAATGGAACGCAAAACTATATCAAAAAGTATGTTCCCACCCTGACCTTTAGGGTCTCCATAGTGATTTTTTTAGATTCGTGTGCAAAGATTTCTAGAACATTCTGGAATGTTTATAACAGCTGCCTACATGTCATTCAACCCAAAGCAAAGTTCATAAAAGTGCTTGCAACTGTATGAATTTTATTACATTTCAGCACAATATCTTTTTACCATCTAAACATTGATAGCTGTAGGATCCTGTTTGATAGCTTGTTATAGTTGAAGTCCTACTCCTCAATCTAGTTATTTTGCACTTTGTTCTGGTTAATCGTGAGGACTTGCACATCCGGTATGGATTGATCAGAGGCACATCTTACTGGCTGGAGAGACTATCAAAGGGATTAAAAAATGGGTGAGCTCTAACACCATGGACTGACTTGCAGAACAAACATCTTGGGCAGAACTTAGCTAAACAGAATTCAAATCCATGACCTCTGGTTCATTTGGGTTACTGGGTGAGCAGATAAGCCACTCGGCAAAATACTGTCATTAATTTCAAGGTAGCTGGATCCAAACATAAATAGCTATACACAGATTTAAGCATGAAGTATTCTGATTATTTAGATTTCTAATCTGTATGGGTGTGATAAAGTATTTGCCCATGCATACGCCTGCTTGTATTTGTATCTACAAAGGCAACATTGAGAGCTACATTATAACACAAAGCTGACTCTGCCCGCCTACTCGCACACTCTGCCGGGACCACCCTGTGGAATTTCAGTGTCTCTCTACGTTGGCTGGCTATCAGTCCCTTTGTGGACCCTCAAATAAACTCAGTAGCCAGCATGCACTGAACTGGTTGCGCCCATCTGTACGCGTTACAGGCTGTACAGAGCAATAGTCCAGCCCTGAAATAGCATTTCAGAAGATCTCCGAAGCATCTCTCAAGAATCTCTCTGTGAACTTTGAGCTGGCGAGCCCACTGGGCAGTGACCGAGTTTATTCGCATTCAGCCAGCTGGCACCAGTCCCACACAATGTTTTAGCCATAAGCTCAGTGGTTCTGTCCCCGTGACTGGTCCGATCAAACCGCCTGTACTATTCAGTCACCTGGGGCTGTGCTCTTTGAATGGCAACGAGCTGCTCTGGGTGCCGGTAAATGATTGCAAAATTAGCAACTTGTCAGGTGAAATATTAAATTTGCTATTAAACTTAAACATTTGCGTTACATAAGACACTTAAACCTCTGTATGGTTAAAAGTCATTAAAAGTGAATTTGTCATCCTTATAGGGATGATGGTCATAGTGGCCATAAATAAAATAGATGGACCTGAATGGGAAAGTAGGTGAAAGGGTGTGTATTTAAAACTCTGACGCTTTCTTTAAGCACAACACAGTATCAGTTTTCACAGTCACTACATTTGAATAATAATTATATTTTCTAATGAAAGGGGATTATTGTTAATAAAATTGCCATAAGATAACAGAGAAGGAACTGAAATTTGTACAATAGTGTACATTATATTTCAACATGCATATTATAATAAAAATTATATAATAATTAACTAATGATTAACAAAGCTTTACTGAAAGTAACACAAACAGAGTTAAAACTGTACATCCATCCATCCATCCATTTCCTACCACTTTTCCGGGTCGGGTCGTGAGGGCAGCAGCCTAAGCAGGGAAACTCAGACTTCCCTCTTCCCGGCCAGTTCGTCCAGCTCCTCTGGGGGAATCCAGAGGCGTTCCCAGGCCAGCCGAGAGACATAGTCTCTCCAGCGTGTCCTGGGTCTTCCCCGGGGCCTCCTCCCAGTGG
>JAODKL010000107.1:18386377-18404897 GCA_026780765.1 Petrocephalus schoutedeni
GAGGGGGGACCCACGTTCCTCTTTCGGGCTGTGCCCGGCCAGGCCCCATGGGTGCAGGCCTGGCCACCAGGCGCTCGTCATCGAGCCCCACCCCTAGGCCTGGCTCCAAGGGGGGGCCCCAGTGACCCGCGTCCGGGCAAGGGAAGCTGTGCCTTCATGTTTTTATTCATCATAAGGGTAGTTTTTGAGCCGCACTTTGTCTGGTTCCTCACCCAGAACCTGTTTGCCTTGGGTGACCCTACCAGGGGCATAAAGCCCCGGACAACTTAACTCCTGGGATCACTGGAACACGCAATCCCCTCCACCACGGTAAGGTGTCAGCTCATGGAGGGGACACTTTGACTTAAGAGTAAAAAAAATTCTTAGCAAAAAGCGTTGTATAAAGAGGCTAAAAGTAACTTTCAGCAAAGTCTAAGTCCAATTCCTGAGTGCTGACAGAGCCAGCACTTAAGTGTCGTGAAATGAGGACTACAAATGAAATCCCGCCCCAACTACTGAGTTCAACCAATAGAGGAGCTGCACGGTGAATATATTAGTGACATCAAACGTTAATGTAGGGCTTTATACAACACACTTTTTTTGTGATTATACCTTTAATTGGTTGTACTAAAATCTACCTAGCACATCACCGATCAGTTTTCAGTAGTAGATGCACATGTTGTGTGTATATATTATGGGTCAAATGCAAAAGTCATAGCAAGACAGACAATAGGCTCTAAAAAAACCAAATTGGACGACAAAAGAAACGGTTCTCGTGGCACAGTTGGTGCTTAAATGGAAGGAGATTTGGGAGGCTGATGCAAGCTCCATAAATCCAAAATACAAAAAACCTCGGACAAGACGTTCAGTAGTGGAGTGTAGAAAAAAAAGGTAGTATAATGTTTCATCTACCTCGCGAAAGGAAATCGCAGCTTACAAAGTAAGCATGCAAGCTGCAAGTTTGTGTCATACTTATATTGCTCACATGACCTTCGCTATAATAGGTTATTTATTAATATTGTTATTATTATTATCATTATTATTATTTCCTGTTTCTCTTGTAAACACACAGGCGGGGGCCCTCCATTTAAACATGTAAATGGCAGAGATAGGAGAGGAGATATTGCGGCATTGCATGTGCACAAAATCCTGCACTGCTAAAACTGAAAGAGTTTCAAAAGGTACACTGTAAATGTGATGGCATGACTCGCGATATAAATGAACAATGGCTACCTTTATTCAATGTGTAAATTAAACCGATTTGACACTTTTATTCCATTTGAATTATTCACTTATTTATTCTTTATATCACAGCATTACAGGCATTATTGTCGTACATCTGCAGGACGTCCTTTCTTTGACGGAAAGTGCATGATCTCCGTCTGGGTGCGCGTAGTGCTGCTGCCATCATGAAACTCCTAACTGGTTTAGAAGTCCTCTACTGCGCTCTTAAATAATTGAGACCAACTCTTAACACTTATGAACTTTTATACATGCCATTTACTTTTAAGTCTGAGAGTACGACCAAAATCACGTCATTCTTAGAATTGTGACACATTTACAAGTAAAATTTTACTCTGAGAAGTTTTATGCATACCGGCCCAAATATGTAAGAATTGCTTTACTTGTGTTTGTGGAAGAGTAGAGCAGAATGATTTGATACATCGCTGTCAGTCCAAGCCCTGACACACTGCAGTCTCTCTCCCCCCACACTGAGTGACATATGGGATACTGTTTTAAGACCCCAACTGAGAAGCTGTAATTACCTTAGACAAGCAATAGTGTGTGCCTCTGTGTGTATACGAATAAAAGTGCCATATCCCACCATGGTTACTCAGTTTCGTGATGCTAGTCCGCAGCAGAGCATCTCACGATCCTGGCCTTCAGAGAAGGAGGCACCCACGGGAGGGCTTACCTAGTGGGGGTGTGATTCATACTTGACTCATGGGTTTGACTCATGGCCACAAGATGGCAGTAGCAAAGCACCTTTTAAGTGAAAGATGGGACAAAAAAACACTTCATGAACAGTTCATGAACATCATTGTGGAAAAATAGTGCTACATTATAACTTAATTAAAACAATCTTTTATTTTACTAAATCATTTATCTTCAGCAAATGGTATGTAAATAGTTTATGGGAATCCCCCCTCAAAATGGCCTTTGCTTTTAGCAAAAAGAGTAGAGTTGAAAGGGAGGAAGTGCACTCCAGGTTGGCAACCAATCTCTGCCTTCGAGATACACTCATGGGTGTCCTCACTTTTTTTGGTCCCATCCCCTCTCTCTCTCGCTCTCTCTCTCATTCACTAAACGGCGCATCCTCACCCACTTATCATGCAACCATTAACTGTGCAAAGCAAATGGAAGAAAATGAACCCCAGAACGAACATAATACAAAGAAGTGAGCGGCCACCACTCACTCCCTGCTGGGCCAATTATATTGTCTGGGGCTCTATGCTAGACACAGTTTGATTGGTTGTTTAATTGATTGCTCGGCTGATAAATATACACTTCCCCAAAATAACACTGTGGAAAAAATTGCACTTTTTATTTTATTTTATTTTTTTGGAGCTTTTTGTTTGCAGATAATTCCTTCCTTGCACATTTTTGATGTTTAATAGTCCATGAGTTTTTCATCTTATGGTCTTCCATCGATTGGCTTGCTTTTAGTCAATGCATCATTTAAATGCATCAGTGCTCGGCTGTGGCTGTGTGTCCTGGCTTCTGCGGTGGAGTTTTACACATCACAGTGGCACCCTGTCATATCCGATTAGCACACGCGCTGTGAATGTCTGCCGGCAGTGGACTTCCCATGCATTTGCTTTCAGATGGATCCACCATCAGTAGACTCTTCTTAATATAACTTACAAGTATGAATTTAAAAAACATGTTTATTTGTGAATGTCAATACCAACAGGCAACATTATAAAGAACTGTGTCATGCAAATCGCAGGAGAGTCATGAAAATGTACACCACATTGTGTTCCATATGTTGTAATGCTCCCAATCCTCAGAAAGGGAAAAAATGGTCAGGCAAATATCTACTTAATTCAGAAAAATATACATATACATTTTTGATCTAATCCTTGTTCAGGCAGACATGATATGCAATATTAATTCTGAATGTGGTGATTTGGCTGAAAATATTTTTCCATTTGATATTAGACTGTATTAGAGATTTGAAGGCCACTGACTCACAGAATAAACCTGCAGATAGCCATTTAAGAGATTGCTTCTGAAACTGGAATGGTAAATGTCCTCTTAAACGGATCTGCATTTGTCTAAAGTTGTCAATCCGATTTTAGATGCATTTATTTATATACATTGTTATTTATTTCACTTTATTATTTTTTCCCGACCATTTTGGTTGCTGCAGTATGAGAAAGCATGCTTCTGTTTGCACAGGCAATCTTTGGCTTGAAGTCGGCTGAAGGCAATCACACCTGACCATCAAGGCCAGGCTGCTGATTCCCCCGTTAGGACATCAAATAGGGAAACGGAGATGGATGTGGGGTGGAGGTGAGATGCTGTAAACACCTAGTTTGATCGCTGCATAAAGGAGGTTTAAAAATGCACCGAACCTCTATAAGAGGAGGAATAGATGTTCAGGGTCAAAGTCCTTTCTCAGTTTTGTTTATTTACCACCAAATGCCACCAGGAAACTGCAATAATGTAGTAACTGAAATGCAGATTAAATGCATCCAAAGCCCACTCATGGTTTTCAACATTGCAGAGCATATAGTTTTGCTGTCTTGTGATTCTTTGTTCCTAAGGAATGTTTGTCGGCATTTGCCCATGGTTACAGAAGGGCTTTTGTCTCATATATTCTAAACAATTTGTTTAATGATAAAGATGATTTCCTTATTTTTGATTTAAAGCACAAGAAATTTGACTTTCCTAGAAGGACTGGCATCATGCCCAGAGTTTACTCTGCCTTACATCATTTAAGGGAGGTTTTTTTTCTTCCCATAACGTCCTAATAATGTGATCCTAATTAGATAAATGGTTACTAAAAATGGATGAATATAAAGCATGTATGGATGGAAGAATGGATATTTAAATTCCATTGAATTGAAATATCTGTTGAAGAGCTATAATTTATTCTTACTACATATTTCATTATTGTGAACAGAAATTTTGTGACAAAAACAAAAGAAACCATAGCCAAAGATGATGATGATAATAATAATAATAATAATAATAATAATAATAATAGATACTTTATTGATCCCTGTGGGGAAATTGTCTTCTCACTTCCCCCAACCTTGCTCTCCATGAGAGTAAGTTCGGCCATGAAGGGCAGCCACCTGCCCAGGGAGCTGGAGGTTATTGGCCTTGCTCAAGGGCCCACAGAGGCTGAGGCTTGAATTGGCAACCTTCTGATCACAGGTACAGAGGCTTAACCTGCTGAGACACACACTCTGCCCCCCAAGCCCAAATATAATCAATACCATAATTAAGAAACTAATATTACTTGCCACTGGTTCATGAGGTTTATAGTCATAGGTACCATACATAACATAAATTACCTGTTTGTTCCAGTACTTTAACCCCCATACTCCTCATTTAAGAACACTCTGTAAAGCAAACCTACCAACAAACTGACAGTTTTACATCTTTGTTTTTTTGCTGGGAATATAAAATATAACAAAATGGCTTTATTTCATGTTTACATATGATTGGACAAAACCACAATACACTTGCATGATCAGTCAAACTGAAACCTCTTTCACAGACCAGGCACATAAACATGAACATACTTAGAACAACAGTAGAAAACATACATGCTTTCATTTTTAATATAGAAATAAACTTAATTTTACATTTTCTCTTTGTAATGAGTCAGTAAGATACTCATTGGAAATTATAGTAACAACTGAATCAATAAATGAAGTGAAAATGAGAGGTGTACTCTTATCTGGCTGGTGGCAGAGCCATGTGAATACTCTAAATTTAATTTTTACTTTGAACTTAAACAGGCATGCGTAGACACATACTAGCTGAACACTGTGGAGTGTTTAGTTTGCAGAACTGTACTGTGTGAAGCTGACTGTATAGAGTTGGATGAATCAAAGTTTTTTGAGGTCCGTGGAAACACTTTTTAAGATTAATGTCCCCTTTATTAACCTGAAACAACTATGTGGCATACATAGTTCTCAATTTCCTAACATAAATATTAATTTTTAAAAAGAATAGAATTACTATTTCCAGCAGGTGAGCACGGCTTTAATAATGCGTTCATATGAAAATAAAAAGGCTGAAATAATGCAAAGTCAGAAAAAAAAACTCCTGTACATTTCACAGCAAGGTTGGAAAACTTGTGGTTCCTAAGTACAGTTAAGCAGAACTGTCTCCGTGACTTTAGCACAGCCTTTGTGTGTGGAGGCGCTATTCAGCGTGAGTGTCACAACCACGACTTTGGTCACTGGACGGGGCTCTGATGGCAGCACGGATGTGAAAGTGGTGAGCATTTGCACCTTGTCCTACATCATCCACCCCCACTTTCCACTTTATATTCAAAGACACCCTTTTTTCTTTGCATTTTTGACTTCGCCTTATGTCATTATTTTTTACTTTGCTAACATTATGCCCAGCCATTTCCTCCTGCATGTGGAATTACAACAGCAAATGAAAAGAGAGAGAATTTAACACAAACCACTCTTCTGAGCTGAGCAGGCCGTACCCTGCTAGAGTCGTCGACTGCCTCTTGTCCAGGAGCAGGAGGAAAAGCCTCAACAACGTCTGACAAAGTCACTTTAGCTCACAACGTTGTTGTAGCTCACATACTTTTTCTTTGCAGCAGGACCTGTAAAATAGAGAAAAAGATGTGCATGATGTTTAAAGTCACAGGGGAAAAAAGTCACTCAAGTGCCCGTTTGTTTTTTTTCACGTCTCCTTGCTTCCGGCTCTGTGGAAACATAGACAGTTCTCACAAGAATGTGACCATTACACAGACAAGAGAAACCGCATGCTGCACCAGGTTGTTATGAACAATATTGCCATGGAAACAGGGCAGAGAAACTGAAGCCATTTTCAAAGGTATAGCAAACTTGCACAGGCTGTATTATCCTTTTATCTCGTGAGGGGGGGGGGGGGGGGGGAAGGTTGATCGACAACAGGTTTCCTAAAAAGCAGCACAGCTACAAGCATTGCATTTTGTCTTAGTCAATTTTCTCCCACCTCTGTTTCCATAGCAACCCAATCCTTTGAGGCAGTGCCATTATGGCTTTAATAAATTTTACTTTTTTTCTAGCTGTAGGGGATAGACACTCCTGTTAGTGGAGGATTCTGTTGTTTCAAAGCTAATACGTAATGCATGGCTGCTCTGAACAGAGAGAGAGTGCTGTATACATTGGTTTTGTGGAAAAAAAGAATCTGAATGTGATAGCTTTATGGTAGGACACAGTTAATCACCAGAACTCCACCATAAATACAAAAGGAAGAGTATTTCCCTTGAATTTTCATCAACTGCAACTGTTTATTGTATCTTTTTAAATCTGTCAGAAGTTTCATTTTACAACAAATATGCTTTCATTCTTTACACTACTTAATCAAATTTTAGGAGGTTGCATGTCTTTTTCAATGTATAGGGCTTGTAAAAGAAAATTAATTTAACATTTAAAATGGGAGTATGCAGTAAACTTTAACCTCATCTCCAGCAGAATAATTTTTAATCAGTTAAATGATGATTATGTCAGGGAGAAATGACTTATGTACTAATGACAGGGTAACAGCCTGGCTTCCACACCCTATCCTGATTTTGTCTTGCCTAAGGCTGTAGCAGATGCAGCTGTTCCCAAAATCAAAGCTATACAAGCAGCCCGCTTCATGGGAAGGCCCCAATGCAACATTAGTATCGATCGACAATTGGATACCAAAAAACATCCCGGTTCTGCAAAGCCTCGGAAATTACAGAGTTTTTCAGACACCATTTGAATGAAATACATTTTTTTTAGTGGTGTCATGATGCATAGCTGTGTTTCACGATACAAGGAAAATATACAAACTTGCAAACATATACAGTAGCTATGGCAGAAATCTGACAGCTGGAAAGGCAGGCTGATGTGTACACTAAGTCGCTGCACCACCATAGCATAGAAACAATAAAATATTACTGCAAACAGAACTTCTTAAATCATTGATGGCATTTTGTGAAAATTTCCAGTTTTTGCCTCAATCCGTAAAAATGATCTATTTGGCTAAGACGCAGCAGGGAGCATGGTAAAATTCAAATACTGCCATGAAAAGGTAAATGGGATCTCTACATTTCACTGCAAGAATGAGATATTGCTCGCAGCAATCAATGGACTAAGGAGAATGGAGATTTTATTTTTTTTCTTGTTTGCCATTATCAGAGGGTTTACATGGAAACTAGCTTATAATTTTCCTGATAGCTCGCTCACCACCACTCTCAGTAAGTATTTGGACAGTAACTGATTTTAGAAGGATGTCCTGTACATCACCTCCTCCCTGAACTGTGAATGATGAGTCATTCGATGTCCAGTAACACCCTCTGCAGGCGTTTCTGGCTAGCTAGCGCAGGCAATCTGCAACATTATGTCAAATGTGTAATTACCAGTGGGGAAGGCTACATTTAAGCAATTTAGTTGTTTAGCTAACACTTTTATTTGCAACATACAATTTATGTTTTACAGATGCCTACTTTGCTAGTATTGTCCCTGGCTTACAGTGTTATGTGCCATTTATACAGCTGACTGCTGAATTGATTGCAGTTCATTTACTGATAGCCTTCTAGCAGAAACATGGAAGCCTGAAAAAAATGCTTCTAGTCCAGATGCTTAAGCGGTATGTTAAAACATAACTATTTTGCTCAAACAATTATTAGACAACATGTGTCCTGTGGTTCCTGGGATAGGCTGCACCTGTACTGGATAAACAGTTTTATAAAATTGCCAGATGGATTGTATTATGCATCTTTTGCACTACAGTAGTTGGTGTGCTTGTGCAATGCTATTTGCATTTGAAATAACTTGTATTCTGATATTCCAATACGTCAAGACAGCTCTGATTCTGCCACTGGTTTTCAAGTAGGTGCCTATGCAAATAATTACTTGACATGCTGGGCTGACTTTTAGTCACAATCTGTGTAGGAGAGTTCACTGTAAAATGTTGCAGGAAGTTGTCAAAAGAAATGGTCTTAAATAAAATATGATATAGATTTAGCCCCTCAACAAATAGGTAATTAAGGATTTTATATATTTGTGTGTGTGTGTGTGTTCTATATTTTGATTTTAGCATGGGCATACACAATAACAACCACACTGGGTAGTTGTCCTTGGTATAATTTATTGAAACGTAGAAACGATAAAGCATATTTGCATTCTCTTATTAAACAATATCATAGTAATGCAAAAAGAACAGCAGTGACACACAAAAACTGAAAGGGAAGAGGTGTGAAGAACGAGAACAGTAAGATGACGTTCGGGAAGATGTGTGGCTGTGTGGGACCGGAGCACTGGGGGTGGGATGAAGCGGGGGCAACTTCCAGTCACCAGAACCCAATAAAGGCATCATCAGAAAGTAAACAGTGATACATTCTCCTAGATAATGACACGTTAATTATTAAAAGCATATTCTAATGAAGACAAAAATAACAGCAATGGAAAGATATACATGAATAAATAAGTATTTTTGTACCCATGGATGGCCTCTGATAAAATGAAAGATGGCAGCATCAGTGAAGTTGAAACTCAATTGGGGCTCCCAGCACTGGCTGCCTCAAGGCCTCCTTCCTCAGAGAGCATGCTGGGGCCATTGCATGACTTCCTAGTAGGTTGCTTTTCTTCTCACGATGAGGCCCAGCACAAAAAGAGCACAGTCACGAAACGAGATAATGTCGTGTACAGGTTCTGAGTATAACCCCGTTTCCAAAAAAGTTGGGATGCTTTGTAAAATATAAATAAAAACAGAATGTAGTGATCTACAAATCATGTTGATGAAACAAATTTATTGTTTTGTGATGAATATATGGTCATTTTGAGTTTGATGGCAGCAACGTCTTTCAAATAAGTTGGAACAGGGGCATATTTACCATCATGTTGCACGCCCCTTCTTTTAACAAAACTCCGTTTGGGAACTGAGGAGACAGATGTCACGTCCCTCCCATCCGATCCTCCTGTGTGCCACGCCCAGTCGTCAACCTCATGTGAATTCCTGCATTTGCCAGCTGTGTCTCGTTCATGTCATTAGTTCTGTGTATTTTAGTCCGCGTTTCAGTATGTTTCCCCAGTCCGGTCATTGAAGTTGTTAGGCTGTTTGTGCTGTTCCCCACTTATGTCCTTAATAAATCCTCATTCACCTCACCACCTGTTGGACTCCGATCATGCTTCCCCGCTCCGCACCCAACACCCATCATGACAGGACTCCTGTGACTGGACTCCACAACAAGACACCTCAGCTGACCGAGGCTGAAAGCCTCGTTGGCTAGATTGAGGTAATTTACTAGCTGCAGCAGCCCGAGGTCTGGGAGGACTCCGCCGCACTCCCAGGGTTGCCTGAGTCTCCTCGTCCAGCTTTGCGCCTGGATCCTTGTCTGAGTATTCCTCCCCGTCCGGCTCCCGTTCAATCAGCCGAGGTTCCTGCACCACTCCCAAGGCGGGGTGGATCCCGGCAGTGGTCCCACCTCTCGGTTTCCCAGGAGGGACGGGGACATCCGCGCTGTGGCCGATTCCCACCCGCCCTGCCCCCTGGCTTGCTCTCGTCCCCTGTGGCTCGTGGGGCGCCTGCGGGTCCTCCGGCTCCTGCTTGGTGGTCGCCTGTGGTTCCTCGTCCATCGCCTTTGGTCCTGCCTCCGACTGCTCATCAGCCGCCTGCGGGTACCCCCACTCCGGCTCGTTGGTGGACTGCGCCTTCGCCGGATGTGGCTCCGCCATTGGCTGACATGGCTTTGCCTCCCTCCTTGCCTCCTCTGGTGCCCCCTTCGCCTTCCTCCTCGCCTCCTTCGTCCGTTCCTCCGCCTGCCTTCTCGGGCCCTGCGGGGTCCCCTCCTGCTCCTGCTTCGTGGTCGCCTGCTGCCCCTGTGGCTACCGCCTCTCACCCGATGGGCTTCCCTCGGGCTCCCCGTTTTCCCCCGCCCTCTGCTTCTTCGCACCCTGCCTTTGTGCCCTTTGTGTCTGCCTTGCGTCCCTCTGTCTCTCCTGTGTTCACTCCTGGTCCCTTTGTTCCTCCGGTTGGTATTTCCCCTGTTCTGCTGCCCCTGTGCTTGTTTGCCCTGCCCGTGGTGTCAATTCTTGTCCTGGTTGCTTCCGTTGTGCCTGTTCTGTATGTCTGCCATTGATGGTCCATTTTGTTTTCCAGGTTCTCATCCCTTCGCCTGCCTTTGGTGCGCCCGGAGTGCGCACCTTTGGCGGGGGTGTACGTATTTTAGTCCGCGTTTTAGTATGTTTCCCCAGTCCGGTCATTGATGTCGTTAGGCTGTTTTGTGCTGTTCCCCTTTCGTGTCCTTAATAAATCCTCATTCACTTCACCTTTTGGACTCCCTGCTCCGCACCCGGCACCCGTCATGACAAGATGCTGGAGTTGTTCATACAGGATTTTAACTGCTCAACAGTTTGGGGTCTCCTTTGTCATATGTTTCATTTCATGATGGACTAAATGCTTTCAATGGGTGACAGGTCTGGACTGCAGGCATGCCAGTCTAGCACCTGGACTCTTCTTCTATGGAGCCCTGCGGCTGTAATACACATAGAATGTGGTTTAGCATATCATCATGGATGCTGGCTTTTGAACTGTCAATTGATAACAAGCTGGATGGTAGCACACCTCCGCAGTTGGGAGGATACAATGTCCATGATTTTCAAAATATGTGAAATTTTGATTCGTCAGACCACAGGACAGTTTTAAACTTAAATGAGCTTGGGCCCAGGGAAGTCGGGGGCTTTTCAAGATCATGCTTAGATATGGTTTCTGCTTTGCCTGGATACAGTGGATGCAGCAATGAACTGTGTTCACAGATAATGGTTTTTGGAAATGTTCCTGAGCCAGTGATTTCCAGTATAGAAGATTGCGGTTATCCAATACTGGATTTCGGCCTTGTCTCTTACCGAGTTTTCTCCCCAGGTTATAATGGAATTACGTACCGACAAAATCATGAGCCGAAAATACATTTGAAAACGGTACACCTAACTTAACAAACATCATAGCCTAGCCTACCTTAAACACGCTTAGATCACTTACATTAGCCTACAGTTGGGCAAAATCATTAATACAAATTTTATTGTATTTTATAATAAAGTGGTGAATGTCATGAAAATTATTAAAATAAATATATGATGGGAATATCCATCGTAAAGTCAAAATATCGTAACACGAACCAGGGGATCTGCTGTACATGTGTGTTTATATGATTTGCAAATCATTGCATTCTTTTTCTTTTTTCTTACATTTATTTCACAGGGTCCTGACCTTTTTGGAAACTGAGTTGAAAGAAAGTTAAATATGGAATTATGGGATTTTATTTTTTCTTGCTATCTCTGACTGTGCATGCTGGTAATTCATGAGGAGGTGCCCAACCCACAGAAGCAGAAAGGTACCAAGGGTAGAGTTCCAAACCACTTCAGAGAATTTCTTTTTTGGTCGGTTGCTAGGAAACGTCTTAAATGTCCTGGAATTCGGTAACTGGGGCTGTTCTATATTCACTCTGCAAATGAAAGCAATTACTGCTTATTACAGGATATATTGTCAAGCAAGCTCCATAAAACCCTTCAGCACTACAACACAGCAAAAGACCTTCTGACCTGCAGCTAATGCATTCAGTGCCTCTTTCTGAGACTAATAGACTCATGCCTCAAATGACCACTTATTTTCCCATAATGACAAAGCATTTGCATTTCACAGAAAACTTCATTCAGTAAGGTCATTGAGTTAAAAAAAGGAAACTAGGAATTTAAATAACATGTTCATACACACATGTGGAAAATCCTGGTCTGATGTTTTTGAAACATTAGCATGACAGTTAATTTCTATTAATACACCCATTGTTCCAATTGACTTCCTCTACAGGAACTGAAGAGACAAGGCCATAAAAGTAGACGTTCATACCTGGATATTTTTCCCCCATGACTGACAAGTGTTTATTTAGAGGCCAGCTGAACAGCATTACAGATCTCATGTGATCGTCCAACCCCCCCCCCAAGCAATACATCACAGGAGCCATTAGCCTCCCCATCGACCCCAGGCTTGTGTCTTGAGTAAGCGGCCCAATAAACGTCTTAATCGGCTTCCAAACACAATTCGCCGAGAGTCTGAAGGGCGGCACGGCAAGCCATGAACCAGCTATAGAGCATGGAAAAAAACCCAACATGACGTCGGTGGGGGTGGAGGCAGAGATGGGAGCAGAGGGCTGCCTGACAGATTCCCTGATTCCCACACTAGTGAAAATGTACCCATCTGCCTCAGTTTGTCTTTAAATACCCTTCCAGTACTGTCATCTTTATGTGACCGAATCCATTGTTATTGTCCTGTGTTTGCATCATATGTGTGTGTTACTGCCCTTTATGCTTTGTCCAAATCACTGTCACATTATTGTCCCTTTGTTCCTACATCTTCAGTTGTGCTGTGCACCTTATTACATAACACAGCCCTCACTGGAGGCTTCCCTGCATTAGACATGCCTCGTGTTCAAGGACATTAACTGTTCAGTGGGAAGAACAGGAATCCTAATTCAGCTTAGCAGGAGGGCTAACAAATGTAGACCCTGTACGGGAAGAATATCTCTCTACATCAGGGACACTAGGGAGACTAAAAGTAATTGGTTTGATGAGATTTGCTCCGTTTTTTATACCTCCAAAGCAGTCTTCATATCAAATGACTGTCAGTGACCCAGAAGGTTACTATCTAATATTCATGGTCACAGTAGTAACAAAATATATTGTCAGCAAGAAGAGGTGAAGGTCCTACACAGTTTGTACTTATAGTGCTAGATCTGACTCCAGTGACTCACCTCAAACTAATAGAATCCTTATAATGGTCTGAAGTGCAGTAATCCACAGATGTGTTCTGGTATACTCTCATATAGTAAATAATAATACTGTACTGCATAATAATAATATTAATACTTATTAATACACTAATTTATTTTTGGTCTATACTGTGAAGGGGAAATATTTCATTGCTTTTTTGCCACAATGTCCTTTGAAACCTAGACAATTACAAGCAACACAGACTAAAATACCAAAATTTGAAAATGTATAACCTATTACTCAGCAAATAAGTAAATAAACTAATAATAATAATAATAATAATAATAATAATAAAATCTGAAGCAACAGAGGCTGTTGCCAAGAGATGTCCAGGGCACATGGGAGAATACAAAAATGCCCATGGTGAACTGGTAGCCGTGCTTTGTTTTTAGAAAACGTGACCTCTACAAGAGAAGCATCAGGAAATCAATAATTTCATGCAATGCCAAGATAAGCACTGCGCTAAAATGCAAATTAAATTCTGAAATCTGCTGAATTTACAGGTGATAACACTGAACCGCTATGATTGTTCTCGCCTGTTCTGTGGGTTTAAAAATCCATCACAAGATGGGGTGACATTATGGTTTCCAGGATCCAGCTTGCTGTCGCCTTCTACCTAATTAGAATCTATCTGTCCCAGAAACTCTGGTACCACTCAAGAAACTTCAGCAAAATACTGTACGGTGAAGCAAAAAAAAAGGTCGTTCTCATTAAATGTGAAGACCAAACGGTTGTGCCAGTCTCCCAGCAGCCTTTGCTGATTGATTATTTCAACCTTGAATGAATGACAGCCTCCTTAGCCTATGTCACCTGAATGCTTGACAGGAAGTGGTGACCACAGCTGATGGTGTAACGGTTTCTTGGATGGCAATTTCTTAGTTTGGTTTTTGTCTTTTTGCTCCCAACTCAGCCATCATCCTCTGCCCTAAATAACTGTCACTGATGCTTCACCCCCTCAATCCTCCTTCCTGTGGAGGACTCTCCTCTGTCAACTTGGTAAAAAAAAGTAATAAGGTACTGACAGTAAACCACATACATTAGCATAAATCCAGCTAAAGATTAAATTATATATAGTGGGATACTTCCCTTAAATATTTAAAACATTTTAATTATATATAATGTATAATTATATCTATATATATATATATATATATATATATATATTATTACGTATATTCTTTCTAACTTAACGACTGGCTGAGATGGGCTTTTCGAGAAAAGCGTTAGAAAAAACAAGTTCTGTGCTTGTTAATTCCCACATTCGCCCTCTTCTTCGTCATGAGTCTTTTATTATGCACTCACACTGACCAAAGTCGACTGTAGAAGTAGGTAAGCTCGGAGACCATTAGGACCGGTCGGGTTTTAGAAGGCAAGTAGATATCTAAGAGCACATGAGGATTTCCCGGTCATTAGAAATAAATTCTAATGATGTTTTTTGCTCTGTGTTACAGCGATGAGTGATGAAAGCAGTTCCCCAGGGGCCCGCTCACGCACGCAGAGCTGCTCGTGTGGAAATGTCACCACCTGTTGTTTAAAAGGGGGCTCAGGGAGGGCGGGGTGGGGTTTGAGAGACAGCCAGATGGTTCTGGGTAGGATGGTACAGCCTGAGGGGAGAGAGAAAGGGGCCAGGGCCGGGGCCCCCGAGGAGGAGCCCCCCCCCCAACACACGCACTGGCACGCAGCATGTGCCTGGGCAGCTCCGCCAGCCCCCGACATGAGCACTACGCTTATCTACAGGCGATGAATATTTAACTGCTTTAATATTTAATATAAAAAAAAATCCCAAAGCGATGCTCCCAGAGACATAAATATTTTATTTTCCCAGAAACACACAGGAAAACGAGAGCAATTCATCACACGAGAAGCAGCACGAAGAGGACAAACAGGGTTAAGGCTTGTTTTCTGGGTAAATATAAGCACCAGCAAGGCTGGGATACATGGTTGTATGTGGGTTCCCAGCCCAAAGAATTCATGGAAATGTGCATACTGCTAGCTTATTCAAACCACTCATCCTGCTCATGGTCATTTCTAGGCAGGAGAGAGTTTAAATGTATAGCTTTGGGGCAGAATGCGCCTAAGAACTACAAGACCTTCTGAAAAATAAAGACTGTAAAGCAGAATGGTAGTAATTCTCTGTATGGAGCTTAACCCACCAGCTGAAGTTCCCTATTCATCAGGATAAAATCATTCCTGTGTGGAAATATTGTAAAGATAACCATTTGAGAGGCGTTCTTTGCCAAGTGAAAATCAGATATGGGGCTTGCTTTATTATGGGGCATGGGGCATCTGACACTGTCACAATTGCCCATGAAACACTCTCAGCAAACTAGCTAAGTCGATAAACACTCCAAAGCAAAGCATAAATTCCATTATTAAGGCCAGCAAGTGGAATTTAAAACAGGGATAAATTATATGCTGCATATGCATCTGAACTAAGAACTGAGTGGAGAATTAATGTGTCTGGAAATGTCAGTCAGTGCTGCACGGAATCATGAATTGTAAGATTAGATACTATTCTAAAGATTACCTTCCAAAGTATCCAAAGCACTTCTGATTAGAATTTTTCTTAATTGTTTAAATTTGATCTACATGTATTTTGACTGGATGGCACCAAAATCAAGGCAAAATTATTTGCATAGCATCAGTCATGGGCCAACTTTATCATTAGCCAATGATATGCTCTGAGGCACTGAATGACAGGGGAGGGGTCACTCCTAATCAGCTTTCAGCTGGGGTCAGTGCCCCTGTGCCCCTGCCCTTATATACACCCCTGGCACTAATGATCTTAAATCAACTCACTGGAAAGTGAGAGGCAAATGAAATAATACCCCATTCTTGATACACCTGTATTTTGAAGCATAACTAATTGTTGTAGTTATTTAGTCATGCAAAATTTAGTAATTAGGATGCTCTAGTTTGAATAAGCATGTAGTTGCAGTAAAAACCACGATCAAACAGAATGTATTTTCACACAGGATCAGAGGAGATTTGCACACAATTTAGAAGTCAAACCTTGACCAGACACATGACTGTAAAACTAATATGAAAACATGACTCCATACTCCCATCAACCGTCACGGTAGACCAAATCTGGTACAGAATACTGATACAGTCATTATATTGCCTATTCTAGTGACTGTGCAGGAAGTTAGAAAATGGCATTGTAGCCCAGCAGAAGCAGTGCAAGTGACTGGCAGGTGAATGACCCTGATATACTCAAGATGACATTCTTTTTCAAATTATTTGTGCAGTAAGAATATTAAGCCCTGTCTTTACAGTTAGAAGTATATTCTTTAAGGCAATAATATAGTCATAGTCACTGAGAAGTCATTGTTTTGAGAAAATATTAGAAATAGCGAATATACTGTGTAGCACTAAGGTCCCACATCTCCAGGATTGTGGGTACATCACTTGCTGCTAACCAGAGAGGTTACCAAGATTCAATCCTGGGGTGGGCATTTGGGTATGTCAAGTGGGCTCCAGTGTTACTGAGGGGGTGATGGTGAAAGTTGTCAACTGGGTAGATCGCTTCCTCTCACAAAGAGTTGGGGAAGTTACTTACAAAAGTAATCCATTACATACTAGTTCAGGTCCAGAAAACACAAATCCAGACCAATTACTCTGTGAGTGTGACTATGTATACTGAACTGGTTGGTTGAAACAAAACCTTGGGCTGGATTTGTTATTTCTGGACCTGTAATATACACAGACTTTCTGGACCTATAACTTTTGTGACAACACTGCTCCCACAGTCCAAAAACATTTTGACTTTAGGGGGACTGGTGTGTCTTGCTTGCCTGCACATACTTTTGTGTGCATGTGGATTCTGCATCTCCTCCAGTGCTTCTCGGGATATTCTCCAGCCACAAGGTGACCCTACATTTGAGCAACATTTAAGGGGGGTTAAGGTACTAATATAAAATGGCCTCAAGGAAAAACTTCTAAATTGTTTAATGGTAAAAACATTAATTGTGAGTTGAGGGGGGAAATCAATAGGGAAAAAAATCTGGTGAGGAGAACGTTCCAAGATCGTTGACTATCGAAATGGCATAGTCACAATGGGATAAGGCATAGTTAACTAGGTCAATGGCCAACACAAATCTGACCGCTGTTCCACATGACTATATGAACTGGAATTTTCCAGCCAGAACTGGTGAAACTCACACACCCCTCACACCCAGTTCACTTACTGGTAGCATCGACATTCTCACACAGCTCTGTCTTGGCTTCCCCGTTGGGCCGCTCGCTGGGCTTGTGGGTGAGCCGTGATGTCATAGTCGCTGCTGTGACAACTGCTTTGAAGCTGCGTTTCCTCTTCTGGACATTGAGCTCAGGGTGGAAGATTATGATGTAGACCTTGGGCATATACAGCAGTCCCAGGGCCACAGATGCGCTGAGGTTCATGGAGATGGTGAGTGTGGCAGTCTGGATGTACAACTGAATGATACAGAAACACAAACACCAGCATCAATTTGGATGTACTACTGCTTTTAGTTATTTATACTGATTACTGCACATTCTCCATACTGCTATCTAGCTTGGGAGTTTATGCCTTGATGTTTGCTAATGTAGATGTAAATACGTCCACAGGGACCCTGGAGATTGGTCCACTGAGATTCACTCTTAGCTCCATTCAAGGCACAATTAAAGCAGTCTTATAAATCATTCTAACTTGGAAGCTGAACTGCAGTATCACTGTTCAAGGGCCTTACAGAACAGAAGAACTGCTATCACGTATAAAGTGCGTCCGCCCTCTGAGAAATCTTGAGTCATTTTAATTCATACCACTTAGATGTGTTTTCCGAAGCAGACAGTAGACCTCTAAATGTCAAAGCGGTTGTCTTCATTTGGCTATGTACAAATGACCTGCCTTTCCCTACATGCATGAGAGATGAGGTCATCAGATAAATTGACAAAATGTCAGGACCAATGGAAGTAGATTGCAAAAAAAATAATAATATGGAAACTCAGCAGTATAATCAGACTTGTTTAATATGATGAGGGTGTTTTTCTTGGTAATAAAACGCAATCAAGCACCTCTTCCGTCATTATGCTCTGAACTGTACGATTCAGTTTTCTTGTAAGTTTTGCTGTGGGATGTTACTGTATAAAGAAGAATGAAAACTACTTATAGCAGCCTTCTCAATCAAGCAAACTGATGGAAAAGCATTGTCAGCCTGTTCATACCAGTGGTCTGAATTTTAGTTTAAAGCCAAAATGACATCTTTCCAATAAACTTAGCTGATATTTTTAAACACGCCTTTACGGAGGCAAAATTCCATCCATCCATTCCGTGTAAATGCTGGTTCTATTCAGGGTCATGGGGGGTCAGGAGCCTATCCCGGAGGCTGCAGGCAGAAGGCAGGGATTAACCGCAACACATTGCAGGTCACACTCACATACCATTAACTCACAAGGCGCACCCACAGGCACATTGGTAAGTCCTATTCACCTTAGCCTCCCTCAAAATGGTGAGAACATGCAAACTGTCACGGTTGTGCCGCGATCGACGACCCATATTGCAGGCGGTTTAGGAAACAGACGTTTTATTCCGAGGAATACAG
>JAODKL010000107.1:18420341-18435416 GCA_026780765.1 Petrocephalus schoutedeni
CATTCTGACATTCAGTTTGGAGTTCAGGAGATTGTCTTGACCAGGACCACACCCCTAAATGCATTGAAGCAACTGCCGTGTGATTGGTTGATTAGATAATTGCAATAATGAGAAATTGAACAGGTGTTCCTAATAATCCTTTAGGTGAGTGTATTTTTCAGTCTGTATCTCTGGGTATTTTAAAATTTATATAATTTTATTAGCTTGTGTCAAGTGTTTTGCTATACTTTTCTGTTGTTGTGTTGTTCACATCCCCCTTTTCGCCCCAGCTGGAAAAAGGATAAAATCCTAAATAGTTTCCGGTCTGCTTTGCTATCCTCAGTAAGTGACACAGCTCTCCCCTCGAGCTCAGCCTGCTTCCTCACACTGTATATTATCTGCAAGGATTTTTTGTTTTGTTATATACATAAAATTGAATATAAATATAGGGCAGCCCAGTGGTTCCACTAGAAACACCGTTGTCTCTGGGTTTGAATCCTGCCTTCAGGTATAGAGTTTGTGGGTTTTTCCAGGATAACCCTGCTCCCTTCCCTGAGTGAAAAGGCATACAATTAAGTTAACTGGTATCTTGAAATTGCCTGCAGTGCATGTATGTGTCCTGCAATGGACCGGCACCCCTCCCAGGACATACCCCAGCCATGTGGTCTATGATGCCAGGAATAGGCTTCTGGCTCCTCTGAGACCCTGTACAGGTTAAGAGGTTGGAAAATGGATGGATTTTGGAAATACACTGTTTCAGTCATTTTCAGTCTAACATCAACCTACTCCTGGCTGTTACAGTAGCTCTAAAAAGTAGTCTTCAAAGAGCACACTACACCGGACTCATACAAGCAGAGATCGTCAAGCTGAAAAAGGAAACAGATTTTAAAGAAAGTTCCCAAAATTCCCAAGACACAGTGCGTAACAGCAACTGCCTGTAGAAAACTGCCTTTCCGTCTGTACGAAACTATTTCCTATTTGTGAAATTATCTCAAACATACTCGGAGAAGACACGATGATGTCGATTCCTTTGTAGATCCCGCTACTTGAAATCAAAGTCTGTCCTGGTGGGACAGTAACACTGATGAGCATCTTTAAAGGAGGACTCCCTTATGTTTTTTAACTGCAATAAGAGCAATAACATGCCTCGGTTTTTGCCCAGGAAAAGACCACACTGCTTTAAATTCATTATGTGCTCACTTTGAGTTTGGGTAAAAAAGCTATTTTCTCAGTCTTTGATCTTTTTCGCTCAGTGGCAATTATTGTGCTACCAAGAAATTTCAATAAAAGGTCATTTATTTTGCAGGAAAAGAAGCGATTTCTTATGTTTTTAATTGTTTTATGTCAAGTATTTGTGTGCAGTCCTGGTGTTTGTTTTGCCTCACGTTTGCTATGTAAATTCTGTCTTGCTGTTGAACCTCTTGCAGGCTTTTTTTCGGACAGCCTCATTCCTGGCTCCCAGATCAAAGAATTCACTCGCTGGAGACTGTCTAATTCTGTCACTGTAAAGGTCAGAGTTGTTCATAGTGCCCTTTGAAGGGCACAGCGGCTTCCTTCTAAGACCTCCCTTCAGGCTTCTTGTTGCCTAAGTACCATTCTGTAGGGAAAGAGAGTGTCTCTCCTTACATTTCAGGCCACAATGTTAGCCTTTCGCCATCAGTGAACCGGCATGAATTGGCATTTCTGTGTTTCGCATTTGGAATATTGTTTCACTACATGAAACAGGGATCGACTAAATTTTACACCAATATTACGCAGCTGAGAAATCTGTGGGATTTTTCAGCAGCTTTCTTGTTAAAGGGGTTTTTTCAGGTTAGACCACAGTAAAAGATAATTAACCTAACAATGTACTGATACTCCTACCATTTTATGATTGACCGGATTATTTTCCACAGTTCAAATTGGCCATTCCCAATCCTTCTAGCATTTCAGAAGATCTATAAGCAAACTGGTGACAGGGCTTCTTAGTTTATAGGGCCAAACAGGCTACAATAAAAACTGAGGTTACATCCCGCCAAAACATGCATCCAAGGGCCTCAGGTCCATCACTTTGGAGCTGTTATATGTGATTGCAGTCACTGTTAGCAAATATTAGCATCTATTTGTTAGTGCTGTGCAGAGCTTCCATGAAGGACAGCTAAGATATCTTGTGGGAGGCAGTCTCACCAACTTTTGGCTAGCTGACAGTGAAATGGAGATTTGTTTTCTTGCTCTCCCATAGTCTTCCTGCATTTACTTCAGCCATTGAGCTGAGTTTAGATTCATGATCACAAGAGCGCAAGGGAAGCCCTTTGCAGCACCTGACAGCAAGTCGAGTTTAAGCTGATGCTCATTCTGATTGCTCCTTTGCTGGGCTTGACTGCTGACCAGCATCTTCTCACTGGGCTATGTTTTGTCTACGACCCACTGGAGGAGTATTTGCATTTCTCTTATGACCTGGGTTAGTACAAATTCCAGATACCTGACAAACACTCTCAGGAAAAGTCATGGTAAAAAGGTAAAAGCTTACAATACATGTGCTTTGGCCTAACAAGTCATACTCATTGCTTTTTCAGTTTAGGCAGTAAGCAAATATCTAAAGTAAAAAAATCATTTTTTATTCCATAGCATATGTAGAACTTAACATTAATCAGTTTCCAGTTGAACTATTTATACATGTATGTGGGGTAAGAATTCATTAAAAAAATTACTCTTTACTGTCTTTTAATAAATATATTTTCAGTACTGTGTGAAAAACACAGCCTTGTTGTAATGTATTGTCACTGGAACAATAAGCCAAATTCTGTTAAAATTGACTTCTGGTATATGTAATTGCTGTCCAGCTTTGGGAATTGCAAAGAGGCAAATAATGGATTGACAAATATAAATAGTCTCACCTTCTCTGCCGACTGGGCCGTGCCGAAAAATATGGGGATGAAGGCGAGCCATACGATGCAGGTGGTATACATGGTGAAGCCAATAGGTTTGGCCTCATTGAAGTCCTCTGGAACACCCCGTGTTTTGATGGCATACACTGTACATGTCACCATCAGTAAAATGCTGTATCCAAGAGAGCAGATTATTTGCAGGTCTGTGATATCACACTTTAGCACCCCCCTGGCTTGACTGGGATTGATGGTCTTCTGTTCATCGTAATCAATGATAGTGTTGGGGGGGTCAACCCCGAACCATATGAGAACCCCCATGAGCTGGACGGATATGAGACTAGATGTGATAGCCAGCTGGGAGGTGGGACTGATCAGTCGTGGGGCAGCCACAGACTTCTTGCCCTGTTCGAAGATACGGTAGATGCGATTGGTTTTGGTGAGCAGTGCCGCATAGCTTATGCACATTCCCAGGCCGAGGAAAATGCGGCGGAAAGAACAGACAGCCACATCGGGCATGGCGATCATGAGGAAGGTGATGATGTAACAGAGGAAGATTCCCGTCAACAGCATGTAGCTCAGCTCCCGTCCCGAGGCTCGCACTATAGGGGTGTCATTATACCGGATAAAGGTGGCCACGACAAATATAGTAGCAGTGATGCCCAGCATGGCCAGGAATACGGGAATGACCGCCCAAGGGGAATGCCATTCCAGTTTGATGATGGGAATGGGCTCACAGCCGGTCCTGTTGGGGTTGGGCCGCATATTGTAGGAACAGAGCTTGCAGGAGATCTCGTCATGCTGGTACTGGTACCCGTCACAGGGCTCGCAATGCCAGCAGCAGGGGACACCCTTCACCACCTTCTTCCGCTCACCCATCCTGCAGGGCAGGCTGCACATGCTGAGGGGGACCTCAGTCTCTCCGCTGGGCCACTGAAGGTCATCCATCTGCAAGTCAGGAAATCCCAGTCAACTGAAGCATAAAGGTGTAAAGTCTCATCTTTAATCCGTGAAACTCACAGTTTTTAGCCTAACTTGTGATCTCACAGGTTGTCATGCAACCCAAACTAAACAAAGACAAAATGACAACATGAATTAATCACCATAATTAGTTAAGCTTCACCGCTAATCCCACTTCCTCAGCTACCCATCAGTTTTACTGTTGACAAAATATTTTATTTATTGGTAATGGATAAAATGTTCACATCTGTGCAGACCTTTTTTGACAGCTCACTGTATGTAAATCACTGTTCACAACCACTGTGAAGAAATCTGGTAAATGCCTTCAAAAATATTTACCAGTGTTTTAGTAATCCATAAATACAGTTGCTAAACAGGAATATAAACTACTGACAATCCTCATGTACAAAAACAAGGCAAAATAACATCAAAGGATGCAGTGTTCATTGGAATCAACAAGGGTACAGTAGATGAAATCATGAAATCTGGTGGACAATAAAAAAAAAAATAAACATTACATGGAAATACCCAGTTTATAGCTGCTACTGACATCCCCAGATATTTAACAACGATCAGTCATGAATCCTAAACAAGATACCCTTGTCATCTGGTACTCTAAGTCCAGCAAGTTACAAACCAGCCATGCATTCTGTGTGGCATATCTGGGCTTCAGCCCCTGCAAAAGTGAAGTACAAAGTAAAGTATCCTAACGTTTTCTCTTCATCTTGCTGTTGCTTAGCCCCAACTTTTGGCCTAACCAGATGACCCCAGTAGGCTGGCATGCACCAACGGGCACTGAGAGTTTAGTCTCGCAAGATTTAAGGTTAGACCTCCATACAGGACCTCGCTTACAACTAAAATTTCAATAAGGTCATCGGCAGGGTGTGGGAGACCCTGGAGAAAGTCCATGGAACTAGAGATAGGGACTTCACATTCATAAGGTACCATTAAAGATTGTCTTTAATATATAAATCACATGTTCTCCGGCAAAAGTGTTTGACATTTAAAGAAACTGATTTTTCTTATCCTATTGTGAAAAAATATACATTTTTTCTTTTTTGATAGATATGTCTCAAAATGGAAGACATATTCTTTTAAGATGATGCAGCTTTTACTTTCACCACATGCATCCTACATAACCATGCAGAAGCTGGCATGTGACCAAGGTAGCAGAACCATACAAGGGAAGTCCAGCTGATTAGGATGGGGTGGTGGGGTAGTTATGGAAACTGCTTTGGAAACAGAATGTTGGTGCAACTTTGCTGCTGACACTGAAGATCTTCAGAGTGGACTGAGAGCTTTGCATGGATTTATCTGTTTTGCCATATGTCCCGCTTGTTGTTGAAAACTTTTAGGTAATTATGAACTTACTGCAGATGTTTAAAAGGCATCGTATACTGTGCAAGTCTACTGAATGCTGATAGAGAGCAGAAGTACTCCTTATCAGCCATTTTCAAACCTGACACCTGGTCTGTACGCCATTACTATTTTGTTCTCAGAAAAATGTTTCCTGATTAAGTTACTTTTTAATATTATGCTCAGAGGGAATGACATGAACATTTTATGCAATGCGGTTTGAACTTTTATCCCGTCACGTTAACTTCGGACTCTGGTTTCATCCCTCTCAGCTTAGTTGCTAGGATACGCAAATGTATAAACTGTACATAGTATGTCTGTACATACCTCCATCCCCGGAGAAATGCCTTGTGCAGATTTTCATATGTTTCTGCATTAGATTACCAGAGTTAACACTTGCCAAGGTATGGTTCATAGAAACTGGTAGCTCAGTTAATTCTAGATCTGGGTTTCAATTTTTTCAAAGAACATCTCCTACAAGAAAATCTACATAATTAGCCATAGGTGCCATGTTTCAGAGGGAAGGCCTTAACATATTCATCAGATACAAATATTTCTGTGACTGTGTGTGTCATCTATATCCAAAGGAATTTAGGTGATTTAGGCCCTATCCTTATGCATTAATTCTAGCTAAATTCAGTGTTGATTGATGAGTGTACACTATGTAAACCCAAAATATACATGTTCTGGTGGTATACATTTATTATTAAACAGTTCGATACAGAAAACATGAAATATTTGTGTGGATAGAATGGTTTAATCCACCCCTGATTGGCCATCAATAATGAATAAGGTCAACCCAACACAGGGAGCACAAAGGCCTTAATTATGCATTAATGTATAATGTATAGCGATATATATTAGTAAAAAAGTTGAGCTATCATATGGGAAAAGGCATAACTCATTTTTCACACATTATTCATATAATGGCAAGAAGCTGCTCAAATGCTCAAATACAAATAGTACCTGCTCGAATAATGACAAACAAACTTATTGAGTGATGGACTGAATAACAATGTTTAGCTTTCATATTTCTATAGATCTGTATAGTGGAGGTGTCATAAACAAATGCATGATGACCTTAATGGCTGACCCAGGCTGTCTGCAGCATGCGGAAGCCCTAAATCTGTTTTTCCTCTGAATGCTCATTAGCTCTGTTTCCGAATGGAAGCACCCTAACTAGCCATCAGAGCCTGACTAGTATCGACAGTTGGCTCTCTGGTCATAGAACCCACCATAAAAGAGTGCCCAAGGAAGCTGAGGATTAACTGTCTTGCTTCTGCGTAACCAATTCTACTAGTTTAGTGACTGGCAGCTTAGGTTCGGGGATGGTATGTGACTCAGCGGGTTAGGTGTTTGTACTGACTGGAAAGTTGCTGGTTTACGTCCAGTTTTTGGTAGAATAGCTATGTGTCCACTGGGCTCTTCAGCGAGGCTCTTAATACCCCCTTTCCCTATGAAATCCTTCAGTAGGGCTGGATAAATGGTCAACCCCATACTGGGACGCCAAGCTTAATTTTTTAACTGTATACATGTGTGTTTGTCTCAAAAGAGAGAAGATGGGATATGCAAAAAAGAGCATTTCAATGTGCCTGTACTCAAGCAAATAAAGCATTAAAAAGTGATAAAGTGTTATCACTGTAACCCTGAGTGTGATGCAGCCCAGGGCACGTCTCACTCTGCGCTGACAGGTGGACCTACATTGAGCTGCAGTGAGTCCATCCATTGGCCAACGAGCCTGTAACTTCCGGAGCTGTTGCTGCCTGACTGGTACTGGAACACGTCGTAGCGTCCTGGGGCGTCACCATTCTTATTGAATGTCACTGGAGACCCCGTGCTGCCTGTAAGAGAGTTGCACAGACACAAATCGAGGCAGAGTCACTGCAAGATTTTTATAATAGCATAGCAGTGTATAATAGCATTCTGTCACCAGTATATTTCAGTAATTCAGGTTGTTGCTGTCCAAACAGTACTGTAATTAAAGTCCATAGTTTAACAATTTACAGATGTAGCCACTTGAAATTTCCCCTGTTTCCTTGATGGGACCATGCCTGATCCATGACAGGTCCCTGCTGGCACGATCCGCCCCTAAACTATTTCTGTGTAAAACACTTGCAGTGATTTATCTATCCACCAGGAGGAGCAGTAAAAAAGCTGCAGTGAGTTTCCTGATATCCGGTAACTGTAACTCATTAGTGTATTTTATTTATTTTGATTTTTTTTTAAGATGAGACTAACCCAGGATGTGTGCAACACACTAATTACAGGCCTAAATAAAGTAATAACAGTGTCGAACAAAGAGGGACAGTGTGGACAGATTTTTTTTTCTTTGTCTTTCTTTTGATTCAAAAATACATATTACGCTTCTGCCCCATTTGTAGCCTTTTATTTTAATACAGGCTGTGCTTGGAAATTAAGACAATCCATTGAAACTTAGCCTTTATATTTTTACATTATACATTTTGTAAGTAGTGAGAGGTGGTTCTTCAGGTGAATTATAAAGAATGTATTTGCCAAGTACAGGGAGGTACAAGGAATTTATTTTGGTGCAGGTGGTGTGGTGACATACGTATGTAAGTTAAATATAAAAACTAAGCATCTAAAAGTAAGATACAATGACAAATAATTAAGTAAATAATAAGTAAATAGGAAAAACGTGTAGGAGCAGGTTATTAACCATGGACCATGACTTCACTCAGCTTATGACATTTGTGTACAAACATACATTGGAGACTGATGTGTTAGCGGGTTTTCATTCTATTCATTTAATTCTTTTAGCAACTTTTCATTCTATTTTCACTCTATTTCTTATAAATAAAACAGACTTGTGTTTCCATATATTTTGTGAATGAGTCTTTCATACTTGCTTTTATTCAGCACAAACTCAGCATAAATAATCTGAGACCATTTGGAATGTGATTATTCTATTTTTGTTAAAATCAAGTTTAAACATACACTTTTCAAAAATCTAGTTGGTGAAATTTTTTGCCAAGACTTCTGAGCTTTTCTATATTACAGGAATAGTACAAAACAATAAATAAATATTAGAACAATACATTTTCACTCCTGATCAGTATGCCAAGCTTCAAAACTGTTCCTGCTTCAACCTATTGAAAATTTGTGGGTCATCCTTAAAAGCCATGCCAGGAAACCAACCAATTTAAATTACTACCAATTCTGCCAAGAACAGTGGTCAAATATCCAGTCAGAATTAAGTCAGAAGCCACCAAAAGCTTCTGGTTGATGCCTGTTGTACTGCACCTGTGTATGTAAACTTCTGACCACAACTGAAATGTGTTTTTGTAAAGAAAGTGCCATCTCATGGTAACACCCTGCAAGTGGTCAAATGGACCGGTTTAGAGTATTATTGAGACACACCCATAGAAGGAGGGGGGGTCACTTCCTCTGGCTGGTAACTGGCTGGCAGCCGGCTGGGAGGGGAAGACTGAAGTGGCTACATCTGTAAGAATTCGAAATTCAGTATGTCTCCTATGTGCAGCGGACGAAATTCATCATGAGGTATTGGGAAGTAACTTGACAGGTAAGTTCTATAGATAATTTGGTAATAATATGTGAAATAATATTTCATACATAATCAGAAAAGAAAATAATTCAATATGGCTTCAATACATTTGCCTCTACAAATATAAAGTAATTTCTAAGAAGGCAATACTGTATAGATTGCCTGACAGCTATTGAGAGAGGTTGTTGACAAAGAACATTGTATCTGGTTCCGCAGTATCTTGCTCCGGAGTAGAGCAAGCAGGTAACAATCCAGGCATGTATGTGGGGAGACACAGGACCTGTTTCTTCTGTTTCATTTCCTTCCCGATCAATGGACACAGAGGAATGCAGGCACAGAAGATCCATTATCGTTGGTCAACACAGGAAGACCAAGGAGTTCACAACCCACTTCTGGAGTTAGGGAGGGACAGGCAAAAACCATTCGCTGGCTGATAAAGGATGTCACTATCTTTGCCGCCGTAGGAGTTATGGTAGAGTATTTATGAGTCCAGAGTTCAGGTGATGCCCGAATGAATATTCACTAGCGGCTGCACTGTTATTTGTTTAGTCCAGATTACACTAACTTATCGATACATGCAGGGAAAAAAACTGCCACTGGCAAAGTCATAATCGTGATGATGATGATGATAATCAAAATATGTCGCAGGTTTTCCCTCTCATTGTTATTCAAGCAGCTAAAGACAGGGTTCTTTAGTGATGACAGAAAAAATAAAGACACACAGTCCCTAGTGCTGCACAGCATGGTGCTTTGGTAACATTATTTATAGAATTAATATTCTCAACCAGTCGTGTGTTGAGGGTCTGTTCTGCTGATATTCAAAGAATTTAGGTATGCGGCCATTCAAAAAAAATCTCTTGTGAATACTAGGTGTTTGCTATGTACTGTAATAGGTTTTTGCACAGCCATATGGGTATTGATTTTATATATTATGTTTCTCCAAGGTCCACAGTGGTGTCAGTCACAATGAAATCCAAACAAACGTGACAATTATGAGGTTGCAAAAACTGTTTTCAACATCCTATGATGAATGGTCTTCTCAATCTCCCAAACATGTTAAATGTGAGAAACAGTAGCAATTTATTAAGTGCGTTGAAAAACAATGAAATACCATGCTGAGAAAGGCAATGCTGTGATGAGGGGTTTGTGGCAGCACTGAGTCCCCCGGGGGGCACGTCAGGCCTTCCGATTCCCAGAGAGTGGAGAGAGTACAAGAAAGAAGACTGGCGATCGGCAACCGACACCATTCTTCCACTGCAGGTATTTTACAAAGTCATTACGCTAAGTTCTCCCATCCCACCGGAGTATTAATGTAGGGGAACTGCCTTCTGGCATGCTGAATTCCCCGCCCAGGCCCAAGCTGCCACTCATTCTCGGGCTGTGTAAGCACCTGTCATCATTTTCCCTAGTGTTGGGACTTTGCACACTGAGGTGAAGAAATCCCTTTCCTGTTGTTGTGGTCCTCAGTTCAATTTGGAATGATTAATGCAGGTTTCCATAATAACCCTTTTTCTGAGGATCACCAAAACCGAGACTCCAATTAATGTTTTATGGAAAAACAGATCCACATTACAAATAAGTAGGGCAGTTTGGGTAGGGTGCACGAAGGTCATCCTACTTCACATGCCACTAGTTGATGTTCACCCCCAAGTTTAACCTCCAACCGACAAAAAAATAAATAAATGATGATGATGAAAAAAATTCCAAATGGTCTCAACTCGACATTATATGTTAACATTTAATTAGTAAATAATTGACTCCAATGCAACAAAACAAGCGAGGATCATTAAGCATGGTCAGCCAGCCTCCCTGAAGCAATTGGGGTTAAGGGCCTTACTCAAGAGCTCAATGATAGTATGATTACTCAGTAAGCCATGAGAGCTGAACTCCAGACCATCCAAACATAAACAGAGCTCCCTGACCTTCTGTGCCAGATCCTACCCCATGAAATGGCCTTGACTTGGATTGATGCACATTAACACACGCTCTCACCGTTAAAGCGAACATTGCGGATGTATTTGAGCAGTTTCTTGCCTCCGGCTTGCTCCATCTCGGGACACACGCCAGAAAGATCGGGGCAGAGGTCCTTCTGCATGTTGTGCAGGGCGTGTGCCATGGCGTACACTGCGTCGATTACAGACTGCACCTTCCCATCCTGCTGGTAAAATGAGTCGGTGCCGATGCGTTCCTGGCCTGTCAGAATAGAAAAAAGGCCAGTCAAGTTGGTGTGTCTTACGTGATCTGCCTGTTAATTAATTAGGTAATGTAAATATTAGCTGAGCTGGCGCCTAATTCTGGGTTGTTCCCTGCCTTGCACCCGTAGCCTTTGGGATAAGCTCCGAACCCCCCATGACCCTCAATAGGACAAGTGGTTTCAGAAGACGGATGGACGGATGGATGGAAGTATTAGCTGAGGGATGGTACAGTCAGGGGAGTAGCTAGACATTTCGGCCCCCTGCTCGGGTTGGCATTTTCAATCGCTAAGTTGATTTTGCCGAGCGGCAAAATGCTCCTCCGGCGCCTCTGGCCATGACAGTACAAGTTTTAGTATTGGTGCCCCATGCCCAGGGTTTGAGTCTCCACTCATGCCCTGTGTGTGTAGAGTTTGCATGTTCTCCCCATGTCATTGTGAAGTTTTCATCTGGGTTCTCCAGTTTCCCCCCACAGGCCAAGAACATGCTACATGCTGTGTATGTGTGAATGGGTTAGTCAGGTTGATTATCACAGTGTGGGGAGAATGTGACAAAAACCTGGTACTTTATGCCTTGTGAGGATGTCTTCTGGTCCCCACAAATAGAATAAAATAAAAATGCCAAATGTTTTTTGTTTGGTTACTTATGGTTCAGGTTAGGGTTGGGTAAGCGTTAGTGTTATCATAGTTAGGATTAGGGCTATGCCCATAGAAAGAAATGGAGAGTCCTACATGACTGCTTAATATGTGTGTTTGTATATATGAATGTGCCCTGCAATGCGTCGGAGCCCCATCCAGGGTTGTTCCCAATGTTGCGCCTGTAGCTCCTGAAATAGACTCCGGATCCCCACCACCTAAATGGATGTCCTAATTGGATGGGGGAGGATGAAAAACCATCTGTAACTGGCTAAACTTCAAAATGAAAAAATATGCCCTTCCAAGCGTGAGCCTACCAAAGTATTAAAATTTCTTCCTACTAAAACCTTTAATTCCCATTGCTGTGGCAGGGAAACACACAGGTCTCTTGCACTCGTTCCAGATGAAGCTGCTTCCTCTTCAAGTGAATGCATAAGAAAGCAGATTCTCCTATGCACAGTTCTGGCATGGGGTTTAAAATTCTCTGGGTTTTCTTTGTTAACGTCAGAGGATGATCAACACATAATACCGCAACTGACATCAAGTACATTGAATGGGGCTTCCTGAACCTACCCCAGCATGTCTACATGAAATTACCCATCATGCAACAGAAACAGGAAACCCTTCAAAAGCTCCCTTTGACGCATCAGCCACTGCAATGTATCAGCGAATCATGGCAAAAGTGAATCATACTCAGCTCTACTGGAGCCAGCAGACAGTGCGTCAATGCTCAAATCATCATGCCAACAGCTCTCCACACAGCACTGTCAAAAGATCGATCTAGTAAACTTACTTAACAGTATATTGTCCATTGTCCATATCCATTTTTGACAGAATTATAATTTCAGGCTTAATATGTAGCTGGTCACAGTCCAGCCTTCATCCACTATACTGCCCATGGTTTTAAGAGCAGCACTATTCTAGATGCACGACTGACCTCTCTGTATAAACTCTCTATATAAAGTACCTCTGGCAAATTAAAATAACAGCTGGAGGTGTAAATAATTTAACTGCAGAACTGTATTACACACTACAGCCCACATATTTAACTTTTGTGTTAAAAATCAGGCCTGTGATCCCCTAACTAGAGAAAAAAGGGAAATGGAGCCTTCTCCTAATTCTCTTTCCTCGCACAGTATTTCCTGCTGTCTCGTGGCTCGACAGCAGGAGCCTGGGAGTTCATCCATCAGTGAGTTTGTCTCGTGTAACACAAACGATCAGTCGGTGCTGCTAAATTAAAGAGAGGCAGAAAAGGGAAATTAATTCTGTGTGGGGGTAATGAAGATGTCATACACTGAAACTTTTCTTATCATAAAAGCTTCTGAGCACTATCCCTGAGAATTGCGGCCTATTTTCTTTGACGTGGGTTTCTTAAAAAGGTGAGAGCAAAGAAAAACACTGCTTATTATGCAAAGCGCTCGCGGGAAGGAGATAAACGCAAATACACAAGCATGGAATAAGTGATGCCCGGTCAGATGATGGTATGAATATTCTGAAATTTAAAAGGGAAACGGCCCTTGCTCTGCAGCATATAGAGAAAACACCTGTCAGAATCATTATGCTCCCTGGCTCTTATCCTGTCACCTGTCAGGAGATCCATGGGCCTGTAAAACAAAGATAAAGGCACCATGAAATGCACATGCTGAACAGGGTCAAGAGTGAGAGATTCGACCGATTTTACCCTTTATCTTCCGGGAGCATGAAAACCCAACTCATATTATGTCTGTTTGTTTAAGAAAATCATGGCTGAAAGCTTCTGAGCTCTGTGTTGTATATATTGCATATAATGCATGCTATATATAATATATAATCTACCATGCATATATGCTGTATAACAGTGCGGCTATTTAGATCACTGAGCATTTGTATGCCCAAATAGTTTAACATGTCCTGCTGTTTTCCACATATTAAATCATACATTGCATGCAGCTGTTTACTATTCTCCACATAACAGCTTCCGGAGCTATGGTTTAAGATGCATGAGCAAATAACACGAGACCTGTAAACCAATATTGTACAATACGGTAGGTCTTTAATCCTGTTTAAGGATTACTCTTGCCTGTCATCCGAAATAAATTCTGACACAAGTGTCGCAAAAAGAAAGCGCTAGATTTAATCGGACACATTACATTTTAAAGCATTTCCAAAGCATATTGAGACAAACCGGGCAATACGGACCCCATAAAGCTACAACTGAAAGGCACTTTAACTTAATTTCAGAGTTCAGAGAGCGGGCATTTGAATGTATTTCCAGAAGCTTTGTCCGCAACTCCAACATAGGCCAAGGCTGGCCGATAACTCCCTCCATTACATCTCGTCTGCATCATTAGAGCAGCAATGTACAGGCTGAGTGAAACGTGGAGAAAGACAGAATCCTATCGATACTGTCATTTCATCTCGTTAGGAGGAGAGTGCTGCAGATGAGCCGAGCGGGTAATGGCCTAAATGGAAAAAGTGTATTAAGAGGAAGGGGGCCAACAGCATCCGCAAACATTACCCTAAGTCTTTGCACTTAGGCGATTAATTTCCTCTATTCGTTTACTTTAAAAAACATGGGCGACAATCGGCATGGGTCTCCGTCCCCCCGGGGAATTAAATTATCAAGAGGGCAACAGTGTGGGGTTCCCCCCCCACTGCGTGCGGCTCCTTCTGATGTGTGTGACCTGACGCTACAGAGCATCAGGAAGCAATGAGCTGTCCACATGCGATGCCAGTGCATGCGCCCCACTTAACTATGGCTAAGTGATGTGCCGTTGTAGAGGACCAAGTGACCCTTTCTGATTTGATCAACAAACGTGGAAGTTTCCCAGAAGGTAAATCCACAGATAAATCCAATTTGAGTAAATCTGGATTAATGCAAAAAATGTTACACTGAACTAATGCTTTTATCCAAAATGATGTACATATTTCAGATATCAGCGTCAGACAGTACCTGGAGCAACTGGGGGTTAAGAGCCTTGCTCAGGGGCACAACATGACATCACCCTGACAACTCTAGGATTTGAGCCAGCAACCTTCCGATTACAGGCACAGCATCCCAATCTGCTGAACCACACATCATCCAAAAATATCTGAGATACACAGATGTCCTAGGAGCACTATCACAAAAAGGCAACATATGACTGTAAGTAATTAAGTAAATAAGTAAATGATACATGCATTTGTATATAGTAGGCTAGACTATTGTAATGCTTTGTTATCTGGGAGCACACACCATACAATTAATACCTTGCTAAGTATTCAAAATGCAGCAGCTTGAATTGTGACCAGGAGCAGGAAGTTTGATCACATAATCCCTGCTCTTAGTTCCCTGCAGTGGCTCCCTGTAAGGTTTAGAACCTACCTACCTACCTGAATTACTTCAAGCTTACAAGCCACATCGTACACTTAGGTCACAGAATGCAGGTCTCCTTGTTGTGCCACGAATAAATAAAGCGACAGTTGGCAGTAGAGCATTCTGCTACAGGTTTATAGTTTGCCAGCTTTTGTTCGGGATGCCGAATCGGTCTCAGTCTTTAAATTTCGTCTGAAGACCTATTACTTCAGTTTAGCTCACCCGCAACCAA
>JAODKL010000107.1:18467096-18483693 GCA_026780765.1 Petrocephalus schoutedeni
TGATTGGCTGATCAGTAATTTGCGTCAACGAGCAGTTGGACAGGTTTGCCTAATAAAGTGGCCGGTGAGTGTATATTTTTGGTGAGTTAAGAGCACCTTGCTCAAGGGCCCTGAAGGCATGTGACTATTCTGCGAACAAAGGAAGTCGAACCAGCAACCTTCAGACAACAGGCACGAAGGCCTGACCTGCTGAGAGACACACTATCCGCAGGAATCTCAATTATCTCAGGTAACTCAAATGGTTACTCAGCTGCACTATTATGACATGACACATACCAAGCATAAATTTCCATGCCACCAACGCAAAGACACCCGCTGGCTTTTGAACCTGACCCATCTCGCTGTTGACCTATTTCAGTGGCCTGGTAAACCTGAACAGGATCATTCACAAGTGGCGAGCCATCCATTCCAGCTTGGGAAAACGATATGACTCAGGGATATTGTGGAGGAAAGGAAGGAGTGTCATTGCTGATGGATGGCATAATCTGAAAGGTTTTAATAGTGCAGTCAGACCGGCATTTTGATTGATTGACGATGTAATACATGGGGAATGGGGCTTTTCGACCTGCCATTTCGGTTAAGCTTTAATTTCCGAGCGTGACACCGCATACCAGCTGGGGACATTGTTGCTGTAACAGCTTGCTTGAGCTCTTTGGTAGTTTTTTTTCCCTACTTAGCCTGTTAATGAATTACCGGATAAATAAGAGGGATGATGGAGAAGGTGGGAGGTTGATAAATGATACGCATATTGATAGTGGCTTTCATGACTCGGTGTTGTGGTAATTACGGACTAGTGGCCCAGCACACGGCAGCAGCTGTAATGCCCAGTGGCTGATTAGAAAGGCTTGTTCTTTGGAGCAAACCAAAGCTTCACCATTCACGGACATGCACCCCGAACGCATTAGTATAAACTCCCATCTCAGATGCATAAAATACAACAGTAGCACAAAATGCTTAAGATTCAACATATCATTTCTTTGTCCACAAATGTCACATTTAAAAACTTTATCAACTTTTTTGCCACAATTACTTGTGGTTATATCTTTCAAAAACGCACTGAAATTTTTCAATAGTTTGACCAAAAATATTGGTCAATTTCACCCTCAGTTTTCTCATAGAAGCCTACAAAAAACACCAGTAAAACAGAGTCAAAATAAAGGTACAAAAAACAAACTTTTCAGGATATTCATAGTGGAATCCTACAATAAACGACTGCAGAAATAAAAGTGAGGCTCATTGGGATATGGTGCACCATATCTCAGAAACCATTAAAGATAATGACTTGACTTTGCTTGGTATCTGAGTATAATATTCTGACTTATTAAATCTAGCCTGTGCCAGTTTTACCTGCCAGTACCTAGTCTTAACGATTATGGGGCTTTTGGAATCTAGCCATGATTGTGGTCAAGTTGTTTGATTCATCAGTGGGCTTTCACCTGGGAGATAAATATGGCTCCAAGTCACCATCTACGCGTGTGAAAACATAGCAAATTTAGATATGAAAAGTACCTACTGCCAGGATCTTCCCTTTGAGAGATCAAATAGCTTTCCAAGGACAATAAAAGAAACATACTGTATTTGAAATTCAGCCTCTTTGCCAGGGACTTCAAGCTGAATGCAATATGAGAAAATATATCTGCAGCAAGCAGCTCCACTGTGCTTTATGCTGTCCTTTAGAGTCACTGGTCTTCAGGGATTATGTGCTTTTACCCATCATGCTCCTGGGTATTTGTGAACAAGGCTCCTGTGCCAGTCATTTTCAGATGCACCTCCATGACTTTCATGTTACATTATGTAAACCTAACAAATTAACAATTAAATTTTTTTAAGTATGTTATATATCTGAAATGTATATTAAAGAGATATATCCATGTAGCCTTTACACCAGGGCTTTTACAGTAGTTTTTTTACAGCTTGTGATTTGTGCTGTCCTTACCATAGTGGTGTTTATTGAATTTGCCGTAATAACCAAAATGCTTGTGGCACATTTTTAATGACTTCCTTCCCGTTAATAACGCCGGCGACCCTCCACTCACCTGCTTCCCGAGAGAGCTGCATGAAAGCCTCCACCCCTTTTTCCCCATAGTTGCCCTCGGAGGCCACTGTAGACACGTAGTTCCAGCCCATGGCCTTGACCATGTCCACCATTGCCTGGGCCTGGTATGAGTCAGGGGGCACCACTCGGGAGAAGAAGTCGTAGCGCCGGTCGTCACTCAGCTCCGGGGCGGTGGAAGCATAGCTGATTTGTGGGATCTGGGGACGATACACCCAGAGAGGAGCGGGAATGGTCAGGATAGTTCCAGTGCACGAATTATTGAAAGGTGTCACATGAGAGGCATTCACCACCCCCAGGGCTTGAGAATTTGACTAACTGCTTCAAATGCAGACAGGTGAAGTGGGATTAAAAGTCCAGATCCAAGATGGAAGTGTATTTAACAGCCTCTCCCACTCCAGAAAACATTTAGCAATCAGTCCTTCCGACTCTAGAAAAACATTCAGCAGCCTCTCCGATTCTGGAAAACATCTAGCAATTCTGACTCTAGAAAACATTCAGCAGCCTCTCCAACTCCAGAAAACATCTAGCATCCCCTCAGACTCCAGAAAACACATGCTCTTTCACAGCCATTCCAACTCCAGAAAACGTTTAGCATTTATCAGTCACTCTGACTGCAGAAATCCCTGATAAATTATTTTTATTGTCAAAATCATGTGTGCAGACCTCCCCCCTTCACACTGTCCTCTGTTTGCTCTTTAAGTAAGGTGAAACCCACCCCTTGTTAGGCAAAACCCTCCCCTTGTTACTTGCATTTTATATGTCGCACTGTGGTCCTGAAAGGAGTGTTATTTCAACACTGCCCATGGTATGACAATAAGACCTACTTGACTTGACCTGAAAAATCAGGTGGTCTTCAGAGAATGATTAAAGAATATTAAATATTAAAAAATAAAATTATCAGCTCCACTGAGACTGACATTACAAGGCAAAGGCATCTCAAAATCGCATTCAGGAAAAACACACAAGAAATTAGTAAGTAATAATAAATATTTACTATTTATTTACTAAGTACTGTAATTAAGTAAATATTTCCAAGTCTTACATTACTCAGTTCAAGCTGATGGAATGATCAGTATTACGTTTACTTAATTATGCCACAAATACACTATAACAGCAGCTCTTTTCCTGGTGAATACCAATTTCACCCATGCAGTGCTGCACCCTTGACCCCTGCAGAGGTGCCTGTTCAAATTAGGCTGTATACTGTCAACAAATAAGACTGCCCCTACCAGCATTCCACTGTTCTGTACACATGACCCCTGTGCCATTTCCACAAGTTTAAAACAACGCGATACTAATATACAATTAAAGTAGCAACCTTACACTTCAGCCTGGCCATTTGTAGCACAGATGGTAAGCTTGCGATCCATGTCCCAGTCAGAGCCTAAAACATCTACAATATTACAGCACCATAATTTTAATATCCTTTCCAGTCACAGTTTTTTACAGTATTGGTAAAAAACTATTTTAGTAAAACATGCTCCCAATGCATGCTCTCTATATATCATTCCTTTTTGATTTCTGTCAGATACCACAAAAACAAACACATAAAAATATCTTCATCTTGATGTCTATGGCAATACCCTGAAGCTCCACACAGATAGTGGGGCCCCAGTAACAGCAGGTGGCTCTCTTCCCCCTAAATGACAGTGTAATAGGTGAGAACAAGAAAGCTTCAGCCAATAAAGAATCATCTCTGTCAGCTTTAGTCAGTTCAAACAATTGGTGTTTTATCTAGAAAATCACTGACAAATCGTCTATCTCAAAAATCCTGGGGTTCTAGGTATTTTGAATACTGACAGCCATCATTAAAGATCTCTAACTAGATTAATCAGTCTGATTATGGCAAGGCTGTGATGGGCTGGTCCCCCATCCTGGGTTGTTCCCCGCCTCGTGCCCGTAGCTTCCGGGAAAGGCTCCGGACCCCCCGCAACCCTGATAGGAAAAGCGGGTTGGAAAATGGATGGATGGATTATGGCAAGGCATGACTTGAGCAAGATACACCGATGCCTTTCATAAAGGATAATTAGCCAGGAAGGGAAAAATCAATCAATATCAAAATCAATACTCCATCGTCTAGGCTCCACTAAGAAGGGGACAGAAGATGTTTTGTGTAAAGTAAAATTAATCCTTTGATTGAGAACATTACATACTCTAATTATCTGCGTAAAATGACATCTCTGTCTCAATGGAAGCAGTCGGATTGTGTGTGAGACATGGAGCTACAATATTTTTTTGTTTCCCTTCTGCCAAAAGCTCTTCCTGAATAGCCTTTGAAGGTGCTGACAAGCAGATTACAGTCAGATGATCCTGGGTCTGCTATAGAATGGCAGCTTAAACCAAAAGATTCCATCACTGGATTCAATGGATCGGGAAAGAAAGTTTGGGAACATCAGAAGTTGGATGGATTGAAGTGTTTAGTTAAGGAACCTAAAAAGAAATGACTTTGTTCAGGCTTTATTTTATCAGCTCTGCAATTTGTCTGTACCACTCAGTACTGGAATGCAACAAAATTAAACAACAAACCCATATACCTGAGCTGTCTGAGATAGAAAACATGCATTTTTGTAGAATTACTCTTTTTATTGCACTGGACTTGCCCTCTGTAACATCACAAGATGTGAAACAGTCACACCTATCAGCATGATGTAACAGGGACTGAATGATGCAGAGGCTGACTAATAGTGACCTTTAAAGGACACCACAGGAAATTGTGGCGAATACAACCAAAACTTTGCCTTTACGTGACTTTCAGCTAAAATGCGGTTCATTCAGATTGACTCGCCTGATCATGAAAAAAGATGTATAGTGTTTCTCATCTTTGGTGCCTGTCAAAAAGGTTCTACATTGATCATCAAAAAGGGAATTTGTCTTATTTGAGTATTAAAGGATAATAGTCTGCACTGGGAAACATTCTGTGGTTGGTTTCAGTTTTACCACAAGCAGAAACTGTTTGTCCATGTCTTTTCACTGAAAGAACCCGACCAATCACTGCGTGAAATGTGTCGCTAAAGACCCTTTTGAGAACTGACTGGAACTCCAATGTGTTTCCTGCTGCAATCATTGTCTTTTACTCTCATGAGTCAATCAGTGCCTTATCCTGAGTGCCGGCTTCTTTTAGCGACGCGGTCACGTCTTAGTATTTCTGAAGGTCAGGTTTTCTGGGCCATAATGAATGAGCAAAGTATGCAAACGATTAACATGGTCACAGTACTACACGTACCAGATACCTGCACTCGCCCTTGTGAACAACAAAATACCATTTTCAAATTTCGTTTCTTCTCATTTGTTCTGTTATTGGTTACATTCAAATGTTAAAATGCAGCAAATTTTATACAAAATATAGGAAATTACAGAATTAAAAAATTATTTAAAAATGTATTGTAAATAAAAAAAGTCACTAATGACCCAAGACTATATGATGATGATTGTTTTGTACAGTATAAATGAAAAGTAATGATTTCCATGATGCATAAAGGTATCTCCTGTCGTACAGGTATTTTTACATTTTGCATTCTTTCCTGTCGATGAATAGTAATAAGAAACGAATAAGCGAAATCTGTGAGTTTCAAGGCAGGGCTGCATATATTTTATTTAACGTTTGCCGGAGGGCAGTAGGGCTCGTCCGTACTGTATGTGTTTCTCTCCTCCGAAGATCATAACCAGCCTGCTGAGGTGTCACAAATAGGAGGCAGTCTGCTCAGTACCGTGGTGAGCTGGGAGTCCAGGACGATTCCAGAACCACGGGGAGCACAAATCCACAGCGCTACCTTTTAGCAGCGGTGCTGGGGTGCGCTCTATACACACCTGAGGAGCATCGCACACCGCTGGCTGCCCTACATACAGCTGCTGAACCCAGCTCTCAGGGAGAAGCAGGTGAGTGCAATCCTGCCCTGGGTGTGCAGGCCACCTAATGTTCCAGAAACTGACTTTAGAGTCAGACCTTTAGGGCTGGAAGAAGACATACGGCTCAGGGCTTACAACTGTGGCCCACTTCCTTGAGTGGAGAAAGCCATGTTCTGGACTTCCAGTCTGGGCTATGCTGACATGCTCTTCTGATTGATATACTGTATGTTCATCTACTCCCACTGGAAATAAGTCTGGCACATTTGTTTGATCTATCTATCCATCCATCCATCCGGCTGTCAAAATACAGATTGTTTTAGTTGTATTGCACATGGGATTTCCCGTTCACAGGGCATTACTTTACAGTGTGATTTCTCTCCTTTGTGTTGTTTGCAATATGTGTATTTACCTGGATAACACTCCTGCTCTTAGATCACTTTCTAAGCTGCTAGGTTACTTGTTCTTTAGGTATAGGTTACAAATTTGGGTCCGTAATCCTGTCTTTATTGTTTTGTGTTACTTGCCAGCTGTACCTTACCTTGGCAACTATGATTCTGGCAATCAGGAAGAGTATGAGAATCGTCCAGGATGGTGCTGTCTAACCTCTCTTTAACTGGAGCACTTCATTATTAATTAATGCTAAACCCACTAGTATACACCCAGAGTGTTCAATATTTCTGTGCCAGAACTACCACATGATACACACCCATACCAGATCCAGCCTAGGATGAGGAATATGTGCATACCGGTATCAGAGTTGAGAAAAACATGTGTATCAAAGGAGATGCCAAAAAAATAGACAAGTTATCAAACATATGAGATGATTGCAAAGATTCCAACCACGCAAAGCAATATGCTTTGACAAATATTTCACATTATACAAGATGTCTTCCATTTGGTTAATGATAATTCACAAAGGCAGCTCAAAAAGAAATTTGTGAATTAAAAAAAATAAAACAGGATCTAAAAAATAAATTGAGTCCTAGATGTTACAAGAAATTAGGTATATTTTAATTTTTTTTAGGTTTAAGTTATTTGATTTTTTCAGTGATTAAAGTAGCATATACAGTACTGTATGTCAAGTTGGTTGATTTTACCTGGAGGTGTAATACCTCCGAATTGATGGACAACAACCATAAACAGAAAACATCTCCAAGGGTCTGTGTCTATTGATCTGGAGCAAAAGAAAAGCTTCTATCCCACCAGCATCTGACAGTCCTGACAGATCAGCCAAAGTGATGGAAATAAGAAGCATTCTCAACAGCCAGGCTACTGCAGAAAGCTATGGAACTGCCCCCCCAACCCCGAATACCCAGTCTCATTAAAATGCTTTGAGGCTTGGCATGCAAACAATGTTCCAGGAGGCAAAATAAAACTTATCACATCTTAGAGGACAAGGAAATTGATTGCACTGAAAGTTACAAATTATGGAATTTTCCAATTTGTCACAAATGGTGCTGCTTGTCCACAGAATAAACAGCCTGCTCGTGTCTTCACTTTTCTATGACAACCAAACATTCCCGGTAATAGGTGTCTGAAGCTTTGTGTTTCCTGCTGCAGTAATTGCCCTAATTAAACCGTGCCAACTCAGTACAATTTATGAGGCAGTGCACCCTTCAATGGACTGTGTCCTTTGACAGATATGCATTCTAATTCATGTTTACAGCAGCAGAAAGTGACAAAGGTCACCAGCAGGGCAGCCCACAGAGCGGCCAGAGCTATTTCAGCACCGGGGGAACACCAGTCCTACACTTTTTTGGAGTGGCTTGGCGGAGGCTTTCAGGCATATGTAAGGAGCATCACAATTTCATAGAGAAGGTTTCACATCCTTGTTATTGCTGTGACATGACTATGTGGATTACAGCTAGCTGGTTCTTGGGACTAGGTCTGATAACTGTCTCAAATCGGGAATTGGATCACTTGAATAAAGCAGATCTCTACTCTTCCAGAACTTCCTAAGTGAGCACTAGGGATTCTAAATGAAAGAATTAGGTGCTGTACCACCCACCACCCACATACTATACTCAACAGAGTTTTTGGTTGCTGCGTTTTGACTTTCTGACCCCCTCCCCATTCATTATAGCAAACTCAAGTTCTAAGGTCCCCATTTCCCTCCTTCCGCTACTATAAAATTAAACACCAAAAACACAGCTGGTTTATTCTTTGTCGGAATGATCCCTGAAGCACATTTAGTTGAAGTGCTCTACATCACACAGCAGACTGATCCAGTTCACAGAATCAGTCAGGCACTGAGTGAAAAACATTCCACTAGATGTCCTTCTTTGAACACGCCAGCAACATGTCAAAGCACAGCTCTGGAAAATAACACAAATAAAACTTGTGTTAAACTTGTCACGGTAGTCAGTGTATTATTTGATACCCCCCAACCTCTGGAACCCCAACTGGATTTCATAAGTCAATGAACTATATCACACCGTTGGGGGCCCATGGTAACGGCAGGTGACTCCTTTATACTGCCTAAACCTAAAAGGACACTGCTGTGTAATCAATCGGGCTTAAAAGAACATTATCATGCAGACAGAAGTGCTGGAAATTCATTTTTTAGGCCTCCTTTTGTAGCAATGGACTTCCTACATCACAAGCGGCCTGCCAGGGTTTAAGCAGTCAGTGATTTCATTTTATGCTTTCCCTGTCAGCCCAGCATGTTCGAAACGACTGGCGCTGAGTTGCTGCTGCTGCATAACAGCAGGAACATAACAGCGCTCAATGACAGATAAAGGAAACGATAATGCTAACAAAAGCAGGAAGACCGAGATAAGCATTATGCAGATTAGATGCAAATAGAGGACTGCAATTGGTCGACAACAGGCCTCATAGTTTTTACAGTTGATCTGATGAGCAGGCATGGAGGATGAACAGTATATGTATGTAGCACATAGGCATGTGGTCAGGGTCGGTGCCTGTCCGACCCTGTCATTTGTGTCCTTCCCCTTTATAGCCAGCTGGTGTTGCTGATCCCCTCCTTGTTGTTTGTCCCTTGTGTGCTGTCCATGCTCTGAAGACAGCTGCATAGCTCAGTGGGCTGAGCTTGTGGCTCTGTTCTTTGTGTAATGGGTTCGAGCTTGGCTAAAGGCCGGCCTTCTCTTACGTAGTATTTTTGTTCCCTAGTGTTCCATTTTCCCTTTTGAGTTTTTCAGTTCTAAGTTTACCCTCTTTGTGTTTTTGGTTACTCTGTTCCATTTGTAATCTGAGTGAATAGGTAGGTGTTTTCTAATTTCAGTGTCTGTAGTGTTCCCTAGGTCTGTTAATTATTTCTTCCACCTGTCGCTCGTAGGTCTGTGCCCTCCCCGATTGGTTAATTGATTTGCATCTGTTCCTTGTTTGCGCCGATGTTTCTTTGTATTAAAGTGTTTGCCTTTGTCTGTTTCCTTAGTTAGTCATTGTATGTGAATTGTAGTTTGTTGTTGTGTGTGAATTGTTTTGTATTATATGCTTTGTTTGGTTTCCCTAGTCCTGCTCCCTAGGTTTGTTTACATCCCCAGTTCTGATCAGCCTCCTAATAAACCCCCTTTGTTTGAATCTGAGCCACAATTCTGAGCCCTCATTTTTCCCTGCCCGCACCATGCCACTTCGCCACCAGGTCCATGACACATGTAGGACAAACAGTATATATTTTAATTACAATCAGAAATGAATTTATACTGGAAAGAACAAGAAAACTGCAAAAAATACATGATTTGCATAATCAAAATAATTTCATATCTAAAAATGAGAAAACCAGAATTAACAAGTTTAGCATGCCAAGCAAGTGACAGATCCAATAATCTGTAACCATATCAAGTAACATCTTCGCTAGGGAAGTTAGTTAAACCAAGGTACTTACTTTGGAATAGAATACTTTAGTAGTTGGGTCATTTAGAATAAGCCTCCAAATACAGCCAGTATTAATAATATACGTAAAAAACAATGAAATTAAAGCTTAATTTGCACAAGTAGCAGTACATTGGAATGCTTCTTTTCACATATCCCACATTCCTTTAAGACACACACAACTGTGAGCAAAGTTTGGGGTCAGAACACAGGGTGAACCATTTATATGGCACCCCTGGAGCATTTTGGGGGGGGGGGGGGGGTCAAGGGCCTTGCTGAGGGCCCCAACAGACATGCGACTATTCTGCCTAGGACAGGATCTGAACTAGCAACCTTTCCGATCACAAACACAGAGACCTAATCCACTGAGCCACACGCCGCCCTTAAAAGGGTATGGTGTTTACTACCATCCATCCATTTTCCATAACAGCTTATGCAGTGCAGGGTCACAGTGAGCCTGCAGCATATCGCGGCAAGCTCAGGGCACAAGGCAAGGGACACGCCGGGCAAGATGAGGAGCACATGTAGTATTTCAAAGGATATTCATTACGTAATACAAAGGATAAGCTGATATGTTGTAAGGCAGCTGCTGACACATATTCCAAACAAAATTGTGTTTGTGTGTTGTCACGGACAAGGAAGCATGGGAGACAAGGGGTGAGGTTTATTAAGGGGAAATATACAAAGGGGTCAATCAGGAGACAGCAGGCCCTTCAGGGCGACAGTCTCCGAAAGTCACAAGTGCAGAGTCTCCATGAACCGCCGGCTTGCCGCGCCAGTTTCTCTCCACCTTCTTCCCAGCATGGGACTTTAGCCTGGCAAGGAGAGACTGTCCCACCCCCTAGTAGGGGCGATTATCGAGCACCAGCCGACAGTGAGAAAACCACAGTTACTGTCAGCCCATGTGGTGCTGATCGCCCCCTGCTGGTGTGTTGTGGATTCTCAGTGGGTCGTTGCATCACAATGCCTGTTCTAAAACAAATAGCAAATATGGTGCCCCAACCACGTACATAGTAAGTGTACACAAATGCTCAAGTCAATAAGCCACAGCCCATGACAGATTCAATTAGATCTGGGCAAACGATCACCTGCAGCTATTTTTACTGCCCCTCACAGTCTTTAAAATGTTAAAAAAAATTATCTATGGAGATGAACTGCATTTTTCTATGAATTAATAATGAATATATAACTAATGTTAAACATGAGAAAATGCACTGGTTATATTGATTTCTGTATGCATTTTTTTAATGGAAAAGTCAAATGTAGCAGGTTTATTATTTCATGAGACAGGAATGTAATTATAAAAAAATGTCCCCCGCTGACATGGAGAAGCTCAGATTTGGCCCCCTACAGGAAATAATTGTGCAGGCCTGAATTAGATACAATGTAAGGTAAAGCCATGTTAGAATCAGGACAAGCCAATTTAGATATGGCTCATTTTGACATGCGGTGTCAACTTCATGTGGAGGCCTGCACATTTCATTTCAACATGGATTTTATAAGTATTTGCAAGATTAATTAATTAACATAGCCTGTTTTAATGATGCAGAAACTCCGCTTGAGATGCAACTGTACCATCTACTGACATCAACAAACCATTTATAATTTATGTGCCGGTGCTAGGATCGATGAGAATGCATCTGGCTCATACATACCTGGGGGCATAATACAAAAGTCTGAGGACATGGATCGATTTAAGACAACTCGCGAATGAGATCTAAAAATGGCAAACCCAGTCATCGAGAATTCCCTGCTGAATTAGGCGATCGGTATGCCAGACGACTTTGAGCGAGAGCATTCAACAGGTCAGCACCTTCACTAGGACGCATGCACCTCTGAATTCATTGCCTCTTTCCAAGCCGTGTTATCAATAATGGCTGCATGTTCACTTTAGAGGAGCGTTTCAGCTGTGCATAAAAGCAGGAACTTAACAAAGATGCGGCATTGGATCTTTTGAGGGAAGCCATTGACACAAAGAGAAAGCCACATTCTATTTATTGAATAATATCAATAAGTAGAAAGGAATAATGTATGAAAAAGTGGCATGGAATATTTTAAATATCACAAGCTTTTATAAAACAGGAACCTTAAACCTTAGTCAATATTAAACAACAGCATCACCGCTAATAAAACAGTGCAGTAAAACTCAGCCCTCATATTTCATGCCAATTGGATCAGTAACAGTTTTGTGGTGCCAGAAAAAAACCCATCTTGGTGCTTGTCACTGCCTGTTTCAATGGGAATACGTTCTCTTGTTTGATTCTGAAGACTTGTTCAAGTTGAATGAACATTATTTCCCCTGCGTATGCATCTGTTGGCTGGATTTTTTTCTGCATCTGTATATGAACCATTTATATTCATAATAGAAGTACTTCTCTGGTATGTTATTTTTACATCTGTCTCTGGCTTGTGACAACCAAAGGAAATAGGAACATGAGGATTTCCAGCTCAAATACATTGGTAGCTTTCCACGGATGCTTCAGTGCAAGGCATCAGACAGGAGCTTGTGGGATTCACCGCCTGGTTTAACTCACTGTAAACCAGTGAAGCACAGTGAAATATGCATCATATGGGGAAGTCACTCGTTTCCGCAGCAAAACAAGACTTACCCAACTGACTGATGGGATAAACAGCAGCCTTGTCTCAGTGCCTAGGACCAGAAGGTCACCAGTTTCAATCCCATGCTCAGTGAAGTAGCCTCATCCTCAGTATAAAAGGTGAGCTGGATGGACAGCTGACCCTGTGCTCAGAGAGCAAGATGGGATATGCCAAAAATACACATTCCAATGTACCTGTTCTTGTGCAAAAACAAGCTTCCACTTCCAATACTAATCATGTGTGAAACTTTTGTTTTTTCTGAAAAAAGACCTTGAATGAATGCATAATGGATAAGAAGGAACGGTAGGTCTATGGCTAGAAATGGGTGGGTAAATAACAAATGGCCTACAGAACGACAGAGAACCTGGGCTGTCATAGCAACAGCATCTGACCCTGGCAGAGCTCCTGTGACTCGGCACGCGCCGTTCTGGCGAGGTTCGCTTGTCATGAATCTGCACTCAGATTTTGAAGCCAAAAAAAAATTACATTTCTGAGCATTTCTCTCAGAGGTATGACCCATTCCCCCCCACCATTTCTGCAAAGACAGGATGTTGATGTGTAAATCACACAAGCAGTTCCCTAGGGACAAAAGAATCACTTCCAGTGGAACAGAATGCTAGTTAAAGTCGAATCCCAGGAACATCACTGTACACTGTTAAGTCAATATTCAGTTGAATTTGTATAATTGCATGTTAAGTAAGATGTTGTAAATTTCAGTTAGGACTAGATGGATGGATGGATGGATGGAAACTGCTTACTGGTATAGCATGGATTAGATATCAGAGAAACTTCTATAAATACTCCAAAAATCCAGCACTTTACAAGATGAAACAAACCTGATACCACTATGCAGCTCCACAGTCCATTCAGAGTTAAATTCATAGGGTAACCCAAGGCCGAACTCTGACAGCTTCCCTGTACTGTTCTCAACAAACTCGTCGTGTTTGTGGTGGGTGTTCTTGCATTCATTTGACTGGTAATTGTAATTTATTTGCATTTAATTGTGTTAAAAATGTTTCACATGGACATTGTCATTAAATGTTTTTTTCTTAGCTTTGTATTCTTTGTTCTGGCACTTGATGAACCAAAATATATTCAACTCTTTTCTCAGCACAGACTGTAAAAGCCAGGCATGGCACCTAGCGGATCACACGCTCCTCAACTTCACTGAGATTGCTTATTTGACTCCTACATCGACAGACATGCACGGGGACCGGCTTCTTACTAATCTATGATTATGCCACCATGTATATTATTATAAATTGATGGAAAGAATGGAAGGAAGTGGCAAATGATGTGCTTTCAGCACCCTTATTTATTATTCTAAGTTGCTTTCCACATGGTATTGATTTTCGTTTGCTCCACATGAGTGACCTGACCACCTCCATCTTCTCAGGCTGCATGGTGTCACATGGGTTTGCAGAGTGGTTGCTATGCTGAGCTCCTGATCCACAGGGCAGGGAGAAAACAGCGGACACCTCACCACCTGCTCTCTGCACTCCCGTAGCTCCAGCACTGTTACTCGGCAACGTAGGAATTTTTGTATTCATATTCTTTTTGCCTCTTCATATGATGCACCTTATATAGTTTATACTCTTCACTAGGTATACTTGTTATACTAGGTACCAAAATATCTCATCATGCTTGCCAAAAACAGGACTACATCTCCAAATGATTTTTGTTAAACATATTCATTGTGGAAGAGAAGTACTTTTTCATGATTTCATTACCTTAGCTCAAATAAGCATTCTCTAATAATTATCCAAATATCATATACATCACAAACAGAGCCATAAAGCCCATCGTTTTCAGAGGTGTGTAGTTCAGGTCTAGAGAGTAAAAATCTAGAACAAGATTTTGTTCTAAATAACCAGTTGAGTACTGTGACTGTGACTCTTTATAGTTGGTCGAAACAAAATCTCATTCTGGACTTTTAATCTCTGGACCTGAATTACCCACCTCTGATCATTTTCAAGTACTTGTAATGCAGGGCCCAGAACAAAATCACTAAGTGTGCCTCTGAAACTAGTGAGGCAACTCAATCCCCACAACCATGTCAGGGTCATGGGCTGATTGGCTTCCATCTGGGGGTCGCATTATTAATTTGATATTTGGGAACTATGCAACCCCCAGCACCCTTGTGAACCCGGGTCTTAGTAATTGTGAGAATTTTTCCGATTAGAGTAGCTGACTATAAACCTGGAACAGTGTGACATGTGCGTAGGACAGGGAATAATACGTTTGTTAGAGATGGAGTTTTCCTTTTCAGTGTTCACATAGACTGGGCAGGAACAGCACTATGAAAGACACTGGGGACCAGGGGCTGATTAACATCTCTGGGGACCCTAGGCCGACATGACTAGCATAGCCTATAATCTGTCCCTGCTGGGGACACTTCCTCATTTAGGCTGGAGGAAGAGAAAGCTGAATTTAAGAGTGGGCGTCAGGGAAAGGTTAACGAATAGGGAGACGGGACCTTCTAATAGTAATATTACAAACTCAGATTAATGTCAAAGCAGATCTATTCAGACTATACAAGCCACACTCTCCATGTTTTATAATCGTAAACATGTCACAGGCTTCAGCCAGGAACTTCTAAACTGTCTTACACCTATAATAATAATAATAATAAAATAAATACTAATAATTATCAACAACATTGCCATTATGAAATATTTCGCTGGCACACACTCATATTTAAAATCTACCCGCGCCACAATCAACTGCACCATTTCCACCCACCTCATTCTAGCCACAGCCATCCTGTAATAAGGTTTCAGCGAAAACATCTTGCAGATCCATTCCATGTTTGTGTTGTAAGGCACTGCGTTAGGTTGCCTGCCAAATGCACAAAGTAATTAATTAACGATACACCCAATCATGGCACCTTAAGCCATCTAGTACCCCCCTGCACTACAATGAATGTCTCAAACCTGCCCTCCGTTAGTGGTGGTATTCTACTAGCTGAACAACATACCATTATCTTTCAGCACTGTCTGAAAACCCAGCTCTAATGACATGTTCCATTCTCTCAAACTCCTTCCTACAACCTCTGGAGACCTGTCACTAAGCAATTGAACAGAATTCTGGTTGGCTTGACCGCATTTGGAACCACGAATAAAAGTCCAACCGATCTTTCCTCCACTGCTACATAGCATTAGCATAGCATTAATCCTAATTAAATTAATCCTGCTTTTTTGTTTACCAGGTATTGCTATGTATCATAGCTTATAAAGGGCATAAGGGAATGAGACAGAAGAGGCAGGCAGATGAAAAAAGGCAGCCAACAAGTTCTGCCCAGACCTTGTTTCATGAATTTGTGAGTTTCTTTTTCTGCTTGTTGCAATTTCTGTTGCATAACATTTGGTGGTCAGCACAGCCTAGTACTGAATCTGGATATGTGTTTATGCATGAATTAATGGATGGATGCATGGAACAATTGGTGGGATTTCAGGGTTCTTTCTCAGTTTAGTGTTTCTGTATACCTGTGACTGTACCCACTGTTAAATCACTATGCTCGCATAAATCAAACAAGCCGTATGCAATTGTTATCTATATATTTAAAATTCTTTTCACGTTTGAAACGGAAATTACGTATGACCACAGAACGTATTATAATACACTACGTGCGTATGACTGGAAACAACGCACCTACCGCTTACATTTCATATGAAGACGGTGTAGGTGCCGGGTACTACTCACTTCGTTTGTGGACGCCATTTTTATATTGTCTTTACGAATTGTTATTTTTTGTGTGAGCGTTATTTTACTGTTATTGAAAAGAAATAAACGTCTATTTGGTAAGTGATTATTTAAGAAAACTGTCATTGCAACTAATGGGCAAACAAAAACTGTTCCTTACCCAAAAGCACTGCAGGAGTACTCAATGTATCTTTACTTCTTAATGTTAATGTTTTACTGTTTAATACTTCTACACTTCTTATATGTCATTCAAATTCTCTTACGGAAATGTTTTACTGTTTACTAATTTATACGCTTCTTATATGTAATTCAAATTCTCTTACCGAAATGTTTTACTGTCTACTAATTTATATGCTTCTTATATGTTGTTTAAATTCTTTTATCAAGATGTTTTACTGTTTAATGATTTATATTTATATGCGATGTACTTCTTATATATTACTTCAGAATCTCATATGATGATGTTAATAATGTTGTTCATGTTGACTCCTATGTTATTGTAAATGCTCTTTATTTGTTGAAAAATAAAATTGGTGATTAACAAACTTATTTTCCCCCCTTGCA
>JAODKL010000107.1:18494474-18504508 GCA_026780765.1 Petrocephalus schoutedeni
GCGGCCGAAACAGCCGAATCATGGAAGTGGGCTGACCGAGCCGCTCAGCTAAACTCCAAACTCAAACGGACGTGAGCACTGCTGGCAGCTCACACTGCAGATGGCACGCAGAAATTACCCATAAATCCTTTACACTTCAGAACACCCAACGATGCCAAGAGTACAGTACCAGCGTTCCAGCATGCCGGACTATATCGCCTCGATAGAAACAATCTTAGCATTAACTATTTAAAAGCAGGAGGTCTATGTTATTATGCTTTTTTTAGGAGTCGATCTGGAATATTCTCACTCTAGTACTTACATTCTAGATTTGCCATGCAAACTGGTCCTTCTTTAAATTCTGCGAGGACTGCAGTATTAAAAGAGCCCCAACCCTCTAGCCTGATTTTGTCAGGTTACAAATACTGGAAGTGGCCATGGTAATGCTGTCACTTTTCTGGTTTATTTAATTCACCGTCTTCCGTGTGGAGGGGGAATTCTCTGTGACATGCGGCACTGACAGTTTTGTCTGACATGGAATGAGTGACAGTGGCGGAAGGCCGGAAAGGTGTAGGCTGCCTGCTATCCGGAAATTCCACTCTACTAAAGCCAGCTGCATTCTTGAATTTTCTCAGCAGCATGGGACATGGAAAAAAGTTGGAAAATAGATAAAAAGAAAACTTATTTTAAAGTGACAAATGTTATTAATAATCATTGTTTTAGTTTGTTTTTCAGAGGTCATACACAGGGGTGGGGCCACAGGGGCACTGGCTCAAGGTGAAAGCTGATTGACCTCAGAGTGCCACTCACCTATTCAAAACATATTATTAAAGATGGCATGAACTTTTGCATGAATAATGCCCCCTTTTATGTTTCCCTCCTTAGAAAATCCTAGAGTGTAGAGATCCTACTGTTAAATCACATATAAACAAAAAACACAAAAAGGCTGGGGTTAAGTGATTAAGGGTGTAGAGGTGTAGGTAACAGTATTTCTGAAAAGAATATTATGGTCCTGTTTCATAAGTTTAGTAATGGAAATGGCTTCAGGGAGACATCCTGCTGTAACAGTAACAAAAGGTACCAGGCCACACAGGGGAAGGTTAAAGTAAACGAAAACAGCTGCGGATCCTGCTGTTCCCAGACCAGTACAGAACACCATGGCCGCTCACACTGTTTTACAGCCGACAGACGCAGTACCGACAGTTACAGGGGAGCCGGGAGCTCAGTAATATATAGTAAGAATAGTCAGGCGCCTGTGTGGGGGCGGCCCTGACGCGAGTCTGGTGGGCCCATACTGATGTACTGCCCTCGTCCCGCCCATCAGATATCTCTAATGGGGAGATTAGGGGTGTGTCATCGCCTCGCAGTGGGGTCAGGGGCCATGGCCATCAGCAATGGCAGGCCCCTGGGAGAGACACGGAGCTGGCTCGGCACGCTCTCCGCCGGAAAGCACCATGCGTCGCCCTGCGCTAATCCAGTTAAGCGGCTTGCAAAAAAATGCTTTTCCTAATACCTCTCCCACATTAGCACGGGATGAATGTCGCCCGGCCAGATGGAGGTGAGGATGGGGCTCTCCGTCTCGCCCTGCAGTATGAACAGTGAGCGGGAGGCACACTTCAGGGGGGAGGGGAGTCACAGGGGATCCAGCTCTTTAGAGTGGACACTTGCGATCGGGTCAACATGCCACATTTGCATCGCTAAACATGTACATCAGTCCCGACTATTGCATTAATAAAGATGCTATGATGCTATATTTTCCATTTGCGTAGGTACACTGGAATGCTTCTTTTCGCATTTCCTACATTGCTCTCCTATGAGGCACACACAGGATGCTCCACAGAGAGCTGGACGCACGCAATGAATCTCTTTCCTGCCTATTCAGTCTGGGGGAGGGGACTGGATTTCTGTCTCTGTAACTGCTCTCTGTTCACAAGAACAGGTTTGTCACATGGGGACACAGGAACTAAGGAGGTGATTTTAAAGCAATAAAGTAAACAAATTGGCAATAATCCAAGGAATCGCCCCACATTTTGGTCTTTCAGTGTATGCATTAAGGAGATCTTTGAGGGCAAAACCTGGTCCTTATTGCTTTGCAGCATGTTTCATACTTTTCAACACAATCCTTTCCCCTCCCATATAAGATCAAGCAAAATATTACCCTTTATAGGCTGGACACAGGTAATCTGTTTTTCAATATCCAGAAGAAGCTGCTTTGCCCTAAATCAGTGTTTCTCAATCCGGTCCTCTGAGTCCTCCAGCCACTCGAAATTTTTATTCCCTCCCAGCTCCTGTATCACCTGTACTACATATCTAGCATTCTTTATTGGTGGGAGGGGGGGAGCAAAAATTTGGACTGTCTTGGGGTCCCCAAGGACTGGGTTGAGAAACACTTCCCTAAACAATAAATATTTTCATTAGCTTTTTATGCCGTTTAACTTATTTAGTGGCCTATTTAATCTACCCAAGGGTATTACGGTATTGTTCCTCTAAGAAGAAAAAAAATTGTTGCCACACTGTCACAATCCATCTCTGTCACTCCTGCCGTGTTCCCTTTTGGCCAGCAGGTGTCTCTGCATATCATCCCGATTCCTTCCCTCTTGTAACAAATCACTCATACCTGTCCCTCACCTGACCCTTATATATGTTTGCTGTTCTTTAGTTTGGTCATTGTAGATGTTAGTCCTTTCTATGTTAGTGGTTGCACTGGTCCCTGTGATGCTCCCTGTGGTCTTTCCTAGTTGTTCCTCCCAGTATCTTGTTTGAGCCTCGCGGTCCTTTTGTTTCTGTTCATATATGTTTGGTCCCATAATAAATCCCCTTTTTGTTCATCACAAGGCTACCCTTAGGTGGTCATCTTCCCTGTCTGCCATCGTGACACACATTGTCCTTATTCATTAGCATAATTCAGTGGTCAGTAAGAAAAAGAGTTGGCTATATACTAGTTGCAGAACTGATTTACTAAAGGTAGTTAAGTAACATACCTACCAAGCTAATATTACAGCCAAGACCAAGAAGCAGCTATGTCCAGTTAAACAAATGTTGTTTTCCAAGCCAACATTAAAACACCTACTATAAATCTGCTATGAACATTAATCTGAATAAAGCAGTTTACTGAGTAGTTAATAATGTGAATCTGGATCAGTGGGCAGCCCTGTTGCCTCATACCTGCAGCGTTAGGGCATTTAATCCCTTCCCAGTGTGTGTGTGTGTGTCTGTGTGTGTGTGCGTGTGTATGTGTGGGTTGAGTTTGCATGTCCTCCCTGTGTTACATGGGTTCCTTCCAGGTTCGGGCCTTGTTACATGCCAGGTCTGGTTTGTAAACACAGTTCAAAGACATGTAATTCTGTGTGCTGGTGTTTCTAAATTACCCAGTGTATGTAATTATGTGACTGGTGTGTGTGCCCTGTGATTGTTTGGCAACCATTGTATTGAGGATGCGTGCTTTGTGCCCTGTGCTCCCAGGCTTCAAGCTACCCCCCCACTCACTTTTTGCGAGTGTGAATGATGTCTCCCTGAGAGTAACAGTTCATTTAGAACACAGGTCAACCACTTCTGACAAAAATGAGTTTTGTTTTTTTCTTTCTTTCAAGCTGATGTATGGGTTCACGCATTTCCATGGGAGATAATGCAGGGTGCATCACCTGGTGACCCAGGGTGCTCTTGGAGGGGGACAAACACTCACAAGCCATCAGCTGAGGGGGTGCCGCACCTGGGCCAGGCGCTCGAATGCCCCCCTCCTTTCCCCCACTCTGACATCACAACCAGAAAAGAATGGGCAGGAGCCTTGCTGAAAGAGGGATGCCGTGAACAGATGGCAGGGAAGCGCGTGGGTTTTTGGGCTCATTGTGTTAGTGGAGAACACCCATATTTTTTTTTTCACAGACAAGCCCTGTGTGCAAACCAGACAAGAATAGTGTCTGCAACGTAACCCGAGTCCGCCCTTAAATAATTAAACTTGCATTTGCACCAATAATTGTGCCAGCTGAATTCTTTATTCTTGATTTTATTATCCCAGCAGTGTAATATCGACAGATGTCTGTACTATAGCCAAAAACGTGCACTAGCATTTATATAATTTTGGCCTCTGTGGATCACAGGAGCAGTCCGGTACGACTGACCAGCCCGGCCATCCATGAGGCCAGGCCATTAAGCATGGCTGCAAATCACCCAGATTTACCTCAGCCACCGTTCCAGCTATGTAACAGCTCTGTTTACTGACTGGACGCTGCAGTGTCCTTCCATAACTGGGGACCAGAATAGCCCGGCAAGTTTTGCTTGTCTCCGGAGGAAGGGCTGTCCTCCAGATACTTCACCTTTCAGCCGGGTGGCATTTTGACACCTTCTCACCCCAGACCGACACGATGACTAAGCCCACTGATTCGGCCTTATGTGGCGTGGAGCTTTACACGTGTGCAGCTCGGTAATCCTCTGGCCTGACATTGCATCCTGCCAGCCGTCTGGCTGCCTGGCACCCATCTCCGTGGCAGATTTCCTTCCAGCAGGAGGTGGAAATGAGCCCTCTGTCCAAATGTTCTCTTCTGTCTGCCTCACCAGCCACCTGAGTAGCCCCCCCCCTCACCCTGTGAGGAAACCGCAGAAGAGTACGTCTCATCCCCACAAAGTCCAGGACACCAAATACACCATCTCGGAATATCTCTACGTCAAACATGCCATGACACTGTCGTAAAGAATAACGCGCACGCTCACATATGGCTAACGGTAATTAAATGCCTCGTGTGATTAATGCGACAGCATCCATTAACCAGCGACATGACAAACGGCGCTGCGTGCAACGGCAATTATTGGGAGACACGTCATGGGTGAAATGTTGCTACTCAGTTAATTTCTGGGCCAAAAAAAGCCCAGTTTGAGTATTGGTGTTCATCGGTGCATCAATCGTGCTTCGCCATCAATTTTTATTATGCCATCATTATACAAGTCTCATATTTTACGGGTAAAGGTCTGACAAATTTTCTTCTAGCAATTTGATAATTATATGTGTACATATTTTGTAGCCTCAGTACTGCCATAATTCAGTATATTCTGTGTTCATAAGAAGGTAGACTGGAGATAAACCTTGGAATAAATGGGCATTGATGTTTTATATGGCTCATCGCAGATTTCTGGCCTCATATCATGTACAGCATTATTATTTCATGTCCTTCACTCATCCCACTTCCCTTCGCTACCGTGGCTCGTCTCCGAAGCAGCGTGTTGGATGAGTGGGCTATTCCACACCATGGCAACAGCACTCTATGACACATTTGGCCTCTTGAATACACAATTCCAAATCAGCATCCATATCTACGGCCAATTTGGCAAACATCTGCGCCTAGGATTGAGGGACAAGGATCCATGTGACTGATGAGTCCCCAACTCACACATAACCCCTTTATCTAGCATTTCATGCACAGTGGGAGGCAATCAATAGATGTGGTTAAAGCCAAAGACCTCGACAGGAAACATTATTAGGGCTGAAGCCACACAGAGTATCATTCCGCAGTAAATCAGTGGCAGAACTGAAGTGGACTGTTTTTTTTATGAGAGAGAGGGATTGAATTTGTCCAAAATGGTTCTTCAGAGGACAATAATCTGAGCTGGAATGTGCAGTGGGCCTCAATGAATGGAGAACGCCACTAAGCTGGATTGGCTCTTACCCATGAGTCAATATTAAGCTCTACTTATTTACAATCTGATGGATCATCCTGGCAAACTATTGTTGTTGTTTTTTTTAATTATTAAAGAGAAGGTGGGTACAACTGCTCATCAATTGCAGATCGGACAGAAACAAGCGAGCGGGCAGCATTGAACATGTGCCATTTATGATCGGTGCTGCTTAAAAAAAAATGCACTCAGATACTAAATGATTAGTAGGTAGACATCTGCGTTAGTAGAGCGTGTCTTCAACTAGGGAGTGGCAGGGCATCAATAGGCCGTAATTAATGAAACCCGATAAGAAGTGCTCCAGGTCGCCGGGGGAATCACACGTTCATTGTTTCATTCCGAGTTGTGCATGGTGGATTTTTAAACAGAAAACAGAAAAGCAGTCATGGTATCACAACCACTGAATTAGCTGTCCTAGTTTGTTTGTGAGCTCCTTGGTGAAAAAGGGTAATGGTTAAATGTGAAGGTCAAATAATGCATTTTAGTAAGCTGTACCTATACAAATCTTTTATTATAAAAGAAAAACTCCATTCTGACTTATCCTGATAATTATTTTATTTTGGGCCTTTCTGGAACTGGAACCTACAAGCTTTCTTAATCTGCTAAATAACACTTCTCCTGGATGATATAAAAATGTGTGCATATATAAAGAGAATAGAGACCCATTCAAAATGTTGCTCTTTTCCTCTCTTTCTCTTAACTAATCAGCCATCATTAAGCTGTTGAATGAATTGCACAGTTCAAATCACTTTAAACTGAACACAAACAATTTGAAACAGTTTTTTCTATCGATCTTAGGCCATGGAGGATTAAAGAAACTTGATTAATAAATATTAATAATCTGACTACTTTATTTACAGTTATTGGATGTAGGTTTTACTTGCACAGATGCACCTGTCGGGTATATGCAGGGTAGGGTTGTCGAGGAAACAGCATCAGTTAAAACTATTCACGGCCAACATGAAATTGAAAAGTGAGGACCATGTAGAAAAAATAAAATGTACATGCCCAAAATATAGCTTACTTGTACCTGTTCTTTTACAATGGAGGAAGGGTTTTAGAGGAAATATAGTCAAGCATTTACTGGGAAACCAAACCCATAATCTCATAAACTTTTCAGGAGAGATAAGATCACATATGAGCTAAAGACCCCAGCCAATGGAACTAATCAGATTATTGCCACAGATCAATAGGGTAAAATCATTCTGGTACTGGAGTCAGATGTGGCTCGATAAGTTCCATGACTAAGTAGATGGTAGTGGGTCTGGTTGTCAAGGCCCCACTCTGGGAGAAACACAGACATTTTTTGGGGTGTCTTGATGAAAATTATATGACTTGTGGTATTATGCTCAACAAACAGTCCCACAGATAGATACCATATGACTCATACAGGAATCACGTCATTCGTGCGTCACTGCACGCAGTGGTAAGGATGTATCTAAGGTGCTCTGTAACACCAAAACACCCATTCCTATTGGCCAGATTTGATTAGAGAGTGAGGTTCAGCAAAACTATTTAATCTGAGAACTACACTTAATTTCGTTGGATAATCCAAAATTACTTTTACGATGACTCCCAGGAGGGCATTCTTACTGAGCGGCCTGGCTTCACTCTCTCAGCATGTTGCAAGTATAGACAGTTAAAATAACCGTAAAGATCCCTATTACAGCTTACAACCAAAAGTACATCTGTCTGACTTTGGGCATCCTTGTGGAGGCTTATGTAATAATACCCTTCCTACACGAGTTAAATCTTAAGTCTTTGAAGATGGAGAGAGATGCTAACAGTGCAATCCACTCTGGCCCAGTGGCAGTCCCGAAGGGCATTCTGATAGGAGAGATGGGGAAATACAGAATGGCACATATGAGATGTATGACACGGTCTAGTCACCACTCACACCCCAGTTTGTCATTTGAGCGCACCGATTGCAACAGAGCTCCAAAAAACAAACATCTCATTAGCAGTAGATGGGTCTTTGGTCGTGCCAAAGACGTGAAAGCTACTAAACCCTAAGATAAAGCAGGAATTCCCAGTTTCCAGTTACTGCCCTCCCATTTGACAGCCACAGAACAATAATATTTCTTTTTTAAAATAAGAACACGACAGAGAATTAGAAAAAATACTTTGATGCCACTTTCTAAAACATCAGAAGATGAAACAAGGAAAGCAACTTAAAGCATGTTTGAATATCTCACAGAATAATAAAAGCAGAAGAGGGAGACACCAAACATCACTTACAGTACGCAGATTTTTGGAAAATGCAAGTGAACTGACTACCTTATGATATCTTTCCAAACAAGATGAACCAAGTAGCTATCACATACAGTACCTTTCTCATAAAGTGGCATGGCTCAAACTTGCTACTAATGAAATATTACAATGTCCTGGGTTTTTTTAAATCCTTTATTTGCCCAAATCCTAGAGAGGCAATTGATAGCAAGTGTTTTCCCAAGAACTAAATGTCTACAAATGTGTTTTGGCTACACCTTATAATGAGTGAAGCGGATGAAGGCATTTCCTATTCATCTTGCAACAGTAATTATGAAGATTGTACTTGTAAATGGAGAGAGTGCTTATCTAGCAGACACTGCACAAACTGCGGTTGGTTCCACCACCCGCTGCAATCCAGGAGCTTCAGGAGATTTGATCAGGCATAGCAGTTCCTGGGGTCCTTCTGACAGAATTAGCAGGTTATTTTAATGGCTATCAAAACACTTAATGTTCATCTTACTTTAACTGTGGAGAAATGCCTACCTTTATTACCAGACAGCAGTTCGTTAAAGCTTAAAACAGTGAGTGAAGGCAATTAATACTTTGTGTAATTTATTGAATTGAATTCCTGTGTTTCACAGAGTACAGATCAGGGATTTCATGAAAAACAGAAAAACTGCAGTGTCTGTTGTTCTTATTTGGAGCCAATTTTTAAAATATGTGGTTATGTTACTATTATTATTGTTCCGTGCCTTTTGATATTCAAATAATCTATATTCTGGTTTAGAGAGGATTAAACCACTTGATATATTAAGTTTTCTCTAATTTGTGTTCATTTGCATGAATTAATTCTTTTTCCTATTAATGTTTTTCAATATTAGACAAATACTGTGAGGATTATGAAAATCAATTGACAGTTTTAAAAGGAGAACAAAACGTGAAAATGAAAAAAAAAAGTATGATTTTTAACGTAGAGGCAGGGTACTTTTAACATCGGCATGGAAACTGATAGGCATCATTGTGGCTCAGTGGGAATCACTGTGTTGCCTCATACCACCAGTGTGGTTCATTCGAATCACACTCCTGCAGTTTACTCCCTCAGTCCAAAACCACACTGTTCTCTAAATGGGTGTCCCAAACTTGCCCTCTGTGTGTGCACTCAGGGATGCACTGGTGTCACACCCAGCATAACCCTGCCATGCACCCTACACTACCAAGGATACTACAGGCTCCAAATCTCAGTGACCCCATACTGGATAAGCAGACAGCATATGGATGAAACCTGACTACAGGAACCGTAGGTTTATTTTTCAGCTAATCCTGGGCAGTGCCTGTCCAGTTATGGTTTGTATGCTTTATAAGGCAGCAGAACGCAGTGGCACCTTCTGAAGGGATTCTCATGCAAACTGAAACACAAGGAAATGGGAATCTGCTGGATGGGGAGATCCCCCCCACAGGGGAATGCTCGAGCATGTGGGAAGCAGCACAATCGCACACGTGGGCCGGCAATCACTACGGAAAGTGTCCTACAGCCCATCTGGATGCTCTTGCCCATCTCTCTTGCCATTCCCAGCTTCGCCTACATAGCATTCGCAAACAATTGTAACAATTGCCCTAAAAATCGGACAAGCAGAACAGAAAACTCAAGAAATAAGAAACATCACTAAATCCTTAAGGAGTGGGATTAATGAAACCGTTTGCCAGCATCAGAGAAAATTAGAGTTGGAAGCAGAGGGGTGGGTGTGGGTGCAGTGGGGGGGGCGTTTTTGTTGATGTTGGCATGCTTTCTCTGTTGCAGCTAAAAGCACATTAAGTACTTTGCTAGTATTACATAGCATCTGCTTATACAACCAGTTAATCAGTTTTGAGTTTGTCTGGCGCGAATGCTGGACGAAACATACGAGTGGCAGACTTGTCCACATGGCTCTCCAAGGATGGCACCAGAACTGGAGCGAATCCAGAGGCCCCACCAAAAACCCAGGCTGTTCACCTCACTTACACACCAACTGCTAAAAGGTTTAACCCCCACAAGAACCCATTCATACTCGCGCGCCACTGCAAGCAGGAGAAATTATTTATTTCTCCACACTCGTCAAGGGGAGCTGACTTTCAGAAATTACACCATTTATTCGCTCAGCGGATATCCTTGCATGGGCCACTACATGCACCACGATTACGCG
>JAODKL010000107.1:18507584-18518883 GCA_026780765.1 Petrocephalus schoutedeni
CACTTACATGTGCAAGCATGGAGAGAACCGATGCAAGTCATTTGACATAATTACAGTACTGTGTAAACCCCTTGACGCCAAAGAAAATTGTATTTATATAGACATGTATCAGCCTAGCGATTTCAAAACCTCTTCTGAGACCACCCCAGGATTTGCATCCCATGTGGCCTGCTTGTTGAATTCGACCACCAGCACACCTTGTTTAGCTAATGAATACGTGTTGAAGTCAACTGACTAATCAGCTGGTGGTGAAATTGAACAAATATGTGTAATGGTTGCCCCTGGTGAGAGGTTTGGAAACAAGAGCAATGTTGAACAATATTTCAATAATTTTTGGAGAACAGAAGAAATCCATGTTTTATGTTATTATTGTTTATTTGAATTTATTCTAATATTAGTTTTTGTCTGCACAAATTGACATTTTCTGCCCACATAAATGGCTTTAAACATACATAGTCTGACAGCCTAAGACTTTTGCGCAGCACTGTGCGACACTGGCTTCTGTACTTTTAATTTTCACATATGTCCAAGTCTACTGGTGCCAGTTTAAAAGAGAGAGGAATAATGTTCTGACTAATGAAGAAACAATATAGCGCAACAGTCGGTTACAAGCCTAAGTTGTACCAGGGCCATGTCATTTGGAACCCGACTGGGACCCTTTTTCGAGCTGAATACATTTGTTCTGCCAGAAGAGGGCTAATCAGTGCAGGCTTTCCTCGGCTGCCTCTCTGTGACTTTCAGGTACATGTCAGTTACTGGCTGTCTATGGCGAGGATCCTCCCGTCAACGCTCAGGCCTCCTACACAATGGCAGTTGATGTGCAGTGTGAACAGAGAGTAGGCAGGGATGTAAACTGGGGGATCACATTATGCCCTCTGCCTCCCTGGCAGGCTCCAGGCCTCCGTGATAGGGCAAGACTGACTGGTATGAAAAACGGGGATCTGCCCCCACCCCCGTCTCCATTCCAGCGGCTTACAGTACACCACCCGCTCCTGCCACCCACCCGCTACAAAATGACAGTTCTGCCCATCTGCTTGTCCCCTTTTTTAATTGGCCATTTGGTCTGAAAACTCTTGAATGTGTTCCATTGCATTGGCACTATAGATTGACCTGTGATTGCCTCAGATATGCTGCAGTTTCATTCAGTCCTGTGATTCAGCTCCAAGTTGTGATTGGTGGGTGGCTGCTGCCAAGCACCTCAGGCAAAGTGCTAAGGGTTTGCTAGCTTGCTAAGGTCCCCAACTTTTCCCATCACTGACTTACACCTGGGACTTTCAGGTTCAGCTACATGGGTGTGCTAAGAAGTGCTGCTGGGGCCCTTCCTATATGCTGATAACACCTCCCGACATGTCACTCGCCACCCTCAGCCACTAGCCAGTAACCTGTCAGGATGCAAGCCTTTGTCATTTGTCATCATTGTAATGGCAACTATCTGGTGATCACTGCAGGAGGTACCTCTTGTTCTGATGGCTAACAGAAAAGCAAAAGGCTTGAATTGAAATTTCCTTCATTGAAAAGTGAAACTGGGAGTGTCATCACTCTCAGTCCTGTTTTCCAAGCCTGACTTAACAATGTAGTTTTAATATGCAGTACACAGATCTCAAGACATTGCCTTTTGGCCTAGATCCTTTATCAAATGTTAACACATTATACATTACAAAATAAACTACCTGTACTTAAAATGGAAACATAAATTACTGGCTTGATGCACAAACAGATGTATGCTGGCAGAAGGCTTTATACTTGTATAAACTTCTTATTGTTTGTTTATTAATTGTGCTGACAAAGAAATTGCATATTTTTCTTTAAAATGCGCATTTTTCTTAAAATTTCTAACAATAACTTTTACAGCCTATTTAAATTCAAGCTATCCATCACCATGCAGGGATCCTCTGCCACGCATCCGGCGGGAGGAACGACCCATCATGTGAGCTGTGAGGTGCCAACCCTTTCACGGGCATTTATTGGTGAAATCGGGGAATCACAGGAGCCGGACACAACAGGTAACATCTGACAACAACCGACCGGGCAAACAGGACTCAGACCAACTAATAAAGGGCAGGACATCAGGGAACAAACACGAGGCAGGTGTGCTGGGCTAAAAAGGGGAGAGACATGAAAGGAAAAGCCAAATGAGGACCAGGTGAGGCTGATTAAGCCCCGCCTGAGGGAAACGCTGGGAAACAGACATGCAGGGCGGGGCTGATCGTGACACCCTCCATATTTGTTCAGTGGAAAATGCATTTCCAAGATATCGGAAACTGAGCAATTAATTTTTGCTAGAAGGATAATTTCTGTGCCTGAGTAACTGTCATGACTGGCTGCTTTATTTCATAATTCACTATTTTCACATGAAATGTCATCGGCAGTGTGCTGCAAGTGTTCTGTAAAAAAATCCATTTGGACAAACTCCTGATGTTATATATTCAGACAAGAGGCAGGGTGAATGAGCGGGTAGGTGGGTGAATTTGACTGATGATTTTTTTCCCCTTGACAGAGCAGCGTGAGTACAACAAGCCAGCATGCAACAGGGCAGGAACAAAATGACATATGCATACTCTGCTTCCAGAAACAGATGGATTCCATTACTGGAGGGGGTTATCCTTACATTAGAGGTTGACTTAATACTATAAAACAGGTACACATATATGACACTGATAAGTAATCATACAAAGTAATCTTTACATAATAATTTAACATATTAAAATTACAGTCATATTCCTGCAGTTATTAACCAGCTCAGTTGTGAGTTTAATTTACACACTGTAAAATTCCTAACTGCGAATCCCATCCATCCCATTTGATCACAATTGGTATCTACTGTATTTGCTCATTAATATGTTTACTCTTAGTATGACATGTTTCATACAGTAAGTGTCAGAGTTGCTGCGAGGAGCCCCAAGCTAGCCAAAATGGAGGGACGGATCACCGGGTGTAGTTGCTAAAGTGCGTTAAAAGTCCATTCAGCAACTGGCCAGACTGGTCATAAACAAATAGCCTCATGACCTTCCTGCATGCTGTATCACATGCTGTATCCTGCATTAGTGTCTGTGCATGCTTGGGACCTTTGATGGCATTGATCTCCACACCAAGGCTGTGATATTTTGTTATGGGTCAATGCTCATCAGGTCTGACTAATTATTTGATTTGCAATATTACAAAGTTCATAGTTTTTTTGTACTTTTAAATGCAATTTGCTTATGTGTCCCTGGTCCACATTGCTCTTCAGAATCACATTTAATTCATTATCAGCAATGGATTTTTCTCAAATCTTTTCAATCCAGCAGCAGCAGGATACATGAATGTGCAGCACTGATGTAACAATTGATGACTTTCTCTGAATTAAACATAAAGACTCATTCACAGATACTGAAGGTGTCATTGACAGTATGTCTAGACTTGCACAATAACTGGAGCAACAGACATGTTCTTTAATAGACAAAGCTGGAACATATTGCTTTGACTGGAAAGTGCTGCATGACCCATCAGAGATGTGGAATATGACGCTATACAGTGTTTGGCCCCAGAGCTACATACTGCTACACAAACTATGTATATTTTGTACCCATGAACTATGTCACTTTCATTTTCTTCCTTAGTTAATGTTCACCTTAAACAAAAAAGGGAAACAGCTTCCAAGGTATATTAGCTCAAATTATATCCATATATCTTTATTTTATCCTCCAAAAAAGTGTCATTCAATCGTATTGCAATTGCAATTGTATATCGATTATCAGCATGTTAATGATGTACGGTAATTTCCTCAGTATTGTAAAAATCTTTTACGAATGAGATGAGCATTACACAATGGCTAAGACACGTCAGGATCACACATACAACACAGGTAAGGGCAGACACAACTGTCGGGAGCATAACAAGTATTTACATCAAACACAGCATGATACACACATTGGTGCTACTGTATTTACATGGCCCCTGAGCATGCCAGGATATGCAGATGGCTCAGGTACTACAAAATGCATTTTAGAATATTGTGATAAATATCGATATTGTGAACATTTCTGAAGATATTGTGATATAAATTCTAGGGCTTATTGCCGAGCTCTAGTCAAACCTGTTCCCTGTTATGAACAATGAGGCAGTTCGAGAAAAAGTCCAGCAATGAAACATACTGTCAGCGCTTTCTAGTGTTATGCCTTATGACAAAAAAGTGTATCTTTGTATGATTTATTAAAATTAGATTTCTTTTTTGAGGCTCCAAACTGCCCCAATGCGTTTGATGTAGGTAATTTTAGGTTTATAATGGATTAAAATAGATTTGCCGTAAGATTTTCTGAGTGAGCGTGAGAGTGTGAAAGCGTGAGAGTCACACCAGATGCGTGAGAATTGGCAATCCTGGATATGTGCCTGGTCCATGGGAACCAGCTTTGCCACCGGAACATCTTTTTATCCAATAGAAATCTATATTTCCTATAGAATCTATACATTAATGCATGCTTTGGATAGGGTGCAGTGGTGGGTTACTGAATAGCACTATTTGCTCCTTCCTGCTCCCTGCTCCAGTCCACATGGATCTGGGAGGGAGCAAAAACATGGACTATCTGGGTCCCCAAGGACAGGATAGGAAAACACTGCTCCATGGCATCAAATCCCCAGGCCTGTGGGTTTGATTCCTGCCCTAATGCATATTGTGCCTGCGGTTTTACACTGGCTATTCTGATGCCTTCACACAGTCAAAAGATGTGCAGTTCACATGGGTGCATGTGTTAAAATTGCCTTTGTGTGTGGGTGTGTATACTGTTCAGGGGATGTCCTGTGATGGCCTTATATTCGCTTCACAGTATATTCTGGGAACTGCTCCAGGCTTGTCATAGCTCTGCGCTGGATGCACGGCTTTTGTAAACGTTTGGATGACACAATCGGAATCACTCAAATGCATATACGTATCCATCAATCCATCCTCCATGCTGCTTATTCGGAACCGAGCTGCCAAAGCGTAATTTGTTGTCTCTTAAATGGTGTTTCTATTCAATATTTATCTTTGCCTTAAAAAAAACAATAGGCAAATTGAAATAGGTTTTAAAAGTTTTTAAACAATATATTTTATAGTCATTTCATCGAGTTGGAATTAAGATTGCCAGTAAAGTAATAGAAAAAGCATGCCTTCATATGTAATTAACAAATTCAAACATGTACTTTTTTCTGGCTCATAGATTCTTCCAGAATAGTATCGAAATGACGGCATGTAAAAATTCTGTTTTTCTGCTTTCTTATTGATTTTTTTCCAAGATAATAGAAACACAATTACAATAGACAGTAACCATCTATTCATAAAGAGTCATAAGTCATTATAACATATTCTCTCTGTGCCTGAAAAGCATGTCATTACATAATGATTCCAGAAACTTTGAAGTTCCAGACCAAGGAACAAGCAGTACACACATTCAGGAGGATTAATTACTGAGTCTGGCCAGTGCAGTACACATCACTCAAGAAGTTTGCATATGGATCCCAAACAAGTACATGGAAAACTGAACAGTGGTAAAAGCCTTCAATACCAGCATTATGACTCAGTCCCTTGATGTCAAATCACCATTGGGGCAATTCTGACAACCTTCAATCCAGCATGCTTTGTACAGCAAGCCTTTGTTGGGTACTGCCATCAAACAGGAAATGACTGCCACGTTCAAGATGAAGCTTCTTGTACTGCACCACCCCTCTGCTTCATTGTGCTGAAGATTAGCAGGTAATTTGCATATATAACGGCATGCTGGGGGATTCGGCAGCTTGGATAAATATTCCTTTTTATGGCAGAAATATTCACATCTTGAGAAAGACAAAACAACACAGAGGAGTGTTGGTATTTTCTGTGCTGCATCCTTGGCTGTCTTAATGTTGTTACACGATCTTCCCCCTTTGTAATGCCAGGCCACATAATATGTCACATAACCACAAATCCGCATGCATTCTAGGGACTGCCCAAAACATACAAATTTTGTGTCAACAGTAATTATTCTCTCAGGAAATAGGAACATAAGGAAAAGTAAACAAAATAAGTTTGCAATTATTTATATTTTTAATTAACAGATGCTTTTATCCAAAATGATGTACCTTTTTCCTGTATTTTTTTTTCATTCAGGATCACACAGTCCCTGGTGCAACTGGGAGTTAAAGGCCTTGCAAAAAAGACCTAATGATGAAATCACACTGCTAGTACTGGGATTTGAACCAGCAATGCCAGGCAAAGCATGTACCCTGCTGCCACACTGCACACCCTGAGACAGTGATCCAGATGTACCTTAACCACAAGAGCTGGAATCCTGCAGATGTTAGCGAATACTTTTTAATTAGCATCTGACTAACATGTGAAACACCAGATGAAGTTAATTGCTACTCAAATAATTGTTTCAGCACTGCAATTAAGGAGTGAGCAAAAATCAGCAAATCCTGCCACCCTTGAGATCTGAAAGCAGACAAACTTGTATGCACATGCATGTGTCCAAAACATTTATCCCACATTGGAATCGTCTTAATTGGTTCAAGACATAACAGCATTATCAGTTTCATGGAAATTATCTGAAAACACCTACCCTTGCCAATAATCACGAGCATTGGATAACGACCGAATGAATGAGATCACAGATCCGACCAGTGGGAATGAGTTTCCACCGCAGGGTGTCTAGGCTCAGGCACAGAGACAGGGTGAGGAGCTCAGACATTCAGGAGGAGCACTGAGTAGAACTGCTGTTCCCCTGCATCGAAAGGAGTTAGTTCAGGTGGTTCAGGCATCAGTATAGTAGGCCTCCTGGCCTGGGAACGCCTTGGTATTCCACTGGAGGAGGTGGCTGGGGAGTGGGAGATCTGGGCATCCCAACTTACACTGCTGCCCCCATGACCTGGCCTCGGATGAGCGGCAGATAATGAATGGATGGATATCTGAAAACATTGTTTCACATTCCCATATTCCAGTGGTCAGTTAACCACTCATAGTGTCTAAGCTGTATTTCAGTGCTCTGCATTTTAACAAATGAAGGACTGCGACACAATTAACATCCATCCATCCATCATCTCCCATAGCAGCTCATCCTATTGAAGGTTGTGGTGGGCCTGGTGCCTATCCCAGAAACCATAGGGTGCAAGGCAGGGACACCAGGCATGTGATGCCAATCCATTGCAGTGTAGTCATGCACACAAACAATCAAACACAATGGGCAATTTGGAGAAAGCAATTTAACAAACCGTATGCTTTTACACAGCAGGAAGGACCTGGAGCACCCAGAGGAAAACCTGCATGGACACGAGGACTGCAGGCAGTCTTCTCAGATACAAAGCCAGGGAGACAACGTTGACATCCATCCATTTGCCAGCTGGTTATCTTGGTCAGGGTCACGGGTCAGTACAGGGTACAAGGCTGGGACATGCTTTGGATAGGATGCTAATCCATAAGAGAAAATATTAGCATTTTATTTGAAATCTTTTTTTTTCATGAGAATATCAATGCACAATAGTGAATCAGGTGTGCCTTGTCTTTTCCTTGACCCAGCTGCTATACCAAAAACCATATGTCTTTGTTCGCATGAGGAAGCACAGTCACAGTAGTCAAAGAGGATGTCTTCAAAGTAGGCTGCCAAAGTAAGAAACAATTTTTAAGTCCAAATTCTGTCAAAGCATATTCTTATTATATTCATTACCCCTGCCCGTTTTTCGATCTTATTGCTCGTGGGGATGTTCAATAGCAATTACATTAATTGCGCTTCTTGTAGATTCCTCTTTTACTGTGTATAATTCATTCTTCCAGCTTTGAATAAGAACATATTGGAAACTGACACTGACAAACTTTATAGCTGATTCTGTTATGTCTCTCCAGGGGGGCATGTCAAATGTGCTCACCGCACCTTTGTTGTGATACTTATGCAAGCTCCTCTGAAAAAAAAGTTGTAATGTATATTTGCTGTAAATATCTTGAGCCGTTTGCCTTTAACTGTGATATAAGATGGTCTTCACATAAATTCAGGCACTGCCTTCAATGCCTTTAACTAACCTTGCTCAGAATGCCAATGGAAAACATGATTCATATCGTACAGTCGGGACTGCCCATGCACAAGCTTTGAGAATGTTCTGGAAACAGTTCTATTACAGAAATCAATTAATCAAGTGAGAACATGTATTTATTCTTTAAGATTCATCTCATATATAAAATGACACGGTGGCACAGAATGAAATATTGACACTTTGCAAAGCCGTAGCTGTATTGATCGCAGTACACAGAGCTCATCATTGCATTAACTTTCCTATCCTCCGTGGCTGGTTCTGTCAGTCTCTCTTTATTCTTATTTACTTAGCCGACCCTTTTTCCCAAATGACATATATTTTTCCTTTTTTTAAGAAAGCAAGGGAAGTCTCTTGGCACCAGGGGTGACGGAGGTGCATGGATACCCTGGTTTCAGGGGACCCAGCACCTTTATAGGGGAACTAAAATCTAATTCCAGGGGAGTAGTCGGCAAACTCTAACCCAGAAATTGCTGAACCAACCACAGGCCTTGAACTGACAAGCTTTGGATTACAGCACCCTAACCTATGGAGCCACACACCACTCCACATGCTTTCATTGGGTCTCTTTGCCATGCCAAATGACTAAGCATGTCGTGAGGTTGAGGTCTGGGTGCCAAGCAGAAGGAAAGTTTCTTCCAGTGGCTAACAGGACCTGGCTTACTGGGCTGGTATGGTAACAAGGTAGAGGGATTGAAATCATTAAATAAAAAACAGAAACAGGCTTTCCATGACAAAGCAGTTACATAATTTAAGCTACCTTGCATCAGTACCAGCTGCTCCACAATCTGCACCCTCGAAGCACAGTTTCATGTATTTATTGTATTTATCAAAAAACAAATGTGCATAGCTGACGGGCGTTAGCTCTAGGCAGCGTGATCTGAGCAGGCATGTAGGTGAGCAGGAAGCTGGTGGCATGAACAAGCAAGCAGAGTGCATGCAGATCTACTGGCTTACAGACAGTTGAAGCTGCACGATGCGATGCGAATGTGATCCATCACAAGCACCAGTGATTAGCATGTCCTCTGCTAACAGAAAAGTACAACAAAGACACATACACACTGCAGAACTTAACAATGAAATATAATATTGATACTGTATTGATCCCCATGGGGATATTGTTTTTTTTCCCCTATCCCATAGTGCTCTCCATGGGACACACACACAGGTGAACACAAGCCTGGGAGCCACAGCTTACTGTCAGGGAGCATCCAGCACTGCTGCAGCTATTGGGAGTTAAGGGCCTTGTGCAAGGGCCCAGTAGCAGGATTCAAACCAGCGACCTACCAGTCCTGGGATGAGTTTACCCTCATTTTACAGAAAATAACACAGAATCATGAAACATCAGGACAATGAAACTGACCAATTATTTTGCAGCATTCAGCACAATTCACCACCTGTCATGTGTGTAGTAAAGTATTCTGGGTAAAATGTAAAGTAGCTATGAATTAAGACAACTCAAATCACAACATTGATCCATTTTCTGAAACCGCTTATCCTATTCAGGGTCACAGGGGTATGGCGGGTACGGGCGTAAGGCGGGGAAGAACCCAGGATGGGGCGCCAGCCCATCACAGGGCACACACCAGACACTCACACATGCACACCTATGGACAATTTGGTAACACCAATTGTTTTTGGACTGTGGGTGGAAACCCAGAGTACCCAATGAAAACCCCACAATGACACAGGGAGAACAAACAAACTCCACACACATGGAACCTAGGTGCCCCCCTCTTATCACAACATCATTTTGTTTACTAATGTAAAGGATTGGTTAGTCATTTTTCAAAAATAAGAGAGAATAAGGGAGTATAATAAAATTACAGTTGGATGTACCTTTGTCAAAAACACCATCTTTTTGTTACTTTGCAGAAGCCAGGCAGTGTAAGCTGGAAACTACTAAATCAGTCCATTTCTGCTATAACACTGTACTGCTGTGGATGCTAAGGCTAACATACAAACAAGTGCCATTCTTGTCAACTGCTACCAGTCATCCACAATTGCTGTGCATTATTACTGTAACACAGGAAAAATTAAACATATCCCCTTTTTTAGATTCACTTCAAGATGTAAAAAATCAGTTACATGAATCAAGAAATCCATCCATCCATTCATCCATCCATTTTCTGTAACCACTTATGCTATTCAGGGAACCTTCAATAATTCTTATTCTCTAAATGTTATCTTTGAAGGAAAAGGGAAGATGTTTCCAAGCCAACAAAACATTATGTATCAGATCCCATTGTGCCTCTGAATTCCCCTTCAAGCAAGAAGCCAAAAGTAAAGCACGTATTACATTTATAATGTGATGTTACCTTGTCTCCTTGCTCAATACTACAATGGGGGCGCTGACCTTCATTATAATTTTAGATGCTCAGCCTAAGGCGTCGTAGATGAGACCATAATGTTGCTTGCTGAGAGACCCCCTGAAGTTCTTTTTTTCAGACAAGTGTGGTGCAAGGGGACAATCACATGCAACATCCATGCTAAAATGCTCATGGTTCACGTGAATGCTGAAATTGAGTGAAGGTGACACTAGGTGCACTGCAGCATGCTGCAGTCAATCAAAAGTAACGTGTCTAGCTGAGAGATAAATGGCTTGTGCTCAGTGACATGTTCAGGAAAAGCAGCTTCAGGGACTGATGATTGCTATTCCACCTTCAAGTAATACCTGAAGTCCCATCTGTTCCAGGAATACATCTACTAGCCTGTACCACTACATACTCCCTGAATGCTCTTAATGCAACACCTTCTACCACCTCATACTGTAGGTTTTTGCTTTGTTTGGAAGATGTGTACAGAGCTGTGAAAAAGAGTTTGCCCCCTTCTTGTTTTTTTTGTTTGCATATTTGTCACACTTACATGCTTCAGATCATCAAACAAACCAAATAAACCAAAATAAATACAAACTGCACTTTTTAAATTATGATTTCATTTATTAAGGGATGAAAGCTATCCAAACCTACCTGGGCCTATGGGAAAAAGTAATTGCCCCCCAAATCTTATAACTGGTTGTGCCACCCTTGGCAGCAAGAACTGCAATCAAGTGTCTGAGATAACCGGCAGTGAATCTTGCACATCGCTGTCCAGGGATCTTGGCCCACTGTTCTTTGCAGAATTGTTTCAACTCAGCCACTTTGGAGGGTTTTTGAGTATGAATGGCCTGTTTAAGGTCATGCCAACGCATCTCAATTGGATTTAAGTCAGGACTTTGACTGGGCCACTCCAAAACCTTCATTTAGTTTTTTGAGCCCTTCAGAGGTGGACTTGCTGGTGAGTTTTGGAT
>JAODKL010000107.1:18594136-18612111 GCA_026780765.1 Petrocephalus schoutedeni
ATCCTCTGATGGCTACTTCCAGCAGGATAATGCACCATGTCACAAAGCTCGAATCATTTCAAATTGGTTTCTTGAACCAATTTGTATGGTGTTCCTAATAATCCTTTAGGTGAGTGTATATATAACTTTTATAGATATGTAGTTCATATACAAATATAAATGTCTTTTTTATATTATGCAATTCTCTCTGTTTGTTTACAATACATGTAAGATACAAATCACACACACAAAACTGAATGGCTAAACAGCCTTCCAAAATAGTTCCAATAATCATGAACTGTTTTCTCTTTACATTCACAAGAGATGTCGAATTTTGGCTGGAGTTTCTCTAAAAATGAAGTACTCCCGTTCCTATCCAGGATAGCTGAGCCATAATGCAATGGCTACAGAGAGCATTATAGAGCAGGGAGACCAGGATCTTTCCTTATATTCAACCAAACCATATAGCAGATTCACTTGGTCCCCCCCACTGAAGAAGCTCACCAGGGACCCGCTCTGAGCAGACTGCAGTTTGTGGGAGTGATAAGTGACCTAGTTTACCATCCTACTATGTGCTAATGAGGGCAACCATAACTATATGGAGACCACATCTGGCACAGCATCCACTTTGCTGAGCATTTATTCGTGACCCGAGTTAACAGAAAGTCTTTGCACTTTTATTATGCCCTCTTCCTGGCTCCTGCATCTCTTCCCGAATGCCTTCCAGAACCCTGATGAGACTCTCCAGGCCAAACACAAATCCTTTGTCAGGCCCATGGTAAACCATGGGGTCATCTCTGAAGCCTTTGAATGTGGTGTGAGCGAAGTCTATCATGCGCACATCCACAAAGGGAGGGGGAGAAGCAGCTGGAGGCTGCAGGGGGAAGTCGCAGGAGGCCACTGGGGTACGAGGTAATGGGACAGGCTCTGAAGGTCCATGGCCCACTTGCCCATCCTGCCCAGATGGCCCGAGCCAGGGTTCCCTGCCTTCATAGATGATGAGTAAGGAGCTGGAGTAGAAGCGGTAGGAAGCCTGCTTCTCCAGCACTGCTTTGAGGCGAACCAGCTTGTCCAGAATGGGCTCGAACAGGTCCCTTCGTAGCTGAATTCCATTGTGCATGAACTGGCATAGAGCTTGCCGGAAGCCCTCCACAGACAAGCCTCGGCCATAGTACTTGTTCCTATAGAGGTAGTGCGCCATGTCTACCTGGTAGACCTGTGTAAAAAGCACACGTGAAAAGCTTATTTAATCATTATCGCAAACTCAGACATACACAGCAGAAAATACAGAAATAGAGTGAATCAGGCGATCTTGTCCTTGCGGATCAGAGCAAAACTTTTGGCTGCCTTGCCAACAAATATCTATAAATGCAAGCTTATCAACAGGCCTGGCTGAACCCTTTTTAGGGCCCCAAGCATGATAAGATTAACCTAGTTTGTCATCCTCCTTCCCATTCTGACAGGCTGATCAGATGGGGTGCCCCCTGGTGGCCGCTGGGCCCTAAGCAGCTGCTCATGCCTTGGTGGCTCTGATTCTCATGCTTGCTCTGCTTATCAATTATGAACATGTGTTAAGAAAACATATACTGACCAGAAAACATTAACTCAATGCTGCCCTCTGCTGGACTGAGAGCAGTACGTTGTCTCACCTGCATGCCACAGACACGCACACCCAGCGAGGCTGATGTGCTTTGCTCGCACTTCCTAATTTGGCGGGCAGCCTTCTCTTCGGTGGCGTCGTCACCATGCTGCCTCGTACCCATCTTCAGATCCAGGATGCAGGGCCGCCCGAAGCGGTGCACCACGTTCTCTAGCAGCAGGAACTCTGATGGGCCAGGGTGTCAAGGAACTCCTTCATATGGTGGAACAAACTCAGGCGGACCAACACCATCTGAACCCAGAAAGGCCTAACTGTGCCATACAGAGCCAAAATGCTGATGATTCCTTGGTGATAAGGATGCCCACAGATGGCTGTTAAAGGCTTCGATCAGGGGCTCTCAGCTGGTTTAGCCTCAGGACCAATGACAGCATAGTTAACCGGGAGAATTCTTGCTGGGCCGATCTGCTTGTGGGGTGGCAACCATACAATGTAATTTCTGTTCTATTGAGGCCCTGCTCAAGACCCACATACTTCCTTGGTCATTAAGTCACAACCTGCATCATAAAATGTTTTAACCCAATTTATTTTTAATAAATAGTGCGGTAAGAGTAAACTGAACATTACAGTGCCGAAATAGTAGCACAATGCCCTGCTTCATGCACTGCTAAAACAAAAAACATAAAAGTCCAACATGGGCAAAAAACATTGAATATATATATTTTTTTAACTACACATTCCGCAACCCAATGAAATGTCTTTTGGGTTACCACCCATCAAATGGGAAACATTAGCTAGGAAATGGGGTTGAATTGAAAATTTGTAAAAAATTGAAAATATATATAGTAAACTGTATCTCATTTTTGGAAGCTAACTGACCTCCCCTCAAAAGCCCCAGCATTCCACAGCCTCAGGGTTTGGGAACCCCTGGCTTAGATGACATAATCCTTGTGTATGTGAGGACCACTTGGAAGGAGGGGCCTTATAGTCAGACACGTGCCCCCCAGCCGGGCACAGGACAGGATACTGTACAGCCGGCGGTCCTTGGACTCGGCGCGCATGCGGCTCAGCTGCTGCTTGTGGCAGCGCAGGCTCCAGGGGTTGTGGCCGATCTTTTCCGTGGCTGGACCGCTGTTGCTGTCCAGCATCTGGAAGGAGACATCCGAGCGGAGCAGATGCAGGTGGGGGCTCTCGGGCTCCTGGGGGCTGCTGTGAGGAGGCAGAGACAGGCATTTTTCAATGCAGCTAAAACATGCATGTCGCATTACATTCGGAGTATAGCATTCTGAAAGGGAAATCTCACATTTATTCAGCCCGCAGACATGTGCAAAGCGTGTAGGTTACAGGGTCCCGAAAAGGAATGTATTTCTCATGGGGGGACTAAATAGACCCATCTGGGACATTTGGAGTGCATGATCCAGTGGCCACGGTTCTTAAAAGCGGAAGCCACTTTCTCCTAAACAGCATTCCAGCACATTTCCCTCCAAGATGTTTGTGTCTGTCTTTGAAATATGCATCACTGGGAGACCTCTTAAGAGGCTTTTAAGATAAGAATATAAATGGATTATATCCTCTCTTCTCCATGCCTCATTCCCTGAGATGACAGTCTAATGGCTATAGTGATATTTCTGAGGCCTAAGCCACAGAACTCACTGTCACCCCAGGTGAAATATTCATTGGAATTTAGCAAAATAATCCTGTATTTCGGCTAACACAGCAGTTTGGGAATTTGAGGGCAATGAAAACTGGCATGATATACCTTATTTAGGCCTGGGAAGCCGTCTGAGCAGGGAAGCAACCCTATGGTTTACCTAAAACACAGCCTGGATCATTACTTTACTCTACCTTTACATCCCCAGGGCCACAGGAGTGTGGTCCCCATTTGAAAGATGATTGGCTCCCTCTCCTGTCACTCACTGATTCAACCATATCATTGATTAATTATAAGGTTGGTCTCTCTCTATGAATTAGGGTCCCACTTATGCCCCCAACCTAAAATTGCCCCTGTACAGCAGGCCTAAATGACCATTTGACCGCTCCCAAAACTCTTCTCGGGTTTCCACCCCTCACTGGTCCACTTCCCCTATTTTCTGAGCCCTGCCCACCTCTCCATGCCATCGGCATTGCCCCTGTGGTCACTGCCGACGCGGTGTAGGCTCTGGCGGGACTGCTTGCGGCGTGACTGCTCCGGGTCGGCCACGTCGTCGCAGCCCAAGGCCTCGCTCTCTGCGAAGGGGTACGCCACCAAGTTGATGTAGCCATCACAGTCGCCCTCGAAGCACACCAACACCAGACCTGGGGGGAGAGAGAGGCACACTCAGGAAGCCCACACACCTCGGGACTGATTGTTCTGAACAAGGTGCGTGGCTTGGGGGTTAGCATATTGTGTCTGTGACTGGAAGGTCACTGGTTCAAATCCCTGTGATGAAGGAGTAATGTAACAGTTGGGCCCCAACTCCACTCGGCCCAAGGACTGTCTGACCCTGTTTTCACATTTTGTATGTTGCTTTTTAATAAAATAATCTGCTAAATAAATAAAATGCAAATGGGTCTGGATCTAGGGACCAAGAGGGAAAGAGGAATAAAAGGTAGCACAGACTAGTGAGTTTTAGACATCCCCACAGGGAAATGATTTTTTCTGCTACCCAAACTTGCTCTCCATGCAACACACAGCCATATTTAGGTGAGAGTAAGCCTGGGGGGGTCAGAATGCAAGGTCAGTCAGCATGCAGTGGCCCTGGAGCTGGCAGTTAAGGGCCTTGCCCAGGGACCCAATGGCAGCATCAGTCAACCAGCCACCCCTGGGATTCAAGCTGGTGACTTTCCAATCACAGGCGCAATGTCCTAACTTGCAGAGCCAGAAATCGCCTCCAACCACCGGACAGTCTGTGAACATCTCACCTAGATACTTGGAGAAGAAAAAAATGTGATAGATGACAGAAGCCCACAAATCTTGCCAATATCCTCATTGCAATGCAGAAGAACACTGGCTATTATAAACACAAGGAATTATTATTATTCAGTGGATGAGAAACAGCGTAACAGAACACAGAGCTATCAAAATTATGTCTAAATGATGCAAATTCACTCTGCGAGCTCAACCGTGCCACGTCGCCAATAGCATGCAGAGCACAGCAAAGGCACTTAGCAGCTCAGGATGTCGCTGTGCGTAAACGGGCAAGTGGCAGGACAAGATCTCATCTTTCTAAAATGTTATTCTGTGCCACTGTCCTGAGATAAAGCAGCGCTTGTCAGGAGAAAATCAGTCAGCTGGCTTGTTTCTTTCAAGGCCCCTTTATTGCTATGGCACCATATAATAATATTAATAATAATAATAATAATAATAACAATAATGACAATGACAATGATAATAACAGACAGACAACAGGCCAACAACAGCGGACGGGGCACCAACCCATCGCATTATTGTAATATTTATAATTTTTACGTAATCGTAATTATAAATTGTGAAAAACTGTAATAACAACAACAATAATAATAGAGGTAGTAGAGTGGTATCTTCATCAATGTAAACTTCTGTGTTTCTTTAACAAAATTAAAACCCAGATTATGGAAGAGTAGTTTTGTACATTAAAACACTTTTAGGCTATGAAGCAGAGTGCTGAAATTTGAGGGCAGTACATCAGTAAAAGAAGCCATGCGAGGGAGGCACAATCTTAGAAGAAGTGCTGCTCCAGTGCTCCAGTCCGTGCACCCTTCCTGCTTCAACACTGCGGTGCTGGGGCGGCTCTTATGACGTGCAGCCTGTCATTGTGTCCAAGGAGGAGAAGAATGTGCCGTCTAAACAGATTTAAGAGCGGATGAGGTGCCGGCAGGAAGCAGCCCCGGCCTGCACATTGTCAGAGAGGCTGCCACGTTCTCCACACAGGGGCCAAGTGGTCGGGATCCATCCTGCCTCTGCTCCATCCTACTTGGCATGGCAGCTTCTGTCGGGGCCATAGTCAGGCCCTGGGTGGAGCATCTGTACAATGCTGGTCGAAGCCCCTGTGAGCGCCCGCTCCTGGCACATTTCACTCCTCAATTTTACTTTGTCTGGAACAGGGCACATCAGGGAAGTCACCAGTGCTTTGCCAGGAGGATGTTTGCCAGGAGGATGGGTAGGGGGGTGGTGCTAGCAGCTTGATAAGTCGGTGCCCCCTCAGAGGATATTGCCCCGGGCAATTGCCCAATCATGCCCTTGTGCCAGGGAAGGTCAGCTGATATTCAGTACCTGAAGGCCAAGAAGGATGGTCCCTGGTCCAGAGGTGTGCATTGACATGTGACCAGAGCCCGGCCCTGCCCACTCACCTTTGTATTCGGGGGTGAATTCCTTCATCTCCGGTGGCAGGGCCTCGTAGAATCGCTGCTCGCGGGCGATGAGAGGCTTGCACACGGTGTGGTCATCATAGCGCATCATGCTGGTATGGCCGCCCACCTGGTGGATGAAGGGCTCCAGCAGCACTCCGTTGCTCGTGCCCAGCTCCCGGCTCACGCTCTGCTTGCCTGCATTCATGGCGCCTGAGAGGCACATCGCGTGGGTGTGCTGCGTGGCGGCTGGCTCAGCTGCACAGGTCTGGCCAGCAAGGGGGGCTCCTACAGCCAATCCAGCAACTACACACACCGGTCAGACAGGCCTACCTCTCAGAGGACCAAGATCAGGTGCTGTTATCATTCCCACTAGACAGAGGAAGAGAGCAAGAAAAGCATTATTATAATTCCGAATTTGAATAAAATTGGATAAAACCACAAATTATGTGCCAAGACCTGTAATGATGTCTATACCCATACATCAGTACCTACATTCCAGGGTATTTGTGGAGTACAGGATACTGAAAGGAAGCTCACATTTCAACTGGAACACATGGTAACTATTTTTCCATCAGGGAGTAGATGCTGGGGCTACAGAGACAACTTCAAGAATATGTGTATTTTTGAACTGTGTGTGGCATCTAGTGCAAAAAGTAATATTAGTACAGCTGGAATAAAACACTAGCACCCTGCAACAGACCCTTTATGCGGGGTTTTAGTAACAATGATTACATGTAAACTGACGAATTCTCTTACTTACTAAAAAAAAAAGCTTATAAAACACTGATGTAGTATACATAAACATATTGGTGCCCTACATGTATGGAATATTACCTGCAAAACCAAAAAAACACTGGTGTATCGTGTACAGTCTTCACACTCGTGAAATAAATTTGGTTCAATTCGATTTTTTTTTTTATTTGAGCTATTATTTAATGACCAAAGATAACTGTGATTCATGGAGCTAAACCAGATGAGGTTCAAGTGCTGCGAGATATGTAGCTAGCAATCATCAGAAAGGTTTAACCTGCAGGACTTTGTGGATTTTCAGAGAACTATCTGGTAAGCTCATTCCTCGACACCATTTTACCGAGGTCCATAGAAATGACCTCCTTCATGCTGGGACACTAGCCCTGCAGTGCAGAGATACAGTAGTGAGACCAATTTAATCAATTCCGAGGAGATCAGAGAAGGATTATTTCCAGTGGCAATTACCAGATTTTTTTTCAGGTGGGGGCCATAATTCATACAGAGGGGCCAACCTTATCATTAGTCAATGGTATCTTTTGAATCAGTGAGTGACAGGGGTGGGGGCACGCCACGGGCAAATCTGCTTTCAGCTGGGGCCAGGCCCCCTGTTCCCACTCCTTGTTTAGGGGAGATCAAACACATCAGAGAAGGATTTCTCCATCTGCATTAGCATGACCCCAAGCAAGCCCGACTTGTTACCAATTACCTACATAAATAAACAAAAGCAGCACAGCTGCAAGGCAAATTACAGGTGCGACGTGATCACCAACCACCACAGAGAGCCCCCTTATTATAAAGGGTAAAACAATAAAATCCAGTTCATTAAACGGCCTCTTAATGACAGCCTACTACACTCCATTAACCAAAATTAGAATGGCTCGACGCTGCACCTGCACCAATGGAGAGTCATTGATCTGTGAAGCAGCGGTTCTTATGGGAACATGCGTCCATTCTCTCTGCTCCTGAATAAAACTGCGCCCACTCAATTGCTTCACCGGATCACAACAGTCATTGTCACAATGGTGTATTCATCAGATGCTTTTGTCCAATGTGAGGCACACAGAGCTTTGATGGATGCACATAGGACCTTCCTTCGTTGTGCATGATAAATAGTACAGTATTGTGATACTTTATTCATCCCTGTGTGGAAAGTCTTTTCACCTATCCCACAGACATAGATACATCATACAGGTGACAGCAAGCATGTGGGGTCAGCCAGCAGGCAGAGCCCCTTAGAGCAATTTAGGATTAAGGGCCTTTTTCAGGGGCACAAAGATAGCTTCAGTTTGTTGGCCCGGGACTTGAACCAACAACCTTCTGGGCACATAATCCAAACCAGCAGTATTAGATATATGAAGGGAAGCAAACACAAGTATAAATAATGAGACACACAAATCCATCCATCCATCCATCCATCTATGACTGAGTGGGGTATTCTAGTATTCAAACCTAGAGAGGAAGTGGGAAGTTAACTGATGATTATATTTTCTATTACGTTATGGCAGTAGGCTAGCTTTAGGAACCCATGGCCCAAAAAGAATCTAGTAGGACATCTTAGACCAGAACAGTTTAAATATTTTAGTATACAAAAGGCAGTGCTGTTTTGAAATATGCTTCCAAGTAGTGCAACTGAAGCACAGGCATTTGCATTTATTTATTGAGCAGACACTCAAGTCAGGAAAGCTGGGTCAGCTAGTGTCCCCGGAACAGGTAAGGTCAAGGGCCCAGTGGTCATATGGTAGATTCCTAATCCAGTGAGTTACCCGCTGCCTGTACATCTCCAATATCTGTTCAATGGTCAAGCTCATCTTAGCCAGTCAGCACTAAAGAAAACATAGCACTTTTGTGAGCAGGAAAGGAGTAGGAAAAGGAGACAATTTCGGAGGCAGAGGTGACTATCATGGCTTCCCAGCAGTCATCGCTTTCATATCTGCTGATTAGTTCACACAGTTCACACACAGTTAACAGAGATCAACTATAAATCAAATGTTAAATGTTAAATTTGCTACTTATTCATAATCATTAATACAGATTAAGAGAAGTGAAGGTATTGTTCATGAATCTAGCATGATGTATAATGTGCCAAAAGTTTAGACATGCCAAGCCACGTCCAAAGAAAAATTATAGAGTGTCACATCACATGACCTGTACATCTTACCAAAAAAAGTAGAAATCGTTTTGGAGAAGACTGACCAGAGAGTGAAGGAAAAGTGGCCAATGAGCGCTCAGCATATACACTATGTGTAAAAAACTATTGGGACACCTGGCCATTATACAGGAACATTTATGACATCCCATTCTAAACGCATAGGCATAAACTGTCAAAATGTCCCGGTATGCTGAAGCATTAAGGGTCCCCTTCACTGGAACTAAGGGGCCAAGCCCAAGCCCTGAAAAACAACCCCATACCATTATCCCTCTTCCACAAAAAATTACAGTTGGCACATTGCAGTCAGGCACGTAACATTCTCCCAGCTTCCTCCAATCCCAGACTCATCCATCAGACTATCAAACAGAGAATCATAATTCGTCACTCAACAGACCATGTTTCCACTGCTCCAGCACAGTGGCGGTACGCTTCACCACTCCATCAAACACTTTGCATTGTGCTTGGTGATGTGAGTTTTGCATGCAGCTGCTCGGCCACGGAAGCCCATTCCATGAAGCTCCCAGGACACAGATTTTGTGCTGGGATTAATGCCAGAAGAAGTTTGCAACTCTGTAGTTAATGACACAACGGAGTATTGGCAACTTTTACGCACTACGCACTTCAGCACTCGGTGACCTACTCTGTTACTTTACATGGTCTTCCATTTTATGGCTGAGTTTCTCTTGTTCCTAAACGCTTCGACTATGCAATAATACTATTTACAATTGACCTTGGAATAACTAGCAGGAAAGAAACAAGCTGACTTATTGCGACTTACTGCGAAGGTCCTATTACTCAGTACAGTACTTGAATTCACTGAGCTGTTCAGAATGACTCATTCTTTCACAAAAGTTTGTAAACCTGACTACATGGCTAGGAGCTTGATTTTAATCACCTGTGGTAAAAGAAATATTCAAAGAAGCATTCAATGATTAAAAGGTGTGTCCCAAACCTATTGTCCATATAGTGTATGTGGGACCTCCTTCGGAGGCCACCTCATGAAACTGACATAGATGAGAAAGTGGGATCAGCCAGTCCCTGGAGTAATTGGGGTCAAGGGCCTTGCTCAAGGACCCAATGGTGGCATCACTCTGCCAACCAGAAGATTAGAACCAGTAACCTACTGTTTTCTGTATGTGTATACTTGTATGCGGATGAGAAATTGTATGAGAAAAAATCCCACTCGATGACGATAATTATTATTATTGTTGATGTTGTTATCATTGTTGCTCACAGTCATACCATGGTATATTGATCATATGACAATAAAGCACTTGAGATAAAAGAACTTTGATTTGGGGAAACACTACCCTTCACTTAAACACCACAGAACATTCCTACACAACGTCCAAACAGCAAGTACATACACATACATCAGGGGTACACAGATTCCGTTACATATTGTCATCATGCTGGAAATGAGAACAGCGATGTGGCCTTATTCCGTTAGGCCTGGGCTCTCTATGGATGGAGTCCAGGTCCCAGTGGCAAGGTGGCTGTGTTTCTGGAGATGCAGAATGATGTAAAAGATTCCCAGATGGGGCTCATGAGGGCCGCGGGTGTCCGCTAGCTTCAATTAATCACAGGGTCTAAACAGCACTGCTTCCAATGTTAAAAAAAAACACAAAAGAAAAGTAACAAAAAGACAATGTGAAATGTATAAACATATCACTTGCCAAATCCCCAGTCCAATTTGCTCTTTTGTCCCTTTGTCATTCAAGTGTCATTCAAGACCGAAATAAAGGCACCTGATTTCCTGTGTCGGTGTGTACATGTGGGTGGACACTGTTTGATTAGATTCACCTTTATTGTTAGTGTGCTGAGTACAGTTACAGAGACAATGAAATGCAGTTAGCATCTAACCAGGTGCACATAAAATGTATACAAATACATCCATCCATCCATTTTCTGAATACAAAAAAATTATAATTAAAATATAAAAAGAAATGAAAATTACGGTTGTGCACAAAATTATACATGAGGTAGTCTGGAAAATAAGGTGGTGACAGGAAGTACAGAAGAAATGATTGAATATGATACAAGATACAATATTTATGATTGAATATGATACCTGTACAAGATTTATACATTTGCAAACTGTGACATTATACAATATGCAAATGAGCAGACTGTGCAAACAAAACAGTGTTCATAAACTACAATCTGGTCTACGCTGAGGATCACAAACCTGACCTGACCTACTAGCTCAGTTCAGTTGTGTCCCAGTGGCTTGGTACCGTCACGATTAAACTGAGACAGGAAATCAGGGAGTTGTGGTGAAATGAGCACACTATTAAAAAGAAATTAAAACCGAAAGCTTGCATTAGATTTTCCATGATCTCCAATTTGCCATACAGTGTAAAACAATGATTCATGTCACATAAGCCATAAAGGAATTACAGTAATTACTGCTCAATGGGCTACTCATGGATTGATACATTCACGGATTATATTCTCTTCTTCACACTGTAAGAACTCCTCTCTTCTTTTTTAAACTACTTTCAGAAAGTTCAAACCCATAGATTACTTTTGAAATATTCTACTCTATTTGTTACATATAAATGTTTCATAGCTTTAGTGAGCTGATGATGTCTATCTGCACAAGTCTAGGCATTTATCCTTAAACGGCTCCTGTATCTTGAATAGAAGTTGGGTGCCATTATCTGCTTGCACCACCTACAAATACTCCATTGTCCCAATATAGCTGCATTACTGTTTTTTTGTCTGTCTTTTTTTTTTTTTTACTTTTTTTGTTTTTGTATTTTTGTTTTGTTCTGTTGATTGACTGTGTACTTCTAACATTCCTTTGTTAAAACAGAAATAACCAGACAAAGTGTCTTGTATGCAAAAATAATAGTGTGGTCATTGTTGGAATGTGGACTCATGTACAGGCAGGAGCCTAACAGAGAGATGCAGATATCCACCTGTGCTCAATTCAATAGATCATCTCAGCCCTTTACAGTAAATTTCAGTTTACTACAAATTTAATGCAATAATTATGGGGATTGTATAAGTAATCACATTCATTCTATGGTGAACTGGGGTGCCACTAAAGATTTTGGGCCCCGTGAAAGCACATTATATCGGTCCCCCAACCCTCATAAATCAGATTATGTTCCAAATTGTTTAGGGTTGCAGTCGCTCAGGGGCCCTTGGAATCGTCCCAACTTTCCCCCGCTTTTCGGGCGCCCCTGATGGTGAACCACCAAAAATCCCTGTAACGTCTGAATAGTACAATAATTATGGAATCAAACATTTACTGTAAAATGCTAAATGATGGAAACACTGTTTCATCAATAAAATTATCTGGTACAAATGATGATACTTCTTTTAAGCAGAGCACTAGATGCCTGTTTGACCTATAGCAAAATGTTGACCAAACCACAATGTAAATCGTGTGCTGTTTGCTGATGGCCACATGCCTCTTTGATGTGGAGTAATTTGTCAAGGTAATATAGGGGGTACAAGGCCATGAAGTGGATAATCACATCATCAGGACAGTCCTGCCCAGTTAAAATGCACAAGGTCATAGACCACCTGCCAATATTTTCCTCTAAACTCACTATTAATTTTTGCAGACAGGAATAATTTTACCTGCCAAACACAGGCTTGCAATAACTTTTCTAAAATAGCCAATTACAAAAGAGGCAATGCCCTTTAGTGCTCAAACCCTCTTACATAAATTCATCCCATTACAGATAAAACAATCCCCAAACCAGATGAAAGATTTATAATAAACCATTGCCCTTTACTAAGGGCTAAAAGCTGCCTTTATTAAAATATATGGTCTTAATGTTTTTATTCATTAAATATATTTTTGGGTACTTCATCATTATCTGATAAGTACTTTATAGATCCATTTTAGTAATCGATCCTCTGGCCTACACTGCACCCAATCAATAACTGTCCTTCAGCATCTCGTCAAGAATGAACTATGTAATATATGTAATTTAGAGAGAGATAATTGTGGCAGATACACCTGAATTCTCCTGCTACTCTAATACTGATTGAAAAATAAAAAAAAAAACCTGAGTTTCACTTACTATAATATCTTAATGATATAACCAGACTGCTGCAATGGAGCCCAGTCATATGGCAGGGACAGACTGTATATATGCTGACCTGGGGATAGCAAATTACCATCCTAACTGGGCTCTAACTAGGGGCAGTGTGCGGCTCAGGAGGTGATAATGCTGTGCCTCTGACCAGATGTTTGCTTGTTTTGTGATGTCACCATTGGCCCCCTTACCATGCTTTCCCTTTTGGATAAAAGCATCGGCTAAATTAAAAATGTCAGTGTTCATGAAGATGGCTCCAAGCTTTACAAATTTTGTGAATGAAAAAATCTGACTGTTCTTTTATGTTGACACCAACTAACTTGGAAGCATTTATCAGGAGTCAAATTATGAGACTTGCCTCCTGAAAACAAGCTCATAAAAACAACACCACGAGAAAATGCTTTGAAAGAGAAGTTTTTCCATATTTCTTTGAATGGCAACCCAGGGCTGATTCTCTTAAATGCCTAATATTGTTGATGCTATGACAGGGCTTGGGCCAGGCACAAAACTTTAAATCAAGCATTTAGAAACAGGGGCTCAGTGAGCTATACTGGTTCAGTGGATAGCACTGGTGCCACACACCTCCAGGGTTGGAGGTTTGATTCCTATTCACTCTGTGTGGAGTTTGCATGTTCTCCCTGAATCATGCAGATTTCACCCAGGAAATCCAGAATCTCTAAGAGATTAGGTTAGTTGTTCTCTAACAGAGGTGGGTAGTTCAGGTCCAGAAAGTAAGAATCCAGACCAAGATCTTGTTTCAACCAATCAGTTGAGTACTCTGAAAAATCTTGGTCTGGATTTCAACTTACTGGATCCACCTCTAGTCTCTAGACTGCCCATAGAGGATCGGTGTATGTACAGTATATGCCCTTTCAGTGGTGCATACTCCAAACACCTTGCATTGCATAGTGCCTGGGAGAAACTTCAGGGCCCCCTGCAACTGTACCATGGATAACCAGTGTGAAGGATGCATGTTAAGAACTGATTACTAGGACCCTCTCTAAGGCACTGGCATGAGAGTCAGAGGCTGACAGGTGATGTTCATGATGCTTTCATTAAGAGTGAACAGGGCAGCCGTAATTTTAGAAGACTGTTAAAACATCTGTACATTTGGAAGGCCTTGTCATACTCATTATATGAGGAAAAGGTCTTTGATGGTGTTGAGTTGCCCTGTCACTGTAAGTTACTATCTAGATTTGATTGTGGTAAGAGCTTCTGAATACAAATATCTCTCACGGATCAGAAGACAGGTCCACAGGTGGGAAGCTTTCCTTATCACCTATTTTTATCGTTTTTATCTGCACAGCTCCATCCCTACTTTGGGGTTTCTTTGGTGAACTGCACACTTTGCAGTCTACTCTGAGTAACAGATTAACTACTCCACCAGAGAAAAGACCAGACTGAGTCTTGGGGACACAGGAGGCTGGAAAAAATCTTACAATTTTAATGACATCTGAAGAACTTTAAGTCCATGTTGTCATACGTTTTTTCAAAGTATTTCCAACTGAGATGCTTTACAACAGCAACAAAGATTTTTTTTGCCAAGCTAAACTACCTCAGCCGGAGAACGATCAAGGGAAAAGTGATATCTATACAACAAACTATGGACTAGTTTATATAACGGACTGGTCTGTATAATGGACCGGGTCTAGAGAATCAGCAGAGATTAATGTAAAAACTTGAAGACCTGACAAAAAAGGAACAGTGAATTGAAACCTGATGGTAGGTTCAAAAGAAATCTTCAAATAAGTCTGGAAGATCCATTAAATGTCACATCCATATCGCTAATAAAATGCTATCTTTTTCGATTATTTAATTCAAAATATAAAGGATTGAGGATTTATCTATATTGAACCCAAGAGGTTAAATGGAAGGATATGCAGATTGACTCACTAAGCTCTCTGAGACATTCTGTTTGGAAATATTATTCTAAATGTCACATTGATACGGCTAGAATTCCCCACAATGCGTATAAATTATAAAACATATATATATATATATATATATGTATCTGCTAAACTCCTTAAGCTAGAGGAGATTAAAAGGTGAGATTTGAGGAAAAATTCAAGAAATGTTAAGGGAGTCTACGTGTCAGATGATAGTCTTGTTCCTATCTCCATCCAACGGTGTTTATTTAAAGGGTGTATTGAGGAACTCCTTCATAGCAAAGCCCAAATCCTGGTGGATTTGTGTATATTGCAAACAAAAGAATTTGATAGTTCTCACAAGGAAGAAAAAAAAATTGACCTTCAATGACCATTCATTAAAATGTTTTTGCCTCCCTATGGAGATAAATGGAAACAAATGCCACTATGACAGAAAGATTAATCATGGTTATAATTCAGATATATATTTTTTTTAATTCTGCAACCGGCCAGAGAGGTAATAAAGGGGTTACTTCAGTTACTAGGCCCATTGTAACTAAATAAAAAAAAAAACTATAAATATCTGTGGCGAATTAAGTTTCATAAACCCAGCAATATAGCAAAGTATGCACCATGCAACATCCTTTTAATTTATTTAACTTACATTACTACATTTAAGCATGACCTCTCCTGATCAGACAACACCACATCACCAGCCAAGAAAGCTCAAACTCGACTCTATTTCCTCTGTAAATTGAGGAGAGCATGAGTCTCACCCCCCGACATGCGCTCATTCTACTGGGGCATAATCGAGAGTGTCCCCACCAGCTGCATCTCGGTGTGGTATGGAGGCTGCACTGCCTCCTGCAGGAAGTCCCTGCAATGCATAATGAATACGGCCAGCAGGATCATCGGTGTCCCCCTGCCCTCCCTCAATGACATTTTCCACACCCTCCTCACATGTAGACCCATTAGCATCGCTGGTGACTCCTCCCACCCCTTCCACTCCCTCTTCAGCCACCTGCCATCAGGGAGAAGGTCCTGAAGCCTTGGTACTGAAGGTACTGAAGCCTTGGTACTGAAGGTACCAAGCTGTCAGGAAGCTGAACTCTGTCCAGTACCTCCCCCTGTGCCCCCTGCCCCCTGGACTGTAACAAGAGGCACAACCTATATATACATCTGCTACATTTGCTGCTAATTGTCCAGTTTGTCTCCCTGCACTATGATACTTGATGCTGTTGGTCATTTTGCACAATTGTTTATATACTTATCGTGTAATGCACCTTCTCACTATTGTTTTGCACTAGTGGCTGTATTGCACATAGGTTTACTGATTCCAGCTGCTCAAAATGTTTATTCATTTAATTATTGTACTGTATGTCATATATATGTGTGTGCGTGTGTGTTTCTGTTTCTATTTCTGTTTTTCTTACACTGTGTTGGCACTAATACTAAGAGAAGAGAAAAACAGCATTTTGATTTTCCTGTATGTTCTGCATAGTGAATTGATAATAAAAAACTATTTGATTTGATTTGAAAACAAAAACAATTAGAACTCAAAAAGTCAAATAAAAACCGCAGTACTGTTCACAACTTTTCACACAAAGTTAAACCCAGCAAATTGTTACCAACCACGATGAGATCATGCAGTAAAAGACAAACAAACAGAACTGCTTCAGTAATCTCAGATATACAATACACACAATAACACAAAGGCTTCCAAGATGATACATGCTTGCAACCCTCCTTGTACACTCACAATAGGTGGTTATCAAGAACAATCTCTCACATCTCTGGCAAATATGGAAATCTTTTCATTTGTGACTATAAGAATCTATTGCATTGGTCAGGTTAGTACACATTAAAGATAAACCTCAACCACCAGAAAACAGAGACATTGATTCACCAACAATTTTGCTGGCATCACTATAAACCATCCACCATTCAACACATCAGACATAGATCTCATATCAACAGTATATAGACTTTATTTCAAAGAAGACTCACCTAACTCCAAAGACCATCAAAGTCCTGGCCATCACTCAATGCAGAGTTGATATCTGGCCCTGAAATGACCCATGTTGGTCCAACAGAACATTATCTTGCTTCAGAAATGGTGACTGTGCTATAACTCAACATAGCGCCACAGCTGCTGCCTGTCCTAGTCAAGGCTTTACTAGTGTGTCATCTGAATTCCAAAAGGGGCTTGTGGGGATTATTCATGAAGGGATTGGACAGTGAAGTACGTTCAAATCACCTCTGGCATAGTGCTACCTGCACATCCGCTCTAGCTGGAATTGGGGCACAAATTCAGTACTATTTCTCAAGAAAAGGTAAGGAAAAGAGAAGCAGTATGTGCTATGTGATTGGGTCTTTATGGAATAGGCAAACTTATAGTCACCCCAGACACACTGCTCAGGTCCTATGACAAGCTCAAAAGATGATTTTAATCGTAGGAAGAACAATATGGAATAGGTGAATACTTCCACACCATGGAAGCCTATCTGCACACTGTGCCTTGTAAGAATCCATATGGGCATGATTTCAGTAACTGCCCCATCCGGGACTGAAGGGATGTTGGATGAATCACAGCTGCTGTGTGACTTTGGTTGGCCTGCAATGGTCACAGTAGGATTTCAAAGTCTGAACAGAGATTAATTAGTCATAGCCCCAGGAGTCTTCTTTATCAGCAGGTTTTTTTCCCCCTTCTTGCTTGATAGACTGCAAGACACTGAGCAAACATGTGCTGGGTGCTGGGCTAGTCGGCAAGGCCAAAATACACAATGGGAATAAGAACAATTGCTAGCAAGAGCAAAAAACTAGTTCTCCTTCATGAAATAAAACAAAGGCTTCAAAGAATATGCTCCCTTGGTCATCCTGGAATTGGTAAAAGCAAAATAGTTCACAATTTACCCCAGCCCTGCAGGGAATATTAAACATTAAACAGTACTAAAAACACAATACCAAGACACAAGAATCATTCAATGGCACACAATTGCAGCCACACAAACCCCCTCCCTTATACAACTTCTGTCAGGTCTATTGCATCTAAAATATCTCTCGCAAATCTAGATTTTTTCCTAGTAAATTCAAACTGAACATCAAGGTCTTTGCAAAGCCAGCATCGCTCTAGGCAGTGCATTGTGTTTTTTATTTATTGACAGAAACCATCCATCCATCCATCCATTTTCCATCCGGTCAGGGTCGCGGGGGGTCCGGAGCCTATCCCGGAAGCTACGGGCACGAGGCAGGGAACAACCCAGGATGGG
>JAODKL010000107.1:18618694-18639945 GCA_026780765.1 Petrocephalus schoutedeni
TAATTTTCCTTCTCCAGGTATTTTAATTTTTATTTGTATTTTATTTAATTTTTAATTTATAAATTGAGCAACTGTATAACCAAGCCAAAGCAATTTCCCTCTGGGATTAATAAAGTTTTTTTAATCTTGAATCAGCTAAATGCCCCCTTGTGGCCAACTTCTGCAATTTTTGTTAATGAGTGACACTTTGAAGGTAACGTAAACAATACCGCCTATTCCAATATTGTTAAAAGTTTATTTGGTGAGTTTGGAAACTGAACATTGCCCAACCCTAATGGAAAGATTAAACTGAATTGCATTGTTAGAGGGATATTAATGATTACATTTGACACTAGCTAAAATTAACATTTTACTTGCACTTTTTACTTGCCGCTTACAATTAAATTAATGAAAATACTTTTGCCTGTTTTGATGGACGTCACAAAACCAAGTTCACAATTTTATTAAAAAAAAACCCACACAAAAACACTCCAACGAAAGAAGCTTCAATGAAAACAGCACTGACAAATGCAAAAACAATAGCAAAAACAAAAAGCGAAGACACCGTAGCCTGTGCAAACAATGGCGTTAGCAATCTACAAATATAGTGGTTTGAAGAAATTGTAACATCTCTGCATGAAGAACATGACAAGTGTCCATATAATTAGTAAAAAACAGGTTCTTAACTCCCAAATGGCAATTGTTCAGGCCATGAAATGACTAACCAGTATGACCAGCCCTTTGTAGCATCAGGTTGAGGAAAATCTATTACAACTGATCTCCAAGTATCTCTGCAGTGCAATTGTCTTTCCGGAGGCCCCAATTATAGACAGCGACGTTTTTGCTTCTGCAGTGCACGCTATCCATTTCAGATGTGGCAGGAGGCAGCCTGACTTCCTGGATTTCACCTTCACCTGGCAATGCAGTTAAAGTCACGCTGTGGCAGGCTGGCCTGCAAAATAGCCTACCACAACCAGACCTCCCCTTTTGGTCCTGAATGTTAAAGCTCCAAGTACTGGGGCGCACACTGGTACCATAGATCAAGCAAGAAAGGTGATCCTGTGAACCCCCACGAGAAGACGATATCAAGGTAGGAGCAGCCCTGTCTGTCCGTGGTGACACTGGGCAGGCAAAGTTTTGGTAGAGATCTGTGTCAGTGCCATTGTCCACTTCCTGCCGTAAAGGTGATTCTTTGTGCTGACTGATGGCCTTCTTCATAACCAAAAACCGATTAGGTGGGGCAGGTACAATTTCTGGAGCCTCCTGGTCAGGACAGGGCAGTTGGAAATGGTCCATTTGGGATGGTGGAGGTATGAGCTCTGTCTTTTCATTCGGAATTAGGACTTCGAGTCTTTTAGTACCCAAGGAGACCTCTTCTGATTCTAAAGACATGCCCTCCATGACATTTCTCCCATCTGCAATGTCAAAATAATGAAAATGAAATTGTGTTTTATTTGCCATTTGCACAAGTATGAACACAGGAACACTGGAAATCTTAGTTTTGCATATCCCATTGTCTCTCCTTTAAGACACACACAGACACGGGTTCAGGGCTAAGTTTTGGGTCCAAATGCAGGATCAGCCACCTGTCTGGCACCCTTAGAACATTTCATAACAGCAATGAGACTATTCTGCCTAGGATAGCTTTCGAACCAGGGACTCTGATCACAGGCACAGAGGCTTAACCTGCAGAGCCACAAGCCACCCCCCATGGTGAATTTGAGAAATGGCCAAAAAAAATAAATAACAGCTCAAAGCAGCATATAGCTGAAATTTCACAAGATATGTAACAGTCATGACATCTACAAAATGACTTAAAATTTATAATTAGCAATGTAAAAAAACTTAAGTTTAATATGAGAAATATGACAGATGAAACTCCCCCTATTACGAACCTGCACATGGAACTGAAGGGCTGCAGTCTACATTTGAATCTATAAGCCAAGGTAAGCAGTCCATAATGTCACTGATGCTGGCCATCATTATGCCGTTGTCAGAATAGTGGGGAGACAGGTTCATCTGTCTTTCTGCTGAGGGAAACAACACCAAAATACATACATAAGTCACAATCTACATGAATGGGTGCCCATAATACCAGTGAGTTAAAACTCAGCATGCATGATTCAGCTGCACATGTCTAATGCAAATGTGCAAGGGGTGCTCAGTACCCGTGAGGAAGATGGTGTGTCGGTATTGTGTGGACTGGGCCTGCAGCCTGATCAGACACTTGAGGTCGGGGGCGTGTCGGGCCGCAGTGTCACACTCGTGGTACGGGAGGAACTCAACCACGTGCCTCTTCTGATAGGTGGACAGCAGGTTTAGCAGCTCCAAAGCATTGTGGTTCACCCTGATGAGAGCCAAGAAGAGGCCCCAAAACATTCCGTAGTTCAGTAGAAGCTCTTGTATACAGCATTTGAGTAAAATCTGCACAATTCTAAAATATTGGTAAAGAAATGAAAAATCTATAACAATGAGTAATAACACTAACATTAACAGTAAACTAAAAAAACAAAAAGAAAAGCACAGTGCAATATGTTCTCAGTTCCTGCTTACGAAGCAGCACACAGTGCTTTCCGCTTGTTCTGATACTACTTTACCTGGCAATCTTGTGTTCTATTGAATATCAATCATTGCAGCATTTTAACAGTACTATATCATTAGTATATGTGTATAAAAGGATTACAGTATAAGAAATACACAGAACTTTCACTGTAATCCATATATCTTTGTAGAATTTAAATTAGATTGTATAGTGTTGCATTTCAGGCGTTGCTTGGTAACTGTGCATGTACCATGCGACTCACACTGACCTGGCCAGCTCCTTCAGCTTCTTCTGGGTTTTACAGTGGATCTTCCAGCACCACTTAGTGTCTGTAGAACACTTCCCTTCCAAAAACTTCATGAAACACCCCAGCCTATCTTCACAAAGTAAAAATAGGTACAGCCAGGTAAGCGCATTGACTGGAGGAAAGGGTAAAAACTGACCCAGAACTCATCAAATTCAACATCTTTTCTCTGTCCAGAAAATGTCACATTTACAGAATTTTTTTTTACGCCCTATGCCTTGTAATTCAATTTAAAAAAAAGTTATCATCCTTTGGAATACAATGACTGTTTGACTAAAAATACTGGCCAACCTTCCCTCCCTCTCTGTTGTTGAAATATGTATAACTTACAGACATATAGACCTCTGAGCTTCGGATAGGTGTTCTTTGCCTCTGCCTTGATATTTGCATTTGACTCACTGTTTCCAATGAAGTCTGGATTGAGGACAAACTCATCCGACACAATACAACCCCCAGAGACGAACAGCTCGTTGTAAGTACGGTTTTTCACATCTTCCAGACTGTCCACTCCAGCAAAGCTCACAGAGGGAAGTTCCTTCAGAGACAGCAGTGCAGGGATCTGGAAAAATAAGAAGCAGAAATAGATACAGGAAGACCGAAATACAATCACTGGATATTTAATAGCGATGGTAACGACCGGGGTAATGGTGAGGATGTTACCGTATGGATATGAGCTGCAATGTCTTTGTTCTGGATGATGATAAGCAGCTTATCCTGCACATCCTTCATCTCCAGAAATTCTTGAGGTTTACACTCTGTATTCCCAAGCTGGATCAAGTAACTCTGCAGTACCCAGAAAGAAACCATGTTATTATATCTGACAGTTCAGTGTCAAGTGAAACCACCTTACATATCTAACACCACAAATCAAGGCAAACATCCAGCTTACGCCAATACTACAATACCCAGAAATCTTCCCAGTGGTTTCCCCAAAAACTACAGTAATCAGTGACCCAGGAAAGTTAGGGATTGCTACCTTGATTTCACTGCACATACTGCTCTCCTCTAATGAATGCACGTAGAACTTCACAGTGTTCTTCTGAACATCTCTTATGATCTCCATCAGGCTGCTAAAGAACTCAGGCCTCATCTGGCTGATCACACTGTTGATGGAGCTGGAACACGGTGTAACACCTAGGCTGAGAGCAGCAGTGGCCACTGAGGTGTGGCCTGCACCACCAGTGACAGCAGGAGACTGAATGTCAGAACCGCAAATGTTCTGCAACACCCGATGTTGTGGATTCACTTGTCTGTCGATGACATGTTGAGGCAAGATGTTATGAAGTCGGTCCTCCTGAAGAGGGCATTCTTGCTTAGATGTTGGAGTAGTACTGTGGGAGAGGACAGGCAGAGGAGTGGGGCTGTGTCTAGAAATTATCAGGTCATGAGCTGAAGATCGGGGTGGGGTGGAAATTGATGCCTTGCCACCAAGAGAAGAGAGACATATCAGATGTTGCATGCTCTCCCGCAGTGTAATGACATAGCAGTCTATGGGAACAGGCTGCGTATAGTGTGTTACGTATTCAGAGAAAACGGCTGCAGATTGGAACTGATGATTCTGTGGATCCCAAGCTTGCATCCTAGAGCTGCGATGTACATGCTCTCCCCTCAAAATATCCTGCATCTTTGCATAAAAGCTGCTAATCTCTTCATTGAGAATGCAGTCTACCCCACAGGAGCGTTGGCTGAAGGCAACACCCAAATCTTCTAGAATCTCGTCCTCTATTCTCTGAAGGTTCCCACTGTCTACATCCTTGAGCTCCTCAGTAGGGATGCGCTCTTCGAGTGTGAGGTCATCTTTTCTGCCCATGTCATCACTGACGACCAGATGATCAGTCTTCATGTCAGCAGGGTCCTCCAGCTCAGTATCATCACTGGCCCCCAGAGCAGGGTCATGAGATAAACTGAAATCTGTGAAGCGTGGATCAAAGGGATCATCCTCCTCTCTGGCAGAGTATTTACACGGCTTAATACCTATATTAGGGGAAAGAAATATTTCTCTGTATTGTTATCACTTCTTCAAGATTACAAAAATTACCACTTGCAGCGGTCTTGTATTTTGAATAAGAAAAATATGTTCTGTTGCCATAGACAGCTTAGCTCTCACTTTCTCAAACAGAACCCATGTTTTCCTTTTATTTGTTGATTCTATAGTACCTGTGACTGGAATGAGCCTCCAGGGAACCACAAACTCCTCATTCTGGTCAGGGCAGGGCTGTATCTCACTGCTAGAGCAGGGGCTGAAAGCATCGATGCTGCTCACACTTTCACAAGCTTCTTCCTGAACAAGAAACCAACAAAAAAGTGTACTAAACAGTAAAAAAAAATTCTTCCCGTCAAAAAAAAAATATATATATTGTGGTGCATGCGCAGAAAGTTCACAAAAGTGGTTTTAAAAGAACATGCATGCTGAACGTAAGTCATTATGTTTAGTCATGAAAACCATAGTTTGACAGGGAACAAACTGGTAGCATTGCATATTCTACAGGTAGTCACATGTGCCGCTAGGTTAACAAATGGAAGGACATTTAACTCATCAAGAGCCTCAGTCTGTAGATTTAATCTAAACACCGATTCACCTCTAGGCTGTTGATTCTCCCTGCATCTTCCTGGTCAGGTGCTGCAGTTCGCATTCGCAGGTCAACATCGCCACAATCAGGCAAGCAAAGCTTTTGCATGGTACTGTACACATCCACCTCGGCTGGCTCTGGATCCTCTCTGCTCCCCTCCAGACTGACACAAGATCCGCATTTGTGACCCTCCTGGCCTGGAACCAAAGCTTTCTGCAGGGTGCCCAGCAGCATCTCTAAGAGAGCCTGGGTGCTGGTGGCAGGATTACTCTGATCCTGCCGCTGCCTCAGGTCTGTATCACAAATTCCCCTGCAGTTCAAGGTCGCCAAGAGAGATTCAGGGTTATCGCCCTCTGCATCTCGGAGTGAAAGAAGAACACATGTCAGACACACAGACTTCCTTGTAACCTCTCGCTCCATCTCTCCTTTTATTATCTCCCTACATGATCAGAGGTCTCTCACCTCCACTGCTTTTTATGGTTTCATCCAAGCGCAGGTACTTCTTCATAACTCCAGCAACCTCACCATCTGCTTTCCTTTTCCGATCGCCCTTGTCCTCCACCAGGTTCCTCCTCTGTAGCTGAAACAGCTTCAGCAATTCTGCCACCTTGCATGGGTCATTCTCACCCAAAGAGACCTGAGCCTCTGGGCACTTCCCATCAATGGGCTTGCTATCCACACCCTTCAAGTCTGACACGGGACTACAAGCCACAGGGCACCACAGGGACTCAACCATTTCTTTGGCGACTGCCACAGCCAGTTGATAAACCTTGGGGCAGTAGAGGTAGGAACGCAGGTAGCCCTGCATGTTGTGTTTCTGTGTGCGACCAGAGTAAACTTTATTCTGCTCGTCGTAGCTGTGCTTGTATTTGGCCAGCCAGTAGCGCCGATGTGTGCGGTTGAAACACCCAAGCAAGTAGGCCCGAGCCTGGCGTGTCACTTCAGCCCCAAGGTCCGCCTGTGGCCTGGACCGCAGACTTAGAGCATAGTGCAATGCAGGAAGGAATTTCTTCAATATAGGCATGGGGTCTCGGGACTCACTCCTCACTGACTCTTTGGTTGTAGGCGGCTTGAATGCTGTGAGGGTGGTGGAAGGATCTGCAATATTCAGGAAGAGCATAAGATGTACCAGCTTCAAGTGCGTAGCCGACGTTTGCTACTTGGATTCATACTCTCAGCTGCAGCACAACACTGATTTGCAAGAACCCAACTTCGTAAACGGATAAAAACACAAATCTATGCTAATTATAGCAACAAGCAAATCATATTGCAAGCTCGACCATTCCAGGTTGTGACAAACCTCCACTTTAGCAGGGGCTTTTTCAGGGAAAGCATGTCTTTGATGATAAATGACTGCAGCACTCACAGAGGTTCTTCACTCCTCTTGGCTCCTGGAACACGAAGAGCGCATGAAGGGACCACACCCAGCTACTTCCTACGTCTGAAAAACAAGAGACGACACAGGGGTCTCAAAATAAGCAATGAGCCAAGGCCAGGAAATCATTAAGCAGTCATCTGTTGAAAAACCTACCGAAGGAGCCAGCCAACTGAGCTGACGACAGTAGGAAAAGAAAACCTTTGTCAACCAAAGGTTGAACCAGCACCTGTGTAGCAAGCAGTCAAACATCATCATGTTTCACTATGTAATTTCATGCAATACTGTCCTTGAAATCTTTGCACTATTGCCATTTATTGTTGTTTATTATTTATTGTTACCATCTATCAATTTCAAAATGTTTTTTTACTGTATAAAATGTCCCTTGATCTAAGGTAAACCTGCAGTTTCCTTCAAGATTAATATCAAAAACACAAAACATATTGAAAAGGTAAATGAATGCTTTCCTTGAATGTTCATCAGCAGGACTCATCAGACCCACCATTCTGCCTTTTTCCAACATCATCAGTAGACCTGAAATTCCATTCTCCTGTTTGCCGCTGTCTTCCACCACAAACAGGTTACAGTGCAGCCCATCCTGTGTATCTGCAATAAAATCACCACCCAGGTCTGGTCAGGGTTGGTCCTGTTCTCACTAAAATATGCAAAATGTATTTTATAAGACTCACGTTCGCCAGTCTGCTTGTAGGCCTCCCAAGAAAACACAGCAGCTGGGATCATCTTCTTTACGTCCTGTAGTCTCATTGCTGTCCCTATTTCAAGTTTTTCTGGGCTGCAAGATAGTCCCATAACCATAAATCAGAAAATATTCAAACTAAAATTTCTTTGTAACTTGCAACTGCAAGCAGAAGCAATTCTATGATTATTTTTTCAAGGTGAGAGCGTAAGACAGCCATAATTCATACAGAGGGGCAATCTTCATCATTAGCCAATTAGGTTTTAATCCGTTGAGTGACAGGAGACTGGGCACACAAGTGGCCAATCAGCTTTCAGCTGAAGCCAGTCCCATGGTGGCCCCGCCCTTGTATAAAACCAAGTGCAAGCCTCATCAACCCGGACAATAAGGCCAGCTAATGTGCGGGTAACACAATTCACCCCATTTTAGATTGAAATCACATCATACAGTGCAGTGCAATAACCAGTGTTACCAAACAGTTGCCATGTAAGGATACACTTGGTCTACCTGAACAATGTTTAGGTAGGTGATATTTATGAATCTACATCAGGACCCATGGCTTCCCAGCAGAACGATGCCCAGAGCATCAGACTGCCTCCACTGGCTTGCCTTCTTCCCAAAGTGCATCTTGGTGCCATCTCTTTCCCAAGTAAATAACACATATGCACCCAGCCATCCACATGATGTAACAGAAAACATGACTCTGACCAGGTCACCTTGGCCACCTATGCCATCTCTGGTTCACCTGTTGGTCTTCCTTGTATCACTTTTTGTAGGTACTGATCAATGCATATCATGAACACCCCACAAGGCCTGCTTTTTCAAAGATGATCTGTGTTGACGAGACTGGCCCTTGTCAAAGTTGCTCAGATCCTTACGCTTGCTGATTTTTCCTGATTCTCACACATCAACTTCAAGAACTGACGGTTCTCACTTGTCTAATATATAATGGCACCCTTGTCAGATACCATTGCAATGAGATAATCAATGTTATTCACCAATTTATGTTGTGCATACTCACAGCTTCAGTGGGAGGAAGAAGTGAGTAGAGGAATGGATCGAGGCATGGTACACCACCCTGCCCTGGTTCAGTAGCTGCCCGCTCCACACAGTGTAGCCTCCAGTTCTTGCTATTTGAAGAAACAGACAGGATCACTGATAATTGTAATATTCTGCAATAATATGCACAACATGTCATTGGAGTATTGTACTGAACTAGTCACCTACTCTATATTAATGCCTAAATGTCTTTATACCATCCAAATTGAAATCCCTTTGTCACATCATTTGACACTTGGCAAGAAAGACAGATAGACAGACTGACCGACCGACTGACCAGACAGACGCTACTGTGAACCCTGCAATTTCCTCCAGGATTAATGAAGTGTCTGTCTTCTCACACAACACACATCACATTGCCACAGTATTGTAGAACCCAAAGAAGAGTGACAAATAGCAGTATCTAAATCAGAACAAACCTTTACTTCCTTCAGATTCTCTGCTGTTTAACCTGAAAGAAGGTTCAAAATAAAACCATAAGGTTGATCGAAAAACCCTGGCTTATAGCAGGATGACAAAGATAAGTGAGGAGTATGTAAGGTACCTTAGGGGGGTCGCAGGCTTTGAGGGCTGCAGGGTTGCGTTACCCTGGTAAATGAAGGATACTACGGCATATGGGCACACCTGCCTGGGTCGTGTCCGGATCTCATCAAACTCGTACTCATAAAAGTATTGCTGTGAAGACCACCAAACAGAGTCAGGCACAGAATGCTGAGCCAGTTTCCCACCATTGTACAAATTTTTTACTTATTTGTTGCCCCTCCTTATACTGTACTACTGTTTGTCCTGCATTGTCTTGTGTTGTAGTACTGTCATGCACTGTCTTTTCTTGCATTGCTTTACTATTTGTCCAATCCTCTAACTCCCCACTCTGAGTGTAGTGTAAGATTCTCAGTGTAACAGAAGAGCATTGAAACTTGAAAAACATGTAATAGAAGGCAGAATCATATGCTAAGTAGGCTAGAGAAGGCCTTATTTGTGGAAAAACAGGGCGATGCTAAAACAGAACAATTTGAGTGAGGGGACAGTAGCAAAGCTGAAAGGGGCCTGAACCTTTACTTACTTTCCACAGCAAACTGCCTAGTGTATTAATACATTATTTCTGCCCCCTCAAGTTACAATAATAACAATAACTATGATAATTATACTTATATTATTGTGATATATATATGATTATTGTATTATTATAATTATTATTATTTCAATAACAATACAACTTTTATAAATAATGTAACTACAATGAGCAACTGAGGCTAGATATTGGTCCCATAGTGTAACCGAGTCAAACAATTTGAAATGCAAGTAACAGCTAAAGACTCAACATCACTTATAAACCATAACATAAAAATCACCACTGTGATTGCACACCATGCCTGTGTGGACCTTAACGGACTCAGATAAGTGCCACAGCACACCAGTCAGTACCTGAGTGAGCTCAAACGCTCTGTAGGACAGGCAGGACGTAACTTTGTAGGAATTCTTTGACACGTGGCAGTCAAACTTGGGTGTGGGATCGCAGATATTTTTGGACATTGTGACAGTCTTCACTTTTCCCTATGGGGGCAACATCCAGAGTGTGACAACAGGCAAGTACAGGTAGTATTCACATCCAGCATTTAATAACTATTTCCATACTGATAAAATGTACAATAATGGAGGTAAAAACACAAAAAGAAAAACTGAATTCTTAAGAGATCTAAATGAAAAAGTAGGTTAAGTATTAAGTATGTATTGATCATGATGGTTAAAAATGCCTGTTAACTACCTTGGACCAAATATTGCTTAAAAAATGGCCTACTTGAAATAAGCATTGTAGTGACATTTATTTAGCAGACACTTTTGTCTAAAGTAATATTCAAGTGAGGATCAGTGAACGAGGTCAGACAGTGTCCTTGGAACAATTGGGTTAAGCGCCTTACTCAAGGACAGAACAGTGACATCACACTGTCAACAACAGGATTTTCCCCAGCACTGTTGTGATCTCTGGCACAGAATCCTAACCCACAAATGCCAGTTATATTTACAAGTTATATTTATAAGTATTGCTAAATTAAAAGCAGCCCAACTAACCTCTTTTCTGGGCTTGCCTAAATAGAAACATAGGGATAAATTAAGGATGCTCCGATTGATCAGTCACCAATCATCAGCTGATATTTATTCCAAATAATTTGATCGGCGCTTCTAATCGGCTTTTATAGAGTGCCGATCAAATTATTTGGAATGAGTATATCAGATGACACGATATACGCGAGACATCTCAGTGAGCTGGAAAATAAACCAGCTAAAATGGCTTCACCAGTCCCCAGACAGTGCAATGAGTCGGCTCTTTGCAGGCTATGTATGCTGAATTAGTGAATGAAGATGTGTCACATGGTGGCAGTGACACCCTCAACCAAACCACATCGCAGATGAACCTCTACTTGTTAGAGTCACTTATCCCCCAAAGCAGACAGCCGCCTGCTTTCCGGTGGGATGATAAAAGCCGCATCCCTGCTCGCAGAAGCTACACGAGCATACCTTTACGCATCCTGCACTAGTGTAACTAGTGTTTTCAGCAACACAGAGAATATTGTACATAAGAAGAGGAACAGGCTGACCTCCAAACACGTGGAGACACTCATACAGAAAAACTTGCCATCGATGCTTAAGATGTAAATGTTGAGGAATACTTTACATATAAGTTAGATATACAGCCTGTCTTTTTCATTGTTAAACTTATAGGCAGCCTATATTTTGAAAGGCTCTGTATTTTGCTCTCTATTGGACATTTCTTTTGCTTTATATAGCCTATAGTTTACTTTTGTTTACTTTTGTCTTGAAACGGTGCATAATGTTCAGGACATTCAACTTTGATTCCATATAAGGCATATAAAATATAAAATATGTTGGCTTACAGTAAATAAACATTTGTCAATTTATGCTTCCTCATTTCTCTAGTGCAGTTAATAGTTACTTTTATTGCTGTAAATATAAATAATGCTACACAATTAATAGAACACTTCTAAAACGTTACTACGTGCTTAAATGTTTTTTGAACTGTGATCGGCAATCGCTGAGCGGTCTCGGCCAATACTGACTCCAGTGATCGGCAATTGGTGATCAGCTGAAAAAACCCTGATTGGAGCATACCTAGTATAAAGTTTTGAAAACTGGAAAATTTCACCAACATTGCAAAGCCAGTTAGAGGTATCACTGTAAACTACAAATGCAAAATTCTTGAAGTAGAAATGAACCAGAGGAAAACAATTCATAAATTGTGCAGTACAGAACATTTTTCTCCAGTACTGTCATTAGCTATGCATGTACATTGCTTTACCAATCGCAGAATATGGTTAAACATCCAGGCTGATTGCAGTTTCTGGCCTGGATTATTGTTATCAAGAAGGAACAAATCCTTCACTGACAAACATACATACTTTGTTGTAAGCTCAACAGATGACCTTATACAGTAACTAAACACATTTGAACCATGAATCCCCAACCCACATTTAGGTTTCACTGTCGAAGACGGTTTACCTTGAGTACTTTAAAAATAATAATCTCCCCAGTTGCACCAACGTCAAAAGGATTGATTTGCAGCAGATCTGAATATCTGGACAGGTAAACACCTGCAAAGTAAATATTACCACTAATTTTAGGTATGACACATAAGGAATGAAGAGATAGAGAGCTACATGTACAACAGAAATTAAATGCCAAATGTTAACCAACTTCGCTATAAACCCAGTTTTCTGGATACTGGAGGCTATAGCCACACACAAATTCCAAAATGCAAAAATTTTCTTCCGATTTTGCCTTCTGTCCACAGTACCGTGGCTCTTTTTCTAGCACTGTCCGACAATCTGTCAACGCATCAGTGTAGATGCTCATAAAGTTTTTTACGCTACAGTACTGTGTTATTTCGCTTTTCCTAAATAAAATACATATGTTTACTTTAGACACATGGTTGTGTTTGATATTAATCAAGTCAAGCCTTTAAAAAAAACTGAACTTTATTGCAAAACAATCCTGCTTCTTCATGTAATGGGTACTGGTTTTTATGCCGCTGCTATATGTCATCATATTTTGAATGGCAAGACTGTGTTCTGAGTAGACTTGCATGTCTTGTAATCGGGGGTTAGTCTAAGTAGCAATTCCACCTCATCAGCGGTCCAAACAAAGTAAATCACTATTCTTGCTTTTCGCCATTGCTGTACACGTCTCCTCGCTTCCAAAACAATGTTGGAAAATGGGAGCTTAGCATTTTGGACATTTCCTGTTCCCACCCCAATGCTCATACCTAGTGTAGGTTAGTGCCAACGGTAGTGTGGATGCAGATTTTTTCCTTCAGAAAACAGCGTAAAATTCTTTTAATGTATTAGTGTGGACATAGCCTAGAACTACAATCACAAAATTCCCTAAAAGCAGCAGACAGGCACACACACACCTTTAGCTGGGTCTCCCAGGGTGGTGTTCCGAGTGTGTCCCACTGACAGGCCTTTCTTACACACCTCCTGAAGCTACAAGCATCAAGCCACGAGAAAAGTTAGAGCTACACCCAGAACCAAGATAGCTGTGAAGTATACAGCTGTGATTCTCACCACAGTCCTGAGGGACACCCAGACAGTCCACACATTTGCCCTTCCCAGCACCCAACACACATGCACCTTATTGGCTGAGAGTTGGGAGAGAGTTGGGAGAGAATAGACATAAATGACTAGCTAAAGCAGGAGTGGCCAATCTTATCCAGAAAGTTGTTTGTGTGGGTTTTTACTGCAACTCCCTAATTAGATTACTAATTAGAGGTCTGATTACCTGAAGAGTCATCACACCTGAGTTTGAACAGCTGACCTAAAGGTTGTCCTAAAAACCTGCATACACTCCAGTCCTTTGCAGATAAGACTGACCACCCCTGAGCTACAGGACTCACTCCCATTTATTAGTTAGCATCAATAACACAACTAGCCCCAATCTCCCTCTCCAGTGGTCTCACCTTATAGCAGTCTGACAGCAGGAAGCTATAGGACTCCAAAAGCTCACTGTCTGACCGTCCATTCTGCTTCAACTCTTTCCTCTTTTCCACAAACTGCCATTTTGGAAAGGTTCACAATATAGCAATGAGAAACAGAACAATCAACACAAGTCATGCTAATTAACTCTGAAAACAGCTCAAATCAGTCTTCTTCAGAGCATTTCCTCTTCAGATTAATTACAATGCAAACATGCACTGGTTCAAGCAATAGCATGACTGCAGTCAATTGTTAAGGCGGGCCTCCTTACATTGTTTACCAGCAGATCACTGTGGACAAGCTGAGCCTTAGCATAGACAAAGGTACCAGCCGAAGAGGACTGCAGGTAAGAGCAGGAAAGGATCTTCAGGATATCCTCAAACTCCCTTGAGTCTGGGGAGAGGTACTGGAACAATGCTATAGAAAAAGATAGAATATTAGTTATGCAGATATGATATTAGTTCCAGAGTGTAGCTAATCATTTCCTGATTATACTGCATCTACAATTCTCTTATCAACTAAAGCTAAATTGGAAGCAAGACCACATTATTCATGTAAAATGTAAATTATTGCTTACAGTTATGTAAAACAATTATAGTGTTTGGTGTTCTTTGTTTTTTGTGTAGGAACTAAATTATTGAATAACAGGTGAGAGGCAGTGTTTACAACTTCTTCAACCAATACCTTCCTTTCCAAATATCTGCTTTATAGATGCGTGAACCACAAACAGCAAAAAAATTATCAGGCCAACTTGCCCCAAACCACATCCTGCACACTAGGTCTACAATTCAACAGAACATTGAAGCCAACTAGGCAACAGCTGGGTTTTAAATATAATTATTACAAAAAGAACACAACAAGCATGAAGAAAACATAAGGTTATGGTTCTAGTGATTTAGCTAAACCACAGGCTGGAAACCAATCTGTTGAGGGAAGGAACAGTGCTCTTCAGCTTGTATACAAGCTACACCATGAAAGACAACCTTTATTGCACTCCATGGGCCTGTATCACAAAGCAAGACTTTTTGGTTAACTACATAGATTCAATTCATGATTCAAAGCGTTTATTGTCATATGTACAGAAAAGTAACATTTCTCTGTGCAGTGAAATTCTTTCTTTGCTGTTCACACACAAATGCCAAGTTAAATTAAATAGAAAGTGCAAAAAGAGCATGAATTTGAAAAATGACCTGATGATGAAATTCTTCTGTAATGTCCATAAACAAAGGGAGTGCAAAATGAGTCTAAAGCTCATAACTTTTCCAGTTTAAATTAACTTTATCTTCATTCACTTACATTCAGCCTAGCTTAAATCTGAGTAGTTCTCTTTCTAACCCAAAAATCCAGCTTTGTAATAGAGGATCCACGTCTCAACTGGGTAGTGTACATATTGTTGACTTAGTCATGAAATATCAAAATGAAAATGATCATTTAAGGGCCGTGATCTTAAGCAAATTAAATGTTCCGTTTAAAAGCCTTCCCATGAGAAATTGGCTACAATGGTAAACGTAGATCCTGGGTATGACAACACCTTTCCAATTCCTTCTTAATTCAGAGGTTCTTCATAAAATTGGCATTTTCTTTTTCTTGTTTTTAAAGTGCACAATAAACAAGATGAGCAAAAATTCTACTTTATGTAGGATGTGCATTTGAATACTTATACTGATCCAAAAATTCCAGACTAGACTCATTATTGAGCTACATTTTAACATCAAGTTTCGATTTGCCATGAAAACAGATGTTAGCCAGTGACTAAATAGGGCTATACAATTTGCAAGCCAAGTCAGCTGCTTTAAGTTGATTTTTCCCCCCCAAAGAGATGGGGTTCTTATGGAATTTTAACACCAAGTCAGCAATCCAGTGCCAACTCGATTAGTGTTCAGGATAGTCTGAGAAAAAGAAGGCAACCGATTATAGATTCTTGACTCGTATACATTTTACAGATGTAAAAGATGACCTGTAGCCATGTAGTTAAAGTAGCAGGTTTGGGACCCCCAAATTTTTTTTATTTTATTGTTGGTCAGGCACGTAACCAGGCAGTAAAATTACAATTGTGACCCCCCCCCCCCCCTCAAAATTTAAGTCAGCCCCCCCTTCAGCTTTATCAATGAAAGGGGACCCCTCCCAGTACCTAAAATCTACAGAGGGGTACCTATTGGTAGGGTTGTTGGACCCCCACAAAATTTGTTTCTTGCTACTGGCCCAGAAAAATATGTATATGCTGATCACTACACAAATCAACATTACATACCTCCTACTAAAGCAGCAAAATGATTCACTGGATGTTACTCATAAGATGCTTGTAGAATGTATATGCAGTAGGGATGTGAAAACCATTGCAGGCATTGATGACAGTTTTCTGCTCAGTATTTAGTTTAAATTTCAGCAATCTAAATATGAGTAAATTTTTAAGGTTACAAGTTTTCAGACCACAATTTAACACAATTTCATTGTGGTAAGTTAGAAAAGATTTTTTGGTTTCTACTGTCATGTATAGTCAGTGATTTAAATTACATACATTATGACTGAGTCAACGGTTCATCACGTTTCTAATTGTATGCCTGTTTAACGTCAGAAACAGCTCTCTATTCTGTTGCTTCAAGCCCTTATTGTGATCATTCTGATTCTATCAAATCAGCCTCAGTCGACGCTGTGATTCACAGCATGCCATTAATAGACTCATGACTCAGTTCTAGAATCATAGTTTGTTTTCATTATGTAACAGCTGTGGAAACAGTTTCCACTCGTTTCAAGTAATACACCTACAGACCAACGCACAGCTGTAAAACGTGTGTGCATGTGACCTGCAATACCTGAAAGGCTTTCCTTGGTTTCAGTCTTCACAGTTATGGGTCAACAGCACAGCATGCAGACCGCCAACGTGAAGACATACTCAGCCAAGGAAAGTCTACCCTGAAAATATGATGGAGGATGTATCATCCTCCATGACGGTACAGAGGCATGTACCATTAAGTTCTTATGTGGGGATCCACATATTGTAGCCAGCAACCCAGAAGTAGTTACTGGTCTATGTACCTATGGGGAACTTCATCCCACTACAGGTACAAAGTCTTATTAAAAATTGTCACCTATGAATCCTGCTTTCAAAGCAATGTATTTTAATGAGGTCCTTTGCAGTTAACATTATGTTTAACTGCATAATTTTAAATCAATACAGAGAGCATGATCTGTGCTCCCACCATTTCAGGCAATGTGGCTTACTGCCTTGGAAAAATGGCAAATTTAAAACACGGGAGGAGAGGGGATTATTTCAAGCATCAGCAACCTCTTTAAATAAAAAAAAATCTTCAGGTTTCTTTATGAAATTCGTAGTTCCCATTGTATTTGAAGTCTTCGTATAGTTCAGTGAAATAAGGGCGCCGAAATTGCGATCCCCATCACGTGGTTCTCTCGCTCGCTCTCCTGGGGCTGCACGCTGGATCTCAGCTTATAAAACTTACCTGAAACACTCCGTTTAGTTTACATGGTGCATCATAGAATAAGGTATCGGTGTTTATAAACTACCCTCTGCCGTTGGCTCACCCCGTTCAAAAGAAAATCACATGCTGAGCCGGGCAAAGAAAAATACAAATCTGCCTCTTGCATGCAGGAAATTAAACGGGGGAAATAACAGCCCGTTTAGCAAGAGTGTGCGGTCACAACCTTTTTTTTCTTTGTTCTTCCTCGGAATGTGGAAATTTCGCCGTGGCGCCTCTTCTGCGGAATTCACAAACATCTTCTGGGGACTTCCGTTGGGATTCATCTCCAGTTCCCAGGGTACATGCCATTCTGCGACATCCGTACAGGATAACGGCGCTTCGTACGCGTTCCGTTCGCCATCTTTGTTGCGGGTAACGGCAGCGGTGGCTGCCAGCGACAAATCTGAAATGCCGGCACTCTCGGCGGCAACGCCCACGCCAGCGGTCCTGCTGTTTTCTTCGCCGTCTATTCCGTCCATTCCGAGGTTGTTGGCCGACTTAAGAGCAGCCGAATAGACATTTCAGACTCGGAAGAACGATGTGAGCTTGGCCTCGCTATTCTCACGACGGGAGACCCCCTTCCACCTACCTCCGCCATTCAGTCTCTGACGCGTTCGTCCTTCGCACTACCGCATTGGGAACTAGCGCCCCCTATACGCGATGGGATGTTAATGCAAGCCGCTTAAATATTGCTTTTCCCTGCGCTGGCCGGCAAAGAGAGTACGGAGGAAAATGCCACGGAACCGGCGGGGGTGAAGGGCACCCGGGCACGTGTCCGGGTAGCTTTTGGAACGTCATTAAGGATGCAGTGATGATCAATCATGCAAAATACCCACAAATCATTTTATGCAAAACCGCAAATCTTTTATTTTCCATATTTTCTTAAACACGTGCTAAAAACTCACCTAAAAACTACATCTGGCCTGACTATACCTTTACCTTATAAGATACCATTTATTTTGATATGGGGCAATTTGTATGAAGTATGTTGTTAACTTCATTTTTCTTGGTAAATTTTTAATCCATAAGAAATTCTGTGGTTCTCTACCTATATTTCAAATCAAGAACATTTTGAAATCTTTACGCTGTTTAAAATGTCGTAAACGTGATAAGTTATTTCGTTTCTCTGGGATTACTGGGGTAGTTTTTTGATGTTATAGATTTACTGTATGTTCTTTGATGTAAGTTTGACATCTTGACAGTTGTTTGGCAACATTGTTCAAAAAGCTGTCACCTATAGTTTCAATAATTTGATATTCAGTAAGTTTTAATACCAGCAGCTACCCAGGGACCGTCTGAAACCCGAACGAGCCGAACTACCCAGAGGACTCGTGTAAATTACTTACTGAAAAAAGCCATTGTTTAAAGGGTTATATAATCAAGTAATAAATGCATATGCATATGCTGTTGTCATTTATCATTTGATTTAAGGAACTGGGTGATTCAAGTTATAGTATATAAATGTTTCTGTGTTTAATGAAACAGACAAAACAACAACAAAGAGGCAGCTGAATTCAAAGATACAAGGCGAGGAGATTTTTTTCAGTGCAACTAACAATGATTATTCTGGCTGGAAAACATACAAAACCTTAATTCTGCAATGGCATATGCTTTGCAGTTTGCGCTTTCGGTCTAGTTTTTGTGCAGCCACTAGATGTCACTATTTTCTTTGCGATGAATTTCCTGTGCTATAAAGTGCTTCTTATCCGCTTGTCCAGTGCAGGGTCACAGTGAGCTTGGATCCTGTCCCAGAAAGCTCAGCGCACGAGGTTGGGGAAACACAGGGCATGCATGCCATGAAAACATAAATATCTGAACCTGAGCAAAAACTATAAATACTCTCCGACTTGCTGTCTAATATTGCATACATATATATTCAAGAAGAGATGTAAGTGGAAAAAATATAGGAAGTAGGCATGACAGTACATAGAAACAGTGAGCGTGGAGACTTTCCAATTTCCACGGAGATGGTTAAATTAGCAAAAAAAAAAACATCTAAGACCTCCATCCTGTTTAAATAACATAAGGAATGTTGTGCTTGCTCAAGTCAGAATGAGCAACATTATGGTTGACATCTACCAGAATTTCAAAAACTGATTAGTTAAGGGAGGATAGTGATGTAATATTCATATCAGTCCTCTTGGACTTTGCATAATGTGACATTTAAAAGTAGCCATGGACATCATATTAATCATCTAGCTGGCACAGCATGGCCACCCCTCTCTTGATCCAGTGGTCCGGACACTTGCTGGTGGGCAGTGTCATGGAGATGACAAAGTTGGTGGAATGTCCCGTGGTGGACAAGGTTCCCTTGCGCTCACTAGTTTTATATAAAGGACACACATAGAGGTTTGATGCCTGCACGCTGGACCTCTTCTCCACTGGATAAAGAAATGTACATGATCAAGATATGTTAGGCATGTTAGACATGTAATGGGACTCAAGCCTATTTATTAATATTGAGTTTCATGGACATCACTAGCAAAATGACAAAGGTCCATCCATCCAACTGTGACTAAGTGGGATATTCAAAAGTATCCAAGAGTGGGTTATTCAAAGTATTCAAAACTTTTAGAGGAAGAGTGAAGTTAACTGATTATTATAATTTTACTGTCACATTATGATACTATGGTAGCTTTATGAACTCATGGCCAAAACAGAAGCTAACTGGATCAGTTCAGAACACCTAATATATAAAAATGTATAAATTGTATATTTGTGTTTTTTTTTAGAACTCAAAAGGGTTAGTTAGGGATAGCTAATCTTATTCATGCAGGGCCAGTGTGTATCCAGGTTTCTGGGATAATATTAGGTCAGCTGTTCAAACCCAGGTGTGAGGATTATTTGGCCAAACAGCCCTCAAATTACTAATCTAATTAGGGAGTTGCCGCAAAAACATTTTATGTATCAAGACATGATAAAAAAATATTTGGTCTCTTAGCAGGTCTTAAAACTAGGTAAATACAACATCAGATGAACGACAATGCATGACAAATTACAAAGTGTCATTATTTTTAACAAAACTAAGCCAAAATGCAGAAGCAGTCTGTGAAAAATTACTGCTTCCACAGGAATTAAGAGGGTGAATAGCAAATGCATATAATTAACTGATCATCAGCAAGTATGACCACCTTTATAAAGTTTTGGAAGCATTCAGGGGTGTGTTAACACAATTCCAAGGAGGAAAGACATCAGCAATGATCTTATGTGTGTTCCATTTGAACTCGTAACTTGGAAATTCCAAGTTCCTAATTGGAAATTTCAACTGGAATGCCCCATGAAGTTGGAGGAATCTACACAACCCTGACCACAGAATTCAAGATGGCTGTGTCCTTCATCAATAGGAGATTAAAGCTGTTGTTTTATACTGTCTTATTTATACTATCTTATTTGTGGCTCATTAAATTGGTCTCCACGCAGTACTGTCCAACTGCTATGTCTGGATGTGTTGCTACAGTGTTTTTATGTGCAAAATACCTTGTAATGTGTCTTCAACTGATATTGCTAACAATTAACTGGAGCCTATTTTAGAAAGCAGGATTTCTTGCTTAGCCTGATAATTTGTTGGATTTAAGGTATTAAAACTGTTATTCAGCTAAGCAAGAAATCTTGCTTTTTGAAACGGGTCCCTGGTATTGCTAAATGGCTTTCTGACTTTGTTGACTGCAAAGTGGTTAACTGGAGTGTGACATCATTTCTGGTTCTGAGTTCCGACTTCCAAGTTGAAGTCTATCATTCTATAGTGAGAGATTATTCACAACTGGAAAACAGTCAAGACGGCTGCCAATCTTCCTACGAGTAGACATCCCGGAAAACTCACCCCAAGGATACTCCAGGCAATGCTCAGAGAAATAGTAAAATACCCAAATGTTAAAGTTCGTGACCACAATTAGACTGAACAAGTAGAGTGCCTTGCAAAAGTATTCACCTCCCAATTTGATTTGAAGTGATGGACCTACAAAAAAAACTACAGATTAATGACGTTAAAAGGGAAAAAAACTTGTTTTAAATAATGTTAAATGTTTTAAAAAGCCACTTAATTCATTAAATAAGATCCACCTGCGAGCAGTTTAAGTGTAAAATGATCTCAGTATATATATATATATATACCTGTTCTGATAGCCCCCAGAGTCAACACCAGTGCAATACCCCTAAGCCTATGACCGAGCAAGTGATAGCATGAAGACCAAGGAACTCTCCACACAGGTCAGGAACAAAGTTGCAGAGAAGTACAGATCAGGCTTGGGTTATAAAAAAT
>JAODKL010000107.1:18640045-18650490 GCA_026780765.1 Petrocephalus schoutedeni
TGCATCTGCAAAGTGGTAATTGTGTTGTATTAATGAAAAGATACAACCTCCCCAAAATTCCTTTTAAATTCGAGGTTGTAAGGGAACAAGATAGAGAATGCCGAGGGGGGTGAATACTTTTGCAAGGCACTGTATGGCTTGTTTGGATTGTTTGCCAAAAGAAAGCCTCTTCTCTCTTCTTCTCTCTTAAAAAAACATGGCAGCATGGCTTAGGTTTACAAAGTTACATCTGAACAAACCACAAGACTTCTGCAACAATGTCCTTTGGAAATATGAGACCAAAGTAGAGATGTCTGGCCGTAATGCACAGCTCCACATTTGGTTTTCGCAAACATAGCATATCAGCACAAACACCGCATGCTACTGCCAAGCATGATAGTGGAGGCATTATGATTTGGGCTTGTTTTTCAGCCACAGGACCTGGGCACCTTGCAGTCACTGAGTTGACCATGAAGTCCCCTGCATACCAAAGTATCATAGAGTCAAATGTGAGGCCATCTGTCCGACAGATAAAGCTTGGCCAAAATTGGATCCTGCAACAGGACAATGATCCCAAGCACACCAGCAAATCTACAACAGAATGGCTGAAAAAGTGACCAAAGTGTCTTGGTCAGCACCCATCTGACTCTGTCCTACGTGTCCTGCTCTTGGCCAACATGTGTCACGTTGTTTTTTTTCGCCTCCCTCGTGTTTTCTGTGTATTTCTGTGTATTTTATTGCCTCCCCTCCATTTACTAGCTAGTCGTTGTAACTTGTTATTGTGCATTTGTAGCAGTCTGCTTTTCTAGTCCGGTTCCCCGTTTAGCTCTGTTCCCTAGCTATTTACCTGGTGGTTTCCTTAGTTAGTTATTAATCCTGTTTGTTGTTAATGCTCCAGGTCGCTTTATTTTCTGGTTCCTACTTTGTATTACGTTTTAATAAATCCCTCTCGTTGGAGTCACTCCGTGGATCGTCCCTCTTTTCCCACATGTGCCATACTGTGCTGTAACACAAGGTGTTGCAACAGCCCAGTCAAAGTTAGGGTGACCACCTAATCCATGTCAGGGGGGACGATTTGAGCCATGGCAGGGATTGTAAACTACCATTTTAACCATTTCAATTAAAAGGACATGGATTTCACTTAAAAACTTGCTGTGTTCTTGCTGTGTGCTGATTGGTCAGTCTCCAGTAATCATGCATATGCCACTAACATTAACAGCTGGTTGAGTCTTTCAATCAAGGAACCAAACCCGTCAAAGTACAGGGCAAACCAAACAATTTAGCCAAGCACGGGAGCCTTTCGGTTTTAAAGTAGTTTGTAAAACCTGAAGTAGCTCACAGTGTCCCCCCTGACATGGATTAGGTGGTCACCCTAGTCAAAGTCCAGACCTCAACCTCATTGAAATGCTGTGATGGGACCTTAAAAGTGCTGTGCATAAACGACAGTCCACATACTTCAATGAACGGAAGTTGTAAAGAGTGACTGTAATAATGTGTCATACAGAAAATCATTAGTTCAAGTTACTGCTGCTAAAAGGTGGTTCTACAAACTAATGAATCTTTCACACATGGCTTCTCCATTTTGGCTTTTTTTATTAGTATTTTTTTTAAATAATGACACAGTGGAATCTGTTGTGTGTTGTTTTACACCTGAGGATAGATTTAAATAATTATGGAACCTGATAAGGACCAGATTTTTTATGTCCTGATAGATAAAAACCATAGAACTGAAAGAGGGTGTACTTTCTTTTTCACATGACTATTTCTTTAGCAGATGCTTATTTCCAAAGTGATGGACAAGTGATGAAAGCTTGGGGACAGACAGCAGGGTTAGCCAGTGCCCCTCAAGTGTCTAGGGTTATGAATCTTGCTCAAGGGCCAAATGAGGATATGATTATGATATGACCTTCCACATGCAGCTGCAGATCCCAAAATCACAGAGCTATACACCGCATAGTCCTTATTTTACGCTGTAAGATTTATACTGTGATTTAAATATCATAACAAGGTAAAGCCGTGGGATTTCAAAACACCTCCTGGAATTCGTTTAGTTGACCCAGAGACCCCCAAGAATCAAAAGGCACAGGACAGAATACATCCCTAATAAGACAAAAGCCACACATACAGACATTCAGTCACATGGTCACCCACTATACCCAGTTTAGTCTAGATTTAGATCTAAAACATGACTGTAGCTTCTTAATATTTTCCTACAGTGAATATAAGATATGCTTATTAATTAATTAACCTTGGTCCTTCACATCTAAACAGACTGATTATACATTATACTTACTTGGCTTTATCCAGATGATGGGGACTAAGTCAAAGAGGATTTTGGGGTGCTGTTCTTCAAGAACACCACTGTGAGGATTTACAAAAACATGCTAATTGATAACAAGTTGACAGAAAATAATGTTATACTGTGATGACTTCAGAAATAGAATGAGTAATGCAAATTGTTATATGCTCTAAAGGAGCCATATCATACAGGACGTCTTATCTTAAAAAAAAAAAGTGCATTGAGATGTACCTTTCCCTGTCCCAACGTGCACCATCTAGAAAGACACCATGGACATATACTCCATCGTCTGGGGGGATATCTGACTTGTTAGTGGAAAAGACCTGTCAAGTTGGGGACAAAGAAGTGTGAGAGTGCACCTAGCATGAAAAGTTACACACTGCTAATGCTAAATTTCAATTTATAGCACCTGGAATTCATAGCCAAGGAGATCAATGGGGATGGAGTACTTTCTGGCATAGTTTTGCATTGCCCCTGTCAGAAAAGCCTGGGTAAAGAAGAACCCTGGCAGCCAGAAGACGGTGGGCTTGTCGTTATCATACCACTCCTACAAGGACACAGACAAAGAAATATAGCAGCACACACACAGTGAGAACACTTCCTTAATCCATGCAGTTCTGACAAAAATGCATTATCCAACCAGCCACACATCTATCAAAGAACAATGATCCTAGGCAGGGTCATGGGATGACCTGGAGCTTTTTCAGGCAGCACAGGGCTAGACAGCATGCCAACAAAACGGGATTATGAAGTGCTAGAAAATGTATTAAGTAGGACTACATAGGCATCAAAACTAAAGGATCATTTTAAATACATCTTGCCCAAATTGAGCTTATCATTTTTTATTCTATAAAAATGATATTAATATACATCATTATATAGTATAATATGACAACAATATAAATTTGGATTTCTCTATGGAAGAATTAAGAATTCTTCCTAACCTGGAAGAATTTCAGTCTGGCCAGGAAGTCGGTGACATAGCTGCCTAGGGGCTTGAGGCTGGGGTAGGAGTGCTTGGCCCATTTCTCTGGAACCTTCCCCACTAGCAAGCTGCTAGACAGAGCCTCCAGCTCCACATCCATTACAACCAAGCCCCTGATGGCCTTCTGGAGGTGTTGTAGGCTGTTGCAGATTGTGGTTCTCAGCCTGGAGGCCAGAAAAAATGAATCATATTTTTCTAACCCTGCACATGTAACAGGAAAAATAGAAACAGAGTTGTGAGTGTGAGTTCCTTCACAGTTTAGCACTTACGTGTTGTATCTCTCCATCTCTTGCACCAGGACAGTGTTCATGCTTTCTTCATATCTCACGGGGAATCTGACTAGGGCACACTCAATGTCAAAGTTCCCTGGAAGCTGTATAAAGAAACAGCAATCATTTTTATGATCCAATGCAGTATCACAGAGTGTCAGTGACAAACATATTTTAAGCGAAACAAAATTGGTGTGCAAAGAGAAGGAAGGTCTTGGGGAAGATTTAGATGAGAATAATAGCTGTAATTCAGTTCATCTGGTCTTGTTGCTAATGTGGGGTGCATAAGAGGACTCATAACTCATAAAGAGTGGCCAACCTGATCATTATGCAATGATATGTTTTGAATTGGTGAGTGACTGGGGAGGGGGCACTCTGGGGGGCAATCAGCTTTCAGCGGGGGCCCTGCCCCTGAATACACCCCTGGACCACTAATATTGGTAAGCAGTTGTTAACTGATATTGGTCATCAATCCACCCAAAGACACTCTCAAACAGGATTCTAGGACTGTGTCTGAATGTCAAAAGAAAGAGATTGCTGTACCTTGGTGTGGATGTCATTGGCAATGTCAAAAAGGGCATTGTCTCCACCCATGCTAGCAGCACCCTTTGTCCCACCTCCCTGGGTCAATAGCAGCGAATCAAACAGCAACTTAGTTTCCTGTAGGTCTTTAGAAATATCCACATTTTCATGCATTCCAAAAACTTCTGGGTGCTGAGTGAATGGCAAATTCTGTGGATCACGAAAGCATAAAAAGGAAAATTTCAGTCAATCAATCAAAATACCAATAACTCCAACAGTTCAATGATTTCTCAGGCTAGACACCCAAGCTCACCCGAATGAAATCAATATAGTCCTCATATGTGGATTTCGGTGGTGCAAAATATTTGCCGCTGGGAGAGAAGCTGAAGTGGGGACTTTCAATGAAGTCTCTATTGTAGAAGTCAGCCAGGATGGTCATAAGTAAGCGCCGGTCCCAATCATCGGTAACCCGACCACCATAGTTGCACTCTCCTGTGAGGTAGGTAATGGCCTCAAAGGGAACTTGATCATACTCATTCACAAAAAGCTGGGGAACAAAAACAGGGTATTAGAGATTCAAATCAAAAGTACATTACTGTGTTCAAAACAGGTCACTTCATTTTAGCAGTGGTGTATGGTTCAGTGGAATAGGACTCTTTAGTTTTAAAGTTTAAAATCTCAAAACTTGCTTTCACTTATATGCGTATCTGATGCAGGACAGGACAGGGTAGACAAAAAGATCCATCTGTCTACTGTCTACTTTGTCTACTAAAACTGTTACAAATGACTCATTTTAGTGTATGTATCCTCACAGTAACACCATAAATACTATTTGACTCTCCGCTGCCACCTACCTGCAGCTGCCGGATACTGATGCGTAGGTCAGAATTATTAAACCCATAGGGAATATTCCACCCCAGGGGCCCAAACTTCTTCCTTTCCTGGACCAGACCATGGAAGAAACAGGCCCCATATAACAGTTTCTCCCATGCCTTTGGAAGAGCGAAACAGAAAGATTGTAACACTGAAGAAAGTCCATCTCTCTTTCTGTAATACCGGATCATAAACACAAGTTTCCATTTTATTCGTGGAAAGATATTAGTAAATAAGATTAAGGGAACAATAAAAGTAAATAACAGCAATAAAATAAGACTGCAAAATATAACAAAAATAGAGGGCAAGGGTATCTGTAGTTGTAAATGAAGATGTACAATGAATGTGTGGGACGCAATAAAGTGTGTGAAGTTAGTTCTAGTGAAGTCATGGTCCTCATTCAGTATAATGATGACCTGAGGGTAGATACTTATTCTCAGTCTTGCAGTTCAGGCCAGAACTGAGAGTTTCTATCCTCATGCTTCAAAGGCTGTGGTACACCTCCCTGACCGCAGCAGTCACATAAGCAGAGGATGTGCACTTACCAACTCTTTGCCTGGACAGCCTGAAAAGAACTGGGAATCAGAGAGCGGGTCAGACGTGTACGACTGCAGCAGGTTCAGCCTCAGGCCAGTGGGTGGTTCATTAGTCATCTTTACCCCATTCTGGAGGATGGTCACCGGGAACTGATGACACAGAGTTTTGCTTTTAGGTCACATGGCTTTCTGTGTCTGCAACACAGACATAAGTAGGAGAGTACCTTAGGTGAGGGGTAACTGGTAAGCCAGAGACGGAAGTCAGGGTGACATGTTTCGGGGCTGAGCTCCTCGCAGATCTTCTCTAGGTTTGGCATCCAGGAGATGGCAAGGTGGCAGTTCTGCAGACAGACCCAGGTGCCCTCTTTTGAGGCAGCTTGGATCATCTTGGCAGCAATGGGACCTTGGCCCTGGCCCAGCGAGATGGACTGGAACTTCGAACTGCCCATGTTCTGGTCATTAGCAAACTTCAGCAAACCTGAGAAGATGCACACAATTTACATTACTTATATTTATAGAAACATAGTATTAAGAAAGCAGGGACAGACAACCCCTGGAGCAATTGAGGGGTAAAGGGCCTTGGTTAGGGGGCCCAATGGCAAAATCATCCTGCTGAGCCAGAAACTTGAACCAGTTACTTTAAGACCACATCCTAACCTGCTGAGCCACACGCTACCCTCACACACCGCATATTCTGGCCACAACACCAGGAGCAGTTCTTATATATATCCATATATCCATTGAAATTGAAATCAATATTTATATATATATACAGTATATGTATATATATCCCCTTTTCTTAATGTTTATAAATTGATATACGATTTGCATACTATATCACTTATGTTCTATATTTGTAGAGCAGAACTAACTAAAAACATATTATTCCAGACCAGCATAGACACGCCATTCAAATGCAATCATCATTAGGACTAACAGGAAAATCATACAAGCTTTCAATGATCATTATACAGGCATAAGCTTCAGCAATATTTGATCGTGCCGCTTTGTTTACATCTGCTGAGAAGTGCTGATGGTGAAAAATAGATAAGAGATAAGAGACATTAGTGTCATTGTATCAGAAAATACAACAAAATTTGTTTGGTAGCTCCAAGCTGTCACGTTCAGCCCCGCCCAGTGTGTCCATTTCCCAGTGTTTCCCTCAGGCGGGGCTTAACCAGCCTCACCTGTTCCTCGTTGTTTGCCTAATGTATCAATCCCCTTGTTAGCCCATGCACACCTGCCTTGTGTTTGTTCCCTGATGTCCTGCCCTTTATCAGTTGGTCTAAGTCCTGTTAGCCCTGTCGATTGTTGTCGAATGTTACCCGTTGTGTCCGGCTTCTGTGACTCTCCGATTCCCCTCAATAAACACCCACTAAAGGGTTTTCACCCCGCAGCCTGCATGATGAGTCGTTCCTCCCGCCGACGGTGTGACACAAACTCAGTAGCAGGTATACATTAATATACAACAATAATATATAAAATAAGCATATAATAAACACAAAAGACTGCTATTAGTAAAATACAATATAAAAATATATTGCCCCTATATAATATCCCTAGAGCAGTCTGCACCGTAGTGGATGAAAAATGTTATTTACAGATTATGGCTATTTACAAATTTATAGACAAATAGTCTTGAAGTAAACCACATCTCTGGAACAGCTAAAAGAAAATAATATTACAATGATTATTACTGGAGATTGAGCTTTCAGCCAAGCTGCAATTAAAATGGACAGAGCAAAGCATTGTGGTCATGCATGTGACTAGAAGGCTCTTGGGATTAAGCTATAACTGGTAAACAATGAAACAATACTCACTTGCCATGGGGTCTGCCCCAGGGGACAGTACGAAGATTAACGGTAGGGTGCAATTTGAGTCAAAGTAGCTCTTACTCAGGTCAAATGGAGGTGGCTCTACAAACTTCTTACCCAGTTTGCCAGTCACATAATTAGCAATAGCTGGTACAATCTTTCAAAAGACAAAAAAAACAAACCCATCATATCATATATATCTTATTACCAACACACTGTTTCTATTACCAGGTCCGTACACTTTGCACTGGAGTGGCCAGGTTTTGTGAAACCCTCACCTTATCAGGCCTGAGACATCGGTAGATAATTATCTTCTGAAAGTCATTGAGTTTGCTGCACCACGGTTCTGGCAAGCCGGTGTTATATGGTGTCTTGCTGTCATAAATCGGCAGGAAGTTCTCTGGGTTCTTGCTGAAACTCTCTCTAAACATGATGGATTAAATTGAAGATATTGCTGTCATTCCTTTACTGTACATGCTTTTGAGATTATATATATGGATAGTTCCTGCTTGAAAATATGAATGGTGGGGCCAGTCCTGGATGAATAGAAGGACTATGAAGTTAATAACTCAAAGGGTGAGACACAGGATCATAGACTTTAGTCTCCTACCGCAGGCCATGGAGGGCAGGTAAGTCACTAGCCCGGCAGATCTCATCCCAGCTCCGTTCTTGGAGCCAGCTGGGGTCTGGATTGGGAAGTTTGTTCTGGAGACCAACACCCCCCGTCAGTAGAAACATAAACTCTGGGTATTCAATTTCTTTCTTTTCTCTGAGCAGTGGATGGAGAGATTAAAAAAAAAAAAATCAGATTGACTCAACAATTTTCAATTTTCATTCATTTATGTGATGCTTTATAATAATGGTCCTTAGTAGGAATGATCAGTTATTGCACAACTGACGGAGAATACAAGCAGGGCTGGCCCATAGCAAATACAAACTAGGGGGCATCTTAGGACCCAGCGGCCACCAGGGAGCCCCCCCCCCCCCCCCATCTGATTAGCCAGGGTTCAGCTGGTCCCTGAATATATACCCTATGTAAACATATATATTAACAATTATTATTATATTCAGTACCTTAGCAGATCGAAGCCAAGGAAACAGATGTAGCTTACAAACACAACAACAATGAAAGCCACAGCTACTGTATCTGCGGCCATTTGTCAGCCAAACTCACAGCAGGAGGTCGCAGCATAGCAGAAAAGAGAAGAGCAGCTTGTCCTTCTCAAACAGCGAGCGGCACACATTGGAGTACAGATTGTATGTGAAGTGGTCCATCAAGTAGCGGAGCCTCTTCTCCAAGATCTTAGACTTATTACTAGAAGAAGAGCAGATGTCAGAGGACATGGGAATCTCCCTGTGGGTGAGGCATTATCACTGAAAAGCTGCCCCTATTTGTGTTTTTAATATCAAACGAGAAAAACAGCCACCTGCTAGATATTTACCTGGGGAAATTACACAGGAATAACTCCAGTCTGCTTACATTTATGAAGAGGTGGTTATCTATATTCAGTTTTAGACTTAATGAGATGGTGCATTATTTGCCATATCCCATATCACTCATACAGGGGAAAGTGGAGCTTGGGGTGTGAGCCATTTATCGGGCACCCCTAGAGCATTTTTGGAAGGGAGGTTAAGGGCCTTGCTCAAGGAATAACCAGCAATGTGACTACTCTACCAAGGATACAAACCAGTGACCATCCGAGCTCAGGCACAGAAACCTAACCACCTGAGCCACAGAGATCAATCCTTTACTCTGTTACCTAATTGTGCTTGTATTCCTCTCTCACCTGTCATGGATGGAGCTGATGTAGAGGTTAACAAACCAGGTAAGAGAGTATTGGTACATAGGGTCTATATTAGCCAGTCCAGCAATGCTGAAGAACAGGATAGAAGAGTGCTTGGCCACCGCTCTGTAGCCTTCCCTCGATTCTGCAATCTTAATCTCTGTCTTTTCAGCCACCTGACAGAAAAAACAGAAGACTTAATCAGAGCCCCGCATACTATCCTGTGTATGACCATCTAAATAAAACTACCTCATGAGCATCCGACCTGTTGCTTCTTGTTTATCTCATTTGACATGATTTTGGCGGAGTCCAGGATCTGAATAGCACTCTCATCTTCAAGGATATTGCCTTTTGAGGACTGCAGTGTCTCAAGGATCTTGTCCTCGATTTCCTTCAGCTGTTTCATGTTGACTGCAGATTGCAGGATCAGAGCATTTCTGTCTTCCTCAAGCTCTGGCCTGCCAAGATGAAAAGCCATGGCATAGATATACTTTCTCTAATGGCTCATGAAGGCTTTGAAGCTGCTGCAGCTATTTTGTTATTATATCTTATCTTACAAAGATTACACTTAGGTTGCTCTGGAAGGCAAGCAATTGAAACATTGAATGTTGTCTTGGTCATACACTGTGGAAGGTGGGTTGAGGGTTAGGTTGGGAGGGGGAGATTATGGGATTGCTGTCAAATGTTTAGGCACGAAGATAATGTGTGTGTGTGTGTGTGTTTGCTCTTTGTCATGTACTCTGTGTGCCACTGAGTGCAAGAAGATCACATGCTTGTTCTTTGGCATTGATGCTAGGTTCAGCCACAGATGGTAGGGTCATATGGAGGCAAGTGTATAAGCACAACAAAACAGCAGAAAACCTGTGGGTGGCCTTAGGTCTCTTAAGATGGCTGGTTGTGGTGATGAAGACAGGTGTGAGACTTAAGAAAAAGGAACCAGAGTTACTAGAAATGCTTGTTGCTTAAAAGGTGTTATATTATTATATTTGCATTATGATAAAGGCGATTAATCATCATTGTTGACGCACCACAGCACGCAACAATCCATGTGACATCGTGACACAGCAGGGGACAGCTACATGAGCACCCGAGGAGCAGTGCTTGGGGACGGTACCTTGCTCAGGGTACTTGCAGATCGGGGACTCAAACCGGTCATTTTTCAATTACGCCGTTGTGCCCCTAACCACTACACCACCTGCCTGCTCCATAAACTGCACTAATGCAAAAGATTTTGTATGCATAAGAAATGTATAAGCTATGATAGATATGATAGTTGCAATAGATTTGAATTATGTGGGTGCAGTTTGAATAGAGGGTGGGTTTTGTGACAATCCCCAGAATGAGGAAACAAGTGTGAAGCAGTACAGAGTGTGCTATGAGAGGA
>JAODKL010000107.1:18655974-18673147 GCA_026780765.1 Petrocephalus schoutedeni
AACAACACCCACTTATGACATACACCGATGAAGGCCTAATGCTGGAATGTTTGAATTGAATTCATGGCAGATCTCAAATAAAAACAAAGCAAACCAGCACAGTTCGGACCTGATATTCATAATTTTGACTGCATCGGATTGCTCTGAATCAATGGTTAAAGAGTATGGCGTTTTATGTCTTTTTCCTGTACATTTTTAAAACAAATATTATATTACCCTAATTCCATGACGTAATACAACACTGTATAAAATTAGGCTTGTTACACATGTTACCAAAGAGCATGGGACTGAGCCCAACAATGCATTGCATCCTTGAGATAGCTTTACTTGGGTTAGGGTAGCCTAGCTTGCACCTTGAGCGTGTCGAGTGCAGAGAGGGCAGCCTCCAGGGCAGGGATGGCTTCAGCCAGGTCACTCTCACACTCGTTCTTCAGGGCCTGGGCCTCATTCGCCTTGACCGTGGCGGCCTCCTCGTCAACACGCACGAACTTGCTCTTGGCCTCCACCTGCACGGACTCCACTTTGATCACCTGCCGGGCACAGCGGCCAGGTTAGTCCTATATACTCCATCAATGTCAAACAACCCGGAAAGAAGCCAGCACCAGAAATACATGGTGTCTGCAGCTGGACATCATGCACATCACATGTTATGCACTTTGTGGTTCTTAGTGTCTGGTCTTCTGTGCTTCTTCTTGTTATTCATATCACAAAAATCAAAAGTACAAATGCCATTGGCTCTAGTCTGTGTAAATGCTATAGACCATCAGGTGAGTATGTCCATAAAATATTAGTAAAAAAGATATAGTTTTTTTTTATTTTAAACATATATATTTTATATAAAGTCATATTTATAACCATATTATAATAACCACATTATATCAGTATTTTTAATTTAATTTAAGCATAAATAATTTCTATATGGTTAAAATAGAAAGAATCTTATTTCCCTAACTGCAACCTATCAATTAACTGCAAAAACAAGATGGGCATGTCACATTGTGGATTGTGAATATACCACTACTTACCTCCATCATGTTTGTATTCTCTACCTTGGCTGTCTCTAGTTTCGGTTGCAGGTCCACAAGCTCCTTTTTCATTTCCCCTACCTGTAAATTCCAATAAATTACCCAATCAGACAGCAGCTGAGCACCATGGTGTGACAGACAGATGGCACAGGATTTTTTACGTGAGTCTATCACAGACGTCACACAGGTCTCTTCACATTTCCACAAGGTCTTCATTTTGACAGAGAATACCATGCACATATATATTTGTTAGAACTGAACATACAATAGTATCAATATATCCTATCCTAAATCTATCCCCCGTTTTTTTTTTTTTTGCATATCGCACCTACCTGAGCCTCAGCAAAAGCTAGCTGATCAAGCCCATTGGTGTACCTCTTCTTAGCTTTCAGTACAGTGTCTCGCTTCTGGGTGAGGAGCTGCCGGAAAGCTGCAATGAGCTCCAGGTAGGAGGTGGGAGTCACATAATTGTGTCGGCCTAATTCGGACAAAAACCTGGGCACCAGAAAAAAACCACAGCAGCCAAAATTTGAATGAGAAGACCATGATAAAATATACATTACTATAGTTTTAATTCCATTTGATCTTTGCAGTGGCTTTTATTCAATCAAAGTCTACCGTATGCCTTATATACAGTACTGTGCAAAAGTCTTAGGCAGTCAAAGGAAATGTTCAAAGCAATTTATCTGGGTAGTAAGTGTATATTTGCTCCAAATAAAAAACATTATTTATCATTAGAGCATATGCAAATTAAGAGTAACAATAAAAACTAACAGGAATGTCTTCTGCTCTCCCAAAAGTCACTGACATCTTGCTGGATGGCTAGAACATCAACGCTTCAGTTCCCAAACCTCTCCTCAGGGGACCTCGGTCATTCCATGTATTCATTAAATTTCACCACCAGCTCACTTAATTAATGAAGGTAATTAGCTAATAACTAAACTAAGTATTGATTACCCTAAATATCAGTGTGCTAGTGGTCGAGTCAAAAAATACATGGGTACTTTTATTTATACATAGAAGGATGCTGCAAATACTGGGGTGACTTGAGGAGAGTTTTTTAAATGGTTATGCTGACACATTTTGACTGAAAAACTTCATAGTTTAAAACCAACATTAAGATAATTTAAAATTTTTTTTTGTCCGGGTAAGCCTGTGCATTACAGTGCCCCTGTATACAAACCTGCAGAATGTGTGCGTTATGTACCTGTGAGAGAGCTCAATGCTGGAGGTGTGGAAAGTCTTGCAGATAGTCATGACCTCTTTACGCTCATGGTCACTCATTCCCAGTGTCTCAAGAAACTTGTTGGCAACCTTCTCTAGTGCCTCCTCTGGCCAGGGCTGGAAATTGCAGGAAAACAACAACAAATTACCAAGAAATCATCTCCAATAATGAACTAAGATGCTAATTTGGTGTCTGTTTTACTGGCCACTGAATTTGGATTTGTGAGAAGCAGCTGAGTAGTGATATAAATTACACTATAACTAGGGGTTATTATATAGTGAAAACCCTATTCTCATCCTTCATTCACCTGGAACCAGTTAATGGTGCAGCAGTTGATAAGTGAGGGAAACTGGCGCAGCCGGTTGCGGAAGGCATCTCCGATGGGACTGAACGCCACCACAATATGGAGGTTCTCCCGGCAGCGTGTAACAAAGTAGGCAAATAGCGAGAGAGGGCTGAACTCTGCGTTCTTCTTCCCTGCCTGGGCAATGGGTAGCACTGCCTGAAATGGGAAGAGGTCTGGAATCATGTGCCACAAGAGTGAAAGGAATCACCACAAACAACGCAGATGAAAAAGATTCACCTCCATGATCTCCTGTTTCTCATCCACAGCAAAAAGGTTGGGCACCTCACCCGTGTTCAGTAAATTATCTACATCTTCCAGGAAGGCTTCCTCCTTGATCTGAACATCAGTGAGCAGGAACACTGTCTTCTGTCCCTTCACCCCAGCACTCCTCAACAGACGCTTAACCGAAAACACCAGCAGTTAGTCATTGTGAGTGATTTAGCATTTGTGACACATTCCTTTTAGTTACATGTACCTTGAGGTCATCTCTCCACTCGTTCATGCCATAGCTCTTGGAGATCTCTGGTTGAAAGAGTACCATCTTAGCCATGGAGGTGGCCAGGCGTGTGAGGGACTGCCGACCACTGCCACCCACTCCCACCAGAAGGATGTTTCCCCCAGCCTGCTTCAGAATACGACTGATCCGAGAAAGGTGCTCTAGGACATACCTGAAAGCCAAACACAACTTCTTTTGAATGACACCTCTTTCGATTATTTCATAGTCAAAGTTGTTGTCTAGTTCATGGGTGACGTGTCACATGATGACAGAGCCATTAAATAAATAAAGAAAGGAAATATAAGACACACATCTCACACTACAGCAGTCCAGAAAGGCCATGCGGACATTCAGGGACTCCCCATGCCTGCGTTCCCACCTGCCTCTCCTTCTTACTTATGCTGCACACCCAGACCTGCCAGAGCTTACATATTGCACTCACCTAACTGTTTGCACTACCTGTAGTCTCCTCTACTTTGGCTAATGCACCTTTTTTACTTATCAACCTCTCCTGCAGAGTGCTACCTAGAGACTCAAAAAAGCAATATATCCTGCCTACACTGATTCCTGCTATGCCGTTACCATTTTCGACGTCCTTCCGGTTGGCAACTTTGGTCAGCTGGCTAAAGAGAGATTTTTAATTTGAGACAAGTCTGCACACACATTTACATGTACGTATACCTTGTAAATAGTCTGTAGGGTTTGCAAAGTACCCCAACACTTGTTATGGAGCTAATTTTAGGTACAGTGTATAATGGAATAATACAGATTTGCTATAAGATTTCTAGAGTGAACATGAGAGGCTGAAAGCATGAAAGTTATACCAGATGTGTGAGAGCTAGCAACCCTTTGTGTTATTCTAGGCTGTCCTAGAACAGTACCCAAAAAAAAATAGTAGCCAAAAAAATGAAGTGAAGTACCTATGGTGAAAAAAATTATAGCAAAATACACAACGCATGGCCTGAATTTCCATACCACACTATACAAAGATTAGCTTGTCTCTGTGCATTATTTGCAATCTCCATTTTTCCATTTCATACAGTGGTTTAATCTTAATCCACAAAGGGCCGTTGCATATGCAGATTTTTGGAATAACCTTCAGGTCAGCTGTTCAAACCCAGATGTGAGGACTCTTCAGCCATTCAGTCCTATAATTAGTAATCTAATTTGGGAGTTGCAGAAGAAACTTGCATACCCAACAGCCCTTTCAGTTTAAATGATTGCAAAAGGGAGGTGAGTTTAACACTAGCATTGATATCTAGCATTAATAGTTAAGAAAGCTGGCTAGCTTCTAAACAACTATCACTACAATTATTGTTAAAGCAAATGCAAAAAACTGGAATGTCTGGCATCACTACTGTTCCAGCTTTTTGGTGGAAAATAAACATAAATTAATTTACCCAAAGATGACCAGGTTCATGCGGTTCTTGTGCGTCTGGTTGTACTCATCCAGGCAGAGTTCCACCACCCGGGTAAAGTGTTCCATGGATGGAACCTCGGCGTAAAGCCGCTCATCACCTTCCAGGTCTGGGGTCATATAGTCCCCAAACATCAGGCTTTTCATGTCCTCCTCACATAGCTGGGCCCAACGATAGACAGAAAGGAGTAAGAAGATTGTGAAATTTCAAACCATATCATACAGACAGCTGCAAATCCAACCAATATGAGCCACACAGACAAACAAGCCTTTTACATGAGTTCCTATTGAATAAATACTTACAATGAAATACAAATCACCACCATTAAGAAATATATAGCACTGAAAAAATTTTAGGCAGTCAAAGAAAATTATTTTTAAAAGACCTTCATCTTGGCTATGTCTGTCAAAGTGTGCCCACTTAGCCATTTTTAAAATCTGCAGTAACCACCCAACACCAATTTATTTGCTGGCTTGAGCACCGGCATACCATGGTGGGCTAATCAATACCTTAGAAATAAAAAGTTATTGAACTAATTAAATAAATAAATAATTTGAGCTGGTGGTTAAAGTTAACAAATGCATGGAATGGTTGGGGTGCCCCAGAGGAGAGGTTCTGGCACTGAAGTGGGGTTCATCTAGCCATCAAACAAGATATCAGTAACTATTCGGAAAACTATTTGAAAGAAATTGTTGTTTGTTTTTATTGTTACTATGTATTTTCATATGTTCTAATGCTGTTTGTTTTTTTTAGTCCTGAGTAAATATATACTTACTATCCAGATAAACAGCTTCAAACATTTTCTTTGACCGCCTATGACTTTTACACAGTAGTGTACATAGCACAAGCTTGCTGATAAAAATAAATCTTTTTATATGTGTCATGAATTGCATCAGTCCAGCCCAATAAGATACAATATCCCATAAAACTGGCAGTGTATTCACAAACAAATGCAAAAGTACATTATTTCAACATTTACCGCCCTATTCTCATGTTTGAAGTCTTCAAACACAGTGTCAAAATTCTCCTGGAAGTGTTCCTTCACTATTCTGACAATGAGCTGGTAGACCCATTCTCGGTCCTTATCGTCCACCAGCCGATCATAGAAGACACGAAAAACCTCGTGCACAAAGAGGCGGATCATGGTGTGCTTGTTGTTCAGGGACTCCTTCTTGAGGAGCAGGCAGCCCTGCACCACGCGGGCAAAGTCCCGCAGGTTGAAGGTGTAGTGGGACTTGGCTGGGGTAGGCAGCAGGTTCTCCATTGCTTTCTTATACACCTGGGGTAGAAGCAGAGGATGATTGTAAAACATCAAATTGCAGAATGTGGAATAACTTCAGTTATTTCAGTGATATATGAATAACCAACACAGTACCATGTACAGACTTACCTCCATGGTAGCAGCCACAATTTGCTTGCCCACAGTGAAGTACTCAGGTAGAAAGTTATTATTGCGCATGTAAAAAGCCACAATGTTAGAGAAAATGTGCACCATGGTGTCATCACTGAAGGCATTGATGGCGCATATGTTGAAATGGCGCAAAAAACGTGGTGTGACTGCATTCCTCCCACCACCAGGAGGCCCCATTGCAGACACAAGATACAAGTCTACTAGAGCAATCTTGGTTGTATCCTTCAGGTCATACCTGCAACATTTATTTATTAATTTAACAGAATCTTTTGAGCTTAACTTATTGATGGCAGTCTGGAATAATCAGATGTATACAGTGCTACGAGTGTCACCAAGTTAATCACTGTTAAAAAGAAGTTTCCATACCATAAAGAGACTGAGCTACTGTTTGGCAAATGTTAGAAAGTCCTGTCACTGACAATGCCTTAAGGCGAGCAGTCAGAGGAGAAAGGGAAAATAAATTCAACAAGAAGGCTACAAGTGCAAAAATATCATAGACCAAACTCCATAAGGAAAGTTTCTGGCACATTCTGCATGGTACTAGCCAGTACCAGATGTACCTAATAGTGGCCACTGAGTATGTGTATGTATAAAGAACACTTGGCATATTTAAAAGGTTTCAGTTGTTTTTTGTTGAATTGGCCATTAAAACACCCATAAAACAAGTGATCATTATGCTCTATAAACGATAGAACAGAGCCTTCATAAGGAGAATCACTGTGCTAAGTCCTGATCTCAACCCCATCAAGCACATTTGTGACGAGGTGGAAAATAAACTGGACAGATCTATTGTACATTTAAAGGAAAGCCTTTGGCTTGAGTTGCAGAAGGCATGGGATAACATCATTGCCTATAAATCATTTCATCATTTATTTTTATAAGTGAAAGGTGTTCGGAGTTTACCAGTTTCCATGGTCCAAGAACTGGCGGAGAAGCTCCAGAGGAGGCTGTGCCCCAAACTGTTCCAACGCAGGCATATTCATGTCATCCACAAATATAATACATTTCTTCCCCATGGGTGGCCCATACACCCCTTTCCTTCTCTTATCCAGTCTGCACATTATGATATTCTAAGAAAGTGTAAATTATTCAGAAATTGTCAAAATGGAAATCTCTGTTAGTGGACAATAATAATAATAATAATAATAATAATAATAATAATAATAATAATAATAACAATAATAATAATAATAATAATAATAACAATAATAATACTCCGTGTTCACCTGACACTGGTTGGCGCTTGTCCGGGCTGAGAAGTTGATGAAGAAAGGCAAATAGGCATCCTTGTCCAGATTGTTCATGAGTTTCTCCTTCACATATACTGACTTACCAGTACCAGTGGGACCCACAAACAGAAGTGGCCTTCAAAACATAAAAAAATCCAGCATGTCCAGTATGCAGTCTGAAAACTCTTACAGGACAAAGGAACTGACTAGAAAGAACTGACTGGAACATTATAATTGGAATATAAATAGTGAGGTTGCCAGTTGACCAAAATACTACATTTTCAATAAATAAAACTATGTTGTTGGAAACACACACAATGATACATATCACAAAAAAAATCTTTCAGTATAAGATTTCAGCTCATTACCCTTGCTGCAGACAAACGTGCTACAGTCCTTACTGTGCTATATACTTACATGCCATGCTGGATGCAGAGATCCATCAGGTAGGTATACCGGATGGTGTCGATGGTGGGAACAATGATATCCTGCACTTTGTTGTTGGAGTCTCCAAGACTGATCTTCTTTATTGCCTCATTCCAATGAACCCAACGACCTTTACCTTTAAACTAATGGGCAGAAAGGATTTCAGGAAAGTAAAACTGGCACCCTTTGACTCAAAGTGATATTACCACAGCTATCTCTCATAGGAGTATCTCACAGGAGTACCTCATAGGAGTAGTCGTAGACCAGACCCTTGTCATCAAAGGCGCAGTCCCATCGTCCTACAGCAGCAGGGACTGGGTGTTCCTTCATTCGCCCAGAAACTATATCCCTCAGGAAACTATCAAATTTGAGACGGCTGTCTGTATCACAGCTGCCACCCACGGACCATACGAGGGAGAAGCCAAAGGCTGCCTGTGGAACAAGCATGACAGGTTTGTCACTGACCCACAGCTCAACTTTGAACTGAAGGAGGACTCATGACTCCCACCTAGTCCATTTCCCTTTTAAGGTAAAAAAAAATTATATACAAATGACAGTGACAATAGGCAGGGGCAGATCAAAGCTATCATAGAGTGTCCTAGGCTATACCCTAGGGCCCCAGCAAACATCAGGGGCCCCAGCCAGCAAAATTAAACCTAGCCAATCGATCTGCCAGCACCCCCACACAAATTTTAATGATAGCACCCTCCCCGATTAACAGATTATTTTTGTTACATTACTCTCAATTCTCTTTCGTATCTCTTTCAGTAGCTGAAGGGGCCTAGTTATGTCAACCTAGGGTCTGCAGAAAAGTCAAACTGGCCCTGATTTTTATTTCAAGTTATTTAAAATCTGTTCTGTAGACGTTTCCGTTGACAATGGATTCTAGTGCACCACCTTTGTGTACTGGTATTGACATTGTTACCATGATCCATGTGGTTAAGTTCTTGTTTTCAGGCTGCTCTTTCACCGGTTCCATTAGGAGCATCTTGATGTACCGTGTTAAAGAGACCACCACATTACTGTTGCTTGTGGACACCACCTCCTACAGGGAACAAAACCTGTGAGAAAGACAGAGCTCTGCCGAGTTTGTGTTGTGTTTCAATATGGAAGATAGCACCCACCCTGCAATGTTTACGAAGAACTCTGAGGGAAATAGGCACAAGCCAGTGGAAGAGCTCCATCAACAGGGTAGTGCTCTCAGGGGCTTGAAGAGGCTCCGGAAGGGTGTTCAACCAAGAGCGCACTAAGGGCACCCAGCCCAACTGAGAGGGCTCCATGTAGATCATTCCACAGCGACTAACAGTTGCTGGCTGGGAAGAGAAGATGTATTTGTGGATAGTAGTAGTGTAAAGAGTTCTCTGATAATTCCTGAAATGATGAAGTAACAAAAGCACTTAATTTCATTAAATATTTACAAGCTTAAATATTGTCCAGAAGGTTTAGTGCAGGTGAGGGCAAACTATAGACGTAGCTTAATATGATCTGAGAATTTAATCTGATAATGCAAAAGATGTATGTGTGTATGAAAAAATGAAAGTGTGGGATTATAGCTAATGAAGGAGAGTGGGAGGATCGTGGGCACATGCCGAGGCCTGAGACAAGTCCATGGCTTCAAAAATGAGGCTCATGGAACTGGACATCTGGATGATCTCTCCACTCATGAGACACAGCTGGCAAAGAAGGAAAGATTGGCTATGATTCAAAATAAAACAAACAGCAATCTGACAGGTAATGTGCAGCACTCCCCAGCCTATTCACTTTAAATAACTTTTGTGATTTCGAACAAGTTGTGATTCCTTGCCTTTTTATTGTCATCAAGCACTGTGTTCATGCTCTCAATCCATAGGGTGTCTATGGGACCGTCAAACACCACCCACTTGCGCTCTGTGTTGTCTGCGGAGGCAAATTCCCTAAAGGTGTTGGCCACAATCCCATCCATCCACTGTGAAACACACAAAAACAACAGAATTACTTTACACAGAAGGGAACAATGAATTCAAAAGAATATGGGAGAAAAGAATGAGAGGAACACTGTCAAGGGTCATATTCACCTCATGGGAGACTGGATCAAACTGACCAAAGAGCTGGCCCATGGTGATGGATTTTGGGTTGACTGTGCGGTACTGAACCTTGACTTCTTCGTTATATCCTCTCTGGTTCATCAGGGTCAGGGTGTCGGCCAGGACATGTAACACTCTGGTTTTACCCGCAAAAGGCTCTCCTACAAGCATGAACCTAAAAGCATGTTTCTCGTATCAAGTATATAAATATGTATTAAACACCACCTTATATCTGTCAGTATGTTCACATGCATGTCAGACTCACCCATGTCGAACAATCATCATTTCATAGGACTGGATCATCTTGTCTAGGAAGACCTGCTCTGGCTGAATATTATGAGTCTTGCAGCATTCGTGTGCACAGTCCAGAAAGAGCTGCAAATAAACCACAAAAACATGAGGGAAATGATTGAGAACGATAGTGGGACATTCAATTCAATTCAGTTTATTTTTATATAGCGCCCTTCACAACAGAGTTGTTGCAGGGCGTTTTACATGGCTGTGTTGGAATACATTACTATATGCAAGACAACAGAGAAAATTAAATGCATGGAATAAAAGAATGAAAGAAAGAAAGAAAAAGAAAAGAAAGAAAGCCAGTTGACAACGGGGGAGAGGAACCAAAAACTCCCAGGCAGGGAGAAAAAAAACCTCTGGGGGTCCAAGGTCAACTGGCTGCCCAACCCCCCTGGGCATGCTAACATTACAGAAAAGGAAAGAATGAGCTTGCTTGCTCAAAGTGAGAACTGTTGCTGAGGGCAAGCCAAAGTCCATCAATGAATCAATCAGTCCTCCATGTGATATGTTCAGGGGTACTTTAACACACGCATTTACCCAGGCTGAAGCCCAGGGGCCTCCGCTAAAAGGAGACCTCAGATAACCAAGTTCAATAAAATTGAACTTAAATATAATTCATTTCTTCCCCATGGGTTGTCCATACACCCCCTTCCTTCTCCTATCCAGTCTGCGCATTATAATATTCAACCTTTACCATCACTGGCACGTTGACAACTACACCATTGAAAAAAATAATATAGGGACTTCTGACAAGTGAAATAGCCCAGGGGCCTCTGACTGTTAACGTGCCTCTGGGTATGCTCTCCATTTCACAGCCTAGCACAATACATATAAGATATCAAAATGGCAGTGCTAATTAAATTTAATCCTAATGACCTTATAGTCAGCAGCAGGCAGGGATATTCCAGGGAATAGATCGCTTGTGATCCCATTAAAGAGGGGAATGTCATGGGATAGGAACTTGGGCTCATTTACATCTTTGATAGAGCGAAGAATCTGAAAAAAAAAACATACACAATCAAGAAACTTGGGCACCAACTGCTTATAACAAGTACAGGAAAAACCCATTTGCAAGACAATTTTAATGTTCACCAGAATATCCTCATTTTCATCTGGAAACTTCAGTTTGAGATTGCCAGCAGCCACCAGCACAGCCTTGACAGCGCGCATGCCATAGTCGTAGTGAAACTGGGAGGACAGCTGCTCCGAGCAAAGGCGGTACGTCATCACGATCTTTACTGACAGTGGCTTAGCGTTGAGGAAACCGTAGGAGTAGAGGGAGATCTCCGCTATCAAGGCATAGTTGGGAACCATCATCGCCACTGTTCTGAACAGCACCTGGTGACCGGAAGGTACATTTTCACAACCAAAGAACGTATAAAATGGCGAAGGAACAGAAACAATACTTAAAGCAAAAACTTGGAGAATCATGGAAGAAAGGCATTCACAAAGAGTGTAAAAGGCACCTTGAGGTTATCAGGGAGTTCAGATCGGCCAGCATAGCCTGGGTTCATGGTGATGACCACGAAGCAGTTGGGGTTAAGACGCAGATCTGTGCCTTCAAAGTCAAAGTATTCAAGCTTCATCTCAATGGCCCTCTGGATGCAGAGGATCTGCTGAGCCACCACAGACAGCACCTCTAACTCGATGCGATTGAATTCGTCAAAACAGGCCCAAGCACCCGAGGAAGCCAGCCCTTTGAAAAACTTGGGAAAAACACATGTTATTAGAAGCTGATTTTGACACTCGTGCTGAGCTTCTTCACTTAGACAGGGGGTATTGCATTGTATTTCTGCATGTTCTTATTTTAACAATACTTTGCAATACTTTGAAAGACTGTCACAGTCACAATATATTTGTATAAGTACTTTGGGCATTTTACAATCAGAATCAGAATCTCTATTCCCACACAACTGCTGGAAGTTTTTGTTGGCACAGCTTGCTACTGTTGGACACACCATGACAATAGACAACTAACAATTAGGGCACAACTCAGAAAGAGAATAAATGCAAGACGCAAGATATACAACAATAACGAGTAAATGCAAGGTATGTAATCCATACGGCATTCAAGTAGTGCGATTCAGGAAGTTGACGCAGGCACAATACAGACAACATACATCTATATATAAGGTACATAGCATTCAACACAATGTGCATTTATAATGCACAAACAGATTGTCAGGGATCAGTGCTGATGGAATGTAAATATTTAAATGGTACAAATGTTAAGATCAAGATTAAGATTTATTTTATTGATCCCAGGGGGAAATTGTGGAATGTTGCATCGTTATATAATTCCAGCAACCAGAACACAGAAGAAGAAATGGCCAGAGTACTATAGCTAATTTGGATTGGAGTGACACCTTAATGAATAAGTACTGTTCTTTCCCTGCGTTAATTACCTTTCCCATGGCCAGGTAGTCCAGCCCATCAGAGCAATTGAACACGACGCACTGTACCGCCAGCGCCTTGGCCAGGTCCTTCGTCGTTTCTGTCTTACCTGTCCCAGCAGGGCCCTCAGGAGCCCCACCAAGGCTCAGAAAAAGGGCCCCAATCTGCCAAGGATAGGCAGCATGGTGTTTCAGCTCTGCATCTTGCCAAAGAGCCTGAGACAGTTCCTCACAAAGTCTGTTCCCCATTTAGCCACACTCCCGTAGCTTACCAGCGTGCGGTAGCACCGATCCGTCAGAGGGGTGATGACTAGCCTCGGAGAGTTGCCGAGATATTCATATGCATACTTGACATCACAATTGATGATGCGCACACGCACATTGTCCTGATCCCAGTAGTACCTGAGCTGAGCCAGCCACTGGAAGTCTGTTTCTTGGGAGACACCTTGTTCATGTGGAAAAGATGTGGAAAAGTCACAGGACAACAAATGAATACCCATACCATTTAGTTTAAACTTATCCATTCATAATTACTAGTCACATTTTTTTAAAGAGGGTACATCAGTGCATTGACAATTAATTTCAATGCATTCTAAATTGAATTTATTGTGATGCCTAAATTAGATTAGATACAGGGCAAGAAGGTATTTAGGGCACACACAGTACAAACGAGATGGTACACACAGTACAAACGAGTAAACATTTTAAATGTCAAAGGCTTAAATATACAGCACCAATGAAAAGTTTGGACACATTTACCCAAAGGTTTATTTGTATTATTCTCTACATTTTCAAAATTATAAAATACTATAAAATAACAAATATTAACCCCAATTGCTCCAAGGACTGGCTGACACTACTGCCACCTCTATGCAGGTTTCATGAGATGGCCTCCCGGGATGCTTTTCTAGCCGCTTTGAAGGAGGTCCCTTCACTCTCTGGTGAAACTCTTCCAAAACCATTTATACTGTCTTTAGGTAAGGTGGCCAAATCATGTGCAACACTGTACCACTCTCCTTTATATCAGAATCAGAATCAGAAAAACTTGGAGGAATCCTGGAGGGAATTTATAGATGGCCTGGCCAAACTCTTGACTGGTTCTGTATGTGCTGAGTAAGTATTTTAGGAAATTTTGGATACCCTTGTCGATCATCTCGGTGACTACATCCCTAGCGTGCACGTCGATGGTGACCAAGGCCCCCAGCGTGATGCGGGTCTGCTTTGGCAGTGTTCCCCTGACCAGCCCCACAATGTCATTTAACTGGTTCTGTAGCTGCTTGGAATACAGCTTCAGGCCCTACAGTGGAGAGCAGTTCATAATAAAAAAACGGGACAGGTGCATTAAGGGCGGGGACAGATAATAGTGCAATACAAGACAAGATAAAACAGTACAATATAAGAATGAGTAAGCAATCACTCATTGTTACAGTAATCCAAGAGAACAGTGGCTAGACTTAAGGTGGGGTCCATCAGAGAATATTCTATTACTAATAACATTTAATAGTGAATGCTACCTCAGGCCCACTCCTGATGGCTTCATGAACCTCAGCAGTCCAAAATATCTGCGAAGTGCAGAGGACCACCTGTCCGGGCCACTCCCTGACCCAGTTACTCCTTTTGCTCTGAGGATAAGCCTACAGGTATGAATCAGTAATACATTATCAGAGTGGTAACAACTAGGGAAGCAACAAAGTAATGAACACTAGTAGTCTAACGAGGGTAGTATGAAGGGCCAGCATTGAAAGCACCTAATGTTAGAAATCTTTTGTATACATTTAAAAATGAATGGACATAAGGGAAGTTATGACATATAACTTTCATTTCGTTGTAGAGCTCACGGCAAAAAAACATTTTTTTAAGGTGGAGGGCATATGAGGGGCCATAATTCATATGGAAGAGCCAACTTTATCATTAGCCTATGATATATTTTGCTTCGATGATTGGCAGGGGAAGGGCCACTTGGCGGAGGGGAGAGGGGGTTAATCAACTTTCTGCTGGGGACAGGTCTCCTGTGGCCTTGCCCTTGTATGTGCCCCTGCTAGAAGACAAAGGGCATCACCTCGTTGGAGCGGGAGACCACATCTCGCACACTACGCAGCATTATGTCCTCCACCTGCACCAGCCATCTCTCCACCACCCCCCGTGCTTCTGAGGTGGAGATGAGCTGAATGAGCCCCACATGCTCCCCTTCGCTGCTGTACATGCCCTGGATGTCCAGGTTGGGCAAAAAGTCCAGCTTGGCGATGCCCTCGAAGCACTTCTTCAGGTGTGGCTGCACACGCGTGGGGTCCTTGGTCTCTGACAAGATCTCCAGCATCTCGTCATTGGATAGAAAGAAAAACCTGGGACAAAGAGAACTAAGCCTTAGCAGGCAAGACATCTCTGGCATTTACATAGGACGTTGGGTATTATTTGCAAAAATGGTAGATGTCTATTTCATAAAAAATGTGTAAAACCAGTGGATTCTGATTGTAAAACCAGTATATCAATTACCAGGCTGCTGATTGGGTAATATATCAGGTTTTCTAGATGAATTAAATGAATGCTTGAATGTTAATGAGGTAATGACTGAATGATTAACTAGCAACCGATGGATGATACATACATTATATAGCAATATAGCATTACAATGGTAATGACAACCATCATTAAATTTAAGTATTATGTCCCTACCTAGGAAAGAAGAGCCTTTTCTTCTCAAGGTATGTGTTAAGCCCCTTCATTATCTTATCCAGAAGACTGTTAGAATCCTGTAGTTTTTCCAGGAGGCCAGGCAATGAGGTGGCTGGTAAGATCTACATCCAATGAGAAAATAGAGAGATAAATACCACGATGCCACAAGCTACGAAAAATACAGCAGAATGGTCATGTAGCATTTACACAGCTGACAGAGATTAATAAGACAGAATGAATATATCAACATGATCAAATACCAGAAACATTAAAATCCTACCACAATTTAAAGACAAAAAATAATATTTAAAACTATATAATTACACAAAAAATCCAAAAATACAAAATTCCTCTTAATAATCACTCTTCAAATATCATTTGCAGTGTACTTGCAATAATAGAAGACGTGTAGCTATTAATGAACATTAAAGTCATGTGCACAATACGCTGCTGCAACCTAATACTTTCCTGTAAGTATTATTTTCTAATTCATAATACCTTTTTTCCCAGGCCTCAATAAAGTATAGTGTTCAAGGATATTTAAGACAGCTACTGCAGCCAGTGCCCCCGTGACCATATGCTCAGTGCAGAGCTGTTACAATGTACAGTGATGGCCAAAATTGGCAGCTCTATTGGCACCTCATGTTTTGGTATACACATGTTTATTTCCTTTATGTGCATTGGATCAACACAAAAAAACAGAAAAAAAACAAATTTGACATCATGTCACGCAGAACATAAAAATGGGCCAGACAAAATTATTATATTTTCAAAATTGTGCATAAATCGTTTTATTTCAAGCATATACAGTAATGCTTGCTTAAACTCACCGGTGGCATGAAACAGGTGCTGGCAATATAGCAATCACACCTGAAGCCAGTTAAAATGGAGAAAAGTTACTCAACCTTTCTGTTGTGTATCTGTATGTGCCACATCCAGCATGGAGAACAGAAAGAAGAGCAGAGAATTGTCTGAGGACTTGAGAACAAAAATTGGGGAAAATATCAACAATCTCAAGGCTACAAGTCCAGCTCTAGAGATCTTCATGTTCCTTTGTCCACTGTGCGAAACATAAACCAGAAGTTTACAACACATGGCACTGTAGCAAATCTCCCTGGACGTGGACGGAAGAGAAAAATTGATAAAAAATACTGCAACGCAGGATAGTCCGAATGGTGGTTAAACAGCCTCAATCAACTTCTAAACAAATTCAAGCTGTCCTGCAAAGTCAGGGTGGAACAGTGTCAGCTCGAACCATCTGTCGACATCTGAATGAAATGAAACACTGTGGCAGGAGACCCAGGAGGACCCCGCTGCTGACACAGAAACATAAAGACGCCAAAATGTACTTGAGGAAGCCAAAATCCATCTGGGAGAACGTCTTGTGGACAGATGAGACTAAGGCAGAGCTTTTTGGTAAAGCATATCATTCTACTGTTTACAGAAAGTGGAATGAGCCCTACAAAGAGAAGAACAACAATACCCACAGTCAAGCATGGTGGAAGGTTCAAAGATGTTTTGGGGATGTTTTGCTGTCTCTGGCACTGGGTGCCTTGACTGTGTGCAAGGCATCATGAATTCTGATGTCTACCAAAAGATTTAGGGCCCGATGTCAGAAAGCTGGGTCTGCTTCAGAGGTCATGGGTGTTCCAGCAGGACAATGACCCCAAACATACCTCTAAAAGCACGCAGAAATGGTTGAAGACAAAGCACTGGAGAATTCTGAAGTGGCCAGCAATGAGTCCGGATCTAAATCCGATTGAACACTTATGGAGAGATCTCAAAATTGCTGTTGGGAGAATGCACCCTTCAAACCTGAGAGATCTTGAGCAGTTTGCAAAAGAAGAGTGGTCGAAAATTCCAGATGAGAGGTGTAACAAGCTTGTTGATGGTTATAGGAAGTGATTGGTTTCAGTTATTTTTTCCAAAGGGCATGCAACCAAATATTAAGTAATATTCGTCTGGTCCAGTTTTCTAGTTTTCTGTGAAATGATGTCATATTTGGCTTTTTCTTTGTTTTTTGTGTTGTTCCAATGCACATAAAGGAAATAAACATCCATCCATCCATCCATCCATCCATCTTCTACCGCTTGTCCAGGTCGGGTCGCGGGGGCAGCAGCCTAAGCAGGGAAGCCCAGACTTCCCTCTCCCCGGCCACTTCGTCCAGCTCT
>JAODKL010000107.1:18737007-18747598 GCA_026780765.1 Petrocephalus schoutedeni
GCAGCAGCCACATACGAGCTGGAGATCGGTTCCCTGCAGACTAGCCTGCAGCAGCAGAGCCGGCAGTGCGAGAGGGCCGCCGAGCTTCAAGGTAATGCAGGTTGTGAGCAAAAGAAGAAAAGTAATGTATTTTGTTTACGCTTATAAAAAGGCATTTTGTATCCTTGAAGGCAAATTATTTTTTACTTTTGTACTTAAGTACATTTCAAAACCTCTACTTTTACTTTTACTTAAGTAAAGGATTTCAATCTGTACTTTTACTTTTACCAGAGTCTTTTTTTCACACAAGTATCTGTACTTCTACTTAAGTAGAGAATGTGAGTACTTTTGACACCTCTGCTGACCCTACACTGCCAAGCAGACTTGTACATATCTTAGTTTGCATGATGTGTGTGTTAATGCCTTTCTGCTGCACACGCCCTCTGTAGGTGAGCTGGTGAAATTGCACGCAGAATGCAAAACCCTGCAGCGGGATTGCATGGAATTGCGCTCTGAGAAGGAGCTGCTCCTGAAGAGGCTGCAGGACCTGGAGAAGGAGCTGGTCAGGTGAGTCTTCACATGCTGGCCGAATGAGCAGCCCCTGCTCTGCCCTATAAGAGGGGCCAACCTTATTAACCAATTATGTTTTGAATCTTTGAGTGACAGGGGACGGGTCACTGGGGGCCAATCAGCTTTCAGCTGGGGCCAGTGCCAAAGTTTCTTCACCCATATATATCCCCCTGTTGAGAGAGCCAGTTTACAGTACAGAATGTTTGGGCTTTTCATAGATGTATATAATGCCTTCTCACTGCTTTCTTTGCAACACACATATCTTTTGACGTCACTCACCCCCAGATCTCAGGAGAAGAGCGCCTCCCTGAGCAGCAGCCTGGAGGACTTAGAGAAGACCCGGGGAGAGCTGGAAAGCTCCCTGGGCTCGCTGGAGGAGCAGCATCAAAACAGCACGGCCAAGCTCCAAGCACAGCTGGCCCAGGCCCAGAGCAGAACCAAGGACCTCCAGAAGGAGGTGGGTCTTTGTGCCACGAGCATGTGTCGCGTTCCTGCATCATGTGCAGCCTGACCTCACCCCCCTCTGCCCCCCCCAGTATGAGGAAATCCAGGCACAGCTCTCGGGCCTGCAGGAGCGCTTTGACCAGACAGAGCAGGAGAAGCAGTCGATCAGCGACGAGTTGCAGCAGTGCAAGGTGGACCTGAAGCTGCAGCAGGAGAAGGGTGGCAGTGTAAGCGGCTTGCAGAGACCCACAACCGTCCCACAGCTACCCAGTCATGCAGTGCGGCTATCCAGAACATGACGTCACTATCAAGACCCTTGACTACATTCAGTCCTGTCCCCCATGTGCTGTCTCACTCCTTGGAATCCATTCTCAAACAGTCCACTTTCCATAATTATGTTCAAATGTCTATTAAAAATGGCAATTAACCATTCTAAATTCTAGAGCTTTAATGAGTGCAACAACTATGATTTCATATAAAAAAAACTGAAAGTCAAAACCTATTCCAAGCACTAATGATACCAATGTAGTGATTCTGTTAATGAACAGTATATTTGAGCTTTCAGTGACAGAGGTAATGGCTAGCAAATAGTTGTTTTTGTCAAAATTTTTAGTTTATGCCCTTGTGTACATAATATAGTTAAAAATATTTGTTTCCCTTGAATGCTCCAGAACAACCCAGTCCTTGTACATATTCAACCAGTCCTTCCTCCTAGCTCCCAGCCAATTAAGGATTCTGAATACCAGGTACAGGTGTGTTGGGAGCTAGGATGGGGGCTGGGAGCCCCCCCTTCAAGGACTAAGTTGAGAAACATTGTCCATTAAACACCCAAAGAAAACTATGACCAACAAACACATCTACACCAACAGAGGAGCACTAGATTCACTTGTACTCAGTGTATTGGCCAAGCTTCTGTAAGCACTGCATAAATCAGTTTTATTTCTCTGATCACCCTGTCCTGGCTTCTGTGCCACCGGTCAGCTGAGAACGTTTCTGGTCTTCTCACTTAACCATTCCTTCCACTAGCGTGCCAAGAAGGCAGCCTCGTATCTCTTACTATGATGGTACCACAGTTAAATGCTTATTCTGAACATCATACCGAAGTTTTTCACAGGGCAAAGTAACAAGCTGAAAAAAATCCCCCACTCATCATGTCTCCTTTTATATGTAGCTTCTCTGTGTTAAGTGTGTTGCTTCAATGTCCAGTGATTATTTTTTTTTCTGTACATGCTGTGAATATCTGACTAATTGATCACACGCCCCCATGCCGATCCCCCGTCGTTCTCTCCTCTTGTTTAATTCCGGGCCATGTTGACGAGCTCGTTAGAATGATTCTTGTGATGTCCCTTCCCTTCCGTAGCCTCCCCTATTGCAGCCTGCCCAAGCCATAGTCACCGGCCTTATCCTGGCTTTGCTGTTTTGGTGCTTCGGCCCATTGTGGTAGAAAGGTACATGCGCTCCTCTCCACTCCATGTCCTCCTGTCACCACCTCCTCCTCCTCTTTTAAGACCAGTGCATGGCAAAAATTAATGTCCTTTGCCATGCTTAAAATGCTTGCTGATCACAACTGGTATGACTTTTTTTTTTTTCCCCACCCCTTCTACTGACCATCTTACATTTGTCCATCTTGCTTGAATCATGAATGTCTAATCCCTGTTTCTGGGGTGGGAAGGGTTTTTTATTTTATTATACCCATTTTATCCCTTCCTAGAAGTGATTGAAGTCTTCTGCTCATTTGATAATGTCCAGATCTGTTTGTAGGTCCTTGTTTTCTTTATCTCGAATGGGCCCCTTTCCTTGGTTAAAAACGTTTCGCACTACTTTGCTCTCGTGTTGTTGTGACCTTTTTGATGGGTCCTTTTTTGTCTTTTCAGAGAAGCTGGGTACCCTGGATGTCAGTGGTCGTGCTGATGGTCGCCGTGACTGTAGGAGTGCTCTACCCCAGCCTGGCCAAAAGTTCTGCCTGAGATAGCTACCGTTGCCTCACGTGCTGCCACATCACCCTCTCCATCTGATCATGGCCCTTATTCCTGAGCCCCCTGGGTCCAAGACCCCCCACCCATTGCCTCTTGTTCTGAGCTTGCCATTGTTTGAGAATAGAATTGCAAGCTAATTTCTTTATTTATTACAGGGAAGAGAAAGAAATGAAGAAATTAAAAATTGTGACTAGTATAGTGAAAATACTTTATCAGCAGTTGATTTGATTTATTTTTATATTGCCATGGTAGCCTAAACTAGGCTTTCTTTGAGAAGTACCAAACGTATCCTTTGTTTGGAAGGTTTTAGATGGATTTTGGATGAAACTATTGTAAAGAATTTGATTTTAAGTTTCCCTGGCTGGGTTCCTGTAAATAAATCAACTATGGAGTAAAGATGCAAAACAAGCCTGACCATTTTTTGTTAATTCTTTTTTAAGAGGAAAATCCCATTTCAGTCAATATAGCTGAGCTGTTGTTTAAAAAAAAAAAAAACACTAAATGCATGACTTAATTACAAAAAGGTTAGTATTAATTTAAGGTAAACATTTTTAATTCTTGCTCCACTCATTTGTCAATTATTTGTAAGTCAGTCTTGTTAAAACTACATGCAAGGCTGAACCAATCTAACCCTAAATACAATACAAATGAAAAGTATTTCTTTGGTGTATAATACCATTCATTTACAGAGAGGTTGTCATGCACATGGTCACACCAAACTGTGTGGATTAGATTGATATTCTCTAGATTTTTCAGATTGTCAGAAAGTTCATGGAATGAAATGACAAGTGATCTGAGATGGTTTTTTAAAATGCTTGAAGACAATTTTAAGAACCTCAGCCTTACAGAACTTTGTCAGTTTAGTAAAGCTTTGGTTGGATATTTGGCTGGGTTATTGGTGGTTTGACCTTAACAGTGTCTTTTACTTTACTTTTACCTTTATAATGTAATTTTTAAATGTTTTACAAGATTATAATGAACACAACATAAAACTTTTCAGCTGTAACCACACATTTTATTGCCTTTTCATTTCCTATCACACTAAACAAGACAAAAGGGACGTTTATGATACTGAATTTGGTTGTTCTATTTACTTTACTATTTACTTGTAACCATTGTCAGTTTCCCTCTCCATTGTCTTAATAGATGATAGTCTGATAGATCCACAAAACAGTACAACTTTATTCTGTGTCAAAACAAAAACTGTGAACGTATGCTCTTAGACTCTTCCCACACATACAGCGACAGGACAGCGTTAATTAACTTTATAAATCAAAAAAGTAAAATAATAATCAAAAGTTTTTGGTATTTGCTAAACTGTTAACATCTGCTGCATCTTGAAATTTCAGGAAAACTTAAGCCTTTGAAAATAGCTCTTAAGTCTGGCATACTTGACAAAATGAAAATGTGACAAAACTAGCTCAACTATACCCTCCTTACCTAAGGCAATGCATGTATACATTAGCATCAAATACTTAACCTAATTGCTTTACAATTAAATAACAATATGCAGAAATCCGTATAAACTACAAAGTCAATGTCATGAAATTCCAACATTAATATATAATGTATTAAGCATAGCATGTGTAATGTACACATACTTAATTTGATGTCTCTGTGGATATAGCCTTGGTCATGAATATATTTCAACCCTGAAATGAGCTGCCATGTATAATAAAGAATTTTGGGGTCGGTCAGAGTCCCCCGAGCTTTTAAAATATCGAGTGCCTGAGCAGGGAGAAAAAAGCAGCCTGAGCTAGCACAGAGTATCAGCTGCTAATGTTAATCTACAAAATAAGAAGCTCACTGCCTGTTTGTGTTGTAGGCTGATCAAAATCTTCCAAACCCGAGGTAAATGTCAAATACATTACCTTATCATGTTGGAAGAAAATGCAGTTAAACAGCTTAGAGGGCTGACTTTAAGCACATTTCATACTGTGTGCCTCATCCAGTCCCTTGGAATCTAGCAGGGGTACTTTCACAGCAAAGGGCTCACAGCAATATGCACATTTAAGGCATATCCCAGCAAGGAAGACTTCAGTTGCTTTGGCCTTCATTGAGGCACAGCACTTAACACAGTTTCAAATGTAAAATGCCAACTACAGAACAGAATTGAACAACTCTGGTAGCAGTAATATGGTACTAACTGGCAGAAGACCAAGGTGAGGGGCAACAGGGATTGGTGTCTACAGCTGAGGCATTAGGAAACCTAGAACATGTCATGGAGCACGTTTGTCAGTACAGCACATTTACATGCACTACACTGAAACACTGCTACCCCTGTGAGCAGACGTCACCTCATTGCACTTTACTTGCAACACATATGATGAGTTCTATAACTAAACTTCCTGACAGATTGCGATCTTAATCCATGCGTCCTGGGCAGACTGTCTCGGTGATAACAATGCTGGCCTCCAGGTGGAGACAATGAGATTATATAATTCCATACAATTGTTTAAACTTCCCAAATTGAACAAAGACCATTTCAGCATATTATATGCATGTATTGTTAATAATCTACGTATTGTTAGTAAGAGAAATATTATTTTATTTGAATACAGATTCGGTAGGAATACAAGGTGATCAGCAATAACCAGATTTAAAGTTAGATATAATTTCTACAAACCACTGTCCGTCTTACTGCGGAACCAATCAGTGTTGACAGAGTTGTTACACCTAGGAATCCTGTAACGTTACCAAAACAGATAACACAGGACACTCAGAGCTACGGAGGACAACGAATCACATTAACAATAAACAATTTGTTGCAGTTGTTGTTATGTTTTGTGTTTATTAATTATTATTATACTTAGTGTGTTGTTCATTCATATTAAGTCATGCATAACCATCGAATACAATTTAATTCCCATTTGCACTTATTCTTGTGTCAGGCAAAAGCGAAATCACAGGAGTACCGGTGTTGTGCCCTTAACACAGTTCCTGATACGTTCCGTAAGCAGTGGCTGTCACAGGGTACAGCCCCCTGACGTGTTACAGGCAAAAATGGCGTTGCTTAGATGTGCCCTGCGATCGGGAAAGGTATGTCAAACCGTAAAAGTACACAAAAAAACACACAGTGTGTTATTTTTTAACCGTTTGGTCTCTGCATAAGCTAAAATAAATTCTTTCAGGATGCAGTCGGCGTTTTTTTGCGGAGAGAGTTCCACAAGACATCGGCTGCCTCACTGCAAGTAAGATAAGATAATGATGATTGTATTGTGATGATAGTGTTATAATTCCTTCGCACTTTTAGTAAAGCAGCCAGACTGGAAGTTTTGCAACACGCTTTGGATCGAAGTTATATCGTCCATCCGTCATTGTATCTATCTCGTAAAGCGGAGTTTCCTTTCCTTAAACAACATCATGGCTGCTTCACACTGTAGCAACTCATGTGTCCGGTCTAACCTGACTTCTAAAAATTTTATGTATGTTGTAATAGGCTTCCTCTGCGGTGATACTATTTTTAGTGATAAGTCATAATTACTGTTCGTGCAAATTGGATAAGGCTTTGAATATTATGTATATAATTTAATGCACCTTAATCGTAACCAGCTTTTAAAATTGTAATTGCATAATACAATTACTAATATGATTCCAAGCTATATTTGAGCTGCTGTGTACACTTCAGTTTGGATGGGAGTGCATTTTCCTCTTCATTTCTTCTCTTTGGTGTAGATGACAGTGCGAGATGCCCTGAACCAAGCCATGGACGAGGAGCTGGAACGAGATGAGCGAGTGTTCCTTCTCGGTGAGGAGGTTGCCCAGTATGATGGGGCTTACAAAGTAAGTCTGGTTAGCATAATTGTTGAGTGAGGGGTAAGTAATTGCCCATTAAGTACGAGTGATCATCTGTGCTTGATGGGCATTTAAATTGTCAGGTTAGCAGGGGTCTGTGGAAGAAATATGGAGACCAACGCATCATTGACACTCCAATCACTGAGGTGAGGGAAGCATTTTAAAAGCGATATTTAATGTTTATGAACTTCATATTCATCGTATCTGTACTGCATACATCATTGAATTTCTTCTGCAGATGGGATTCGCAGGGATTGCTGTTGGTGCAGCTATGGTAAGGAAAGTCACTCTTGGATAAATCAGATTTCAAAAATGTTTTATCTTAGAAAGAACATTTAATCATCTGTGTACGTCACCAAAGTATAGTAGCCAGGTGTTTCTATCCATAAATTTTCAAAATACAACAGAAGCTCAAGAACAGAATCTTGGCTCCTGCTCTGTCAGAAATGTTCAGTTATTGGTTTCTATACACTATTCTTGTATTTTAGGCAGGTCTGAGGCCCATCTGTGAATTCATGACCTTTAACTTCTCCATGCAAGCCATTGACCAAGTCATCAACTCTGCGGCCAAGACATACTACATGTCTGCGGGACTGCAGCCGGTGCCGATCGTGTTCCGGGGGCCCAATGGAGCATCAGCTGGGGTGGCGGCCCAGCACTCGCAGTGCTTTGCGGCCTGGTACGGACACTGCCCCGGCCTCAAAGTGGTCAGCCCTTGGAATTCTGAAGATGCTAAAGGGCTTCTCAAATCGGCTATCCGTGATGACAATCCTGGTGAGGTCAAACCTAGATTAGTCAGAAGACATGCCTACTCCTAAATATTGATCATATTTACCATTTTAAGCATTAAAGCATTTAAGTATTTTGTGACGTGTGACCAGGCCTATAGTTATGTATATCTTGTTTGTCATCCAGTGGTGTTCCTGGAGAATGAGCTGATGTATGGTGTGCCATTTGAGATGTCAGAAGAAGCACAGTCGAAGGATTTCACCATTCCTATTGGAAAAGCAAAAGTGGAGAGACCAGGTTAGAGTAAAAATGTTATCCCCCAACTATTAGCACAGTATTTAAAAAAGGATATAACGTCATTGCTCCTCAAGGGAGTAAAGCTTTGTTTTCCAGTAGCTTTACAAAAATAAACCCAGCACAATAGAACCCCACCCCCATAGAAATGAATAAAAAACAAGATTACGTGTAGTTTAAGACAGGTTTTACATGTGTGGGATGAAACATGCATTGTAAACATGGAGGGTGCCTAATTTAGTGCAAGTGGAATAATACACTGAAAGAGAGTTTGGTTAGTGTTCTCCAGCTTGTATGAAGTCAGACTGGAATCACTAAACATATGAATGGCAGTAGGTAAAAAGGAGGCCCTGAAACACTGAGTTGTTATTCTTGGAGATGAGCCCATGGCTGAAGATGCTACTACGTCTCGTTTGAGGGGCTTGGCCTCATTATTCATGCCGGAGTGCAGTTTTGATGCCATTCTACCATCTAGCACTGCTTCTAATGTTTACAGACCCATTCTGATACCAGAGTTAGTTTTCCTCAAAAGTCTGTTCAGCCTACAAGACTCCTTCACCTCGATTCATATGCTTGGATTCCCCCAGGTGATCACATTACGCTGGTATCGCATTCCCGGTATGTGGGGCACTGTCTCGAGGCAGCAGCCATCTTGGCAAAAGAAGGTATTGAATGTGAGGTGAGATGCTTTTTAGTTGTCCACTGAGGCCTTTGTGAGAGATATGTTAAACAAAAGAACTGTCCCATAAACCAAAATTTTTGAGAGAGTGCAACGTTTTAGTAAGCTACAATCAGATGTATGCAAGTTTGGGCACTCCTGGCTAAATTACATATTTAGTTAATTATGTAGATAAAAAGTAGCAAACAACATTGTTTAAAAAACTATTTTTGAAAAAAAAAATAGCCTATTTGCAAAAGTTAATGCACAGTCACTTCTTATTTCATGAACAAAATAAATGAATAAATAATAGTAATTGTGGCATGTGCAAAAGTTTCCACTTGTCCAGTGATAAAGAATTTTTTTGGTAGGCCCCTCACCCTAATTAACTCATTGGGCCTTAATAGCCATCAGGAATTGTCATGTGTTGACAACGGCAAAGCTGTATTATATTGATCACAAATTGATTTTTCCCCAGCAGAGTACAGTGATTTCTTTTTATTCCTCACCTTTTGAAATTATTTTGAGCAAAATTTACTGTAAATTAAAATTACAACCCATGTAGTCTTAGATCCACCTAGTTTAAACTAAGAAAATCAAGTGACAGACATTATTTTTTCTATTTCTATATATTTTTCTAATTAATTATCTTTTATTTTGGATCTTCTACTAATAAAAGATCTTTCGGAAATGTTCTGCTTTGAAAAGGACAGATGGTGCATTTTTCATGCTGGTTTCTCAGGTTTGTAGTAGTGATGTACCGATAATAAGAAACTGACACTGATGCAGATACAGTACTGATTGTTTGGGAGGTTCTGCTTAAATAAGTTTAAAGGGACACTTCTCCTAAATTAAATAAATTACATTCCGTAAGTATGAAAAAATATTTATTTTTCCTAAGAAAACATCAGCTCTGGTAAACAACAACAGCCCAAGAGCACTATATTTTATAACTGTTTAAATCTTGTATATTTGTAACATTTATAACATAGAAGGGCTGATCATCAAGTTTGATAAACTTCGCAATTGTTTTGAAAAGTTGTGCAAATTTTTTTTGATTTTGCACTGTCTGCAAGTAATTAGCCATCAAATGCTAGAGTTACTGACTGGCTAGCATTATTCGGCAGTACTGCAGCCTTCTTTATTGGAACAGATTTGTTTTTCAGAAACTCTTTATACTCTGCATTAACATAAGCAAACAAAATTCTTGTGTTGAAACGTTTATTAGTAGATCCTCCTTGTGAGATTTTAGCAGAGTATGTTTACAAAATACATATTTAATGTAGTTTTTGCTAAATGTTAAAATTATTTCACACAGCAGGCATTTTACTAACCTTTTATTACGCTGGTGTGCAAAGCAATATCAGTCACCATTTTAAAGGTAATTATTGGTTGATTGTTGGCCTATAGGCCAATACTGATAGCTGCCCAATACAGTAGGTGCATCTCTAGTTTATAGTCAATACAGTTGTGCTCATAAATTTACATACCCTGGCAGAACTAGTGAAATATTGACCATTTTTTTAGAAAATATGATGTCCTAAATTTTCTCTTCCATTCAGAGTTAGTGGTTGGGCAAAGCCATTTATTATCACTCAATTGTTTGACAAGTGGAAGCACCCAAATGATAAAAAGTTTACATATTCTTGAAGTTTTGGCCTGATAATATACACACAAATCGACACACACAGGTTAATTCGATATTAAAGGTAATTGTCCACATCTGTGACTCATTTCCTTGTAATTAGTGTCTGTATAAAAAGTCAGTGAGATTCTGGGCTGTTGACAGTCACCTGCACATTTCAGCCATTGGGAAACACAAAAGAACTCTCAAAGGACCAGAGAGAGAAGGCTATTCAACTTTAAAAAAAGGAAAAGGATATAAGATGATATCCAAAGAGCTGAGAATGCCAGTCAGCAATGTTCAAACTTCCATAAAGAAATAGAAATTGAGGAGTTCTGTTGACACCAAGCCACGGTTATGTAGACCAACAAAGATTTCAACCAGAACTGCCAGGAAAATTATTTGGGATACAGAGAAAAAGGCACAAATAAGAACAGAAGAAATTTACAAACGAGAGGAGGCCATTCGGCCCATCAAGCTTGTTTGGGGAGAACTTAACTAATATCTCAGAGTTGTTAAAAT
>JAODKL010000107.1:18749668-18761236 GCA_026780765.1 Petrocephalus schoutedeni
TTTTTTAATGTTTAATTTCCAACTAGCCCTTGAGAGAGACAAACCAAGCTGTTTTTTCCTCTGCCTTGGCTATAAATTGCTTTATATAAAGAATTATTTGTATGGAAAGTCACTTCACCACAATTAAAATTCATTTTAAAAACTGTAGGACCACAGCTCTTACATAATACCCAGTCCATGCTGTAGAGGCACAAGAGGCTGTAAGAGACTGTTGACAGGTTAATGGCAAAAGACATGAACTACTTCTTCAGTTTCTCAAGCAGTGTCTCCTTAGGATTCTATCAGAAATTTGGTTTGAAAAGTTGTGTATAATGTTTTAATACTATTAAGGTGATTATACACAGGGTAACTTGACAAATCAAAGGACTGTCTTGACAAAAGAATGTCTGATTTAATCTTGGTTGAAAAATGTCTAAATGAAATTCAGAATACTGCCATAAATATTTATAGACACTCTTCTGCTAGACCTGAGTAAAAGTGATATTTTTCAGCGTGTGTCTATTTTGGGAGAATAGAGAGGCTGCATTTTTGACTTAATAATGTTTATTTATATTTTGTGCCTCTTTACTTTCAGGGCCGGCTTTCAATTATTTGGATGCACCCGCTGTGCGCGTGACCGGTGTGGACATCCCCATGCCATACGCAAAGATTTTAGAGGACAACAGTATACCTCAGATCAAAGATATAATATTTTCTGTGAAAAAGACACTGAATGTCTAGTTGGTTAAGTTCCTCGTCCTCCCCCTTCCAAATGGTTTTTTAAGTGGCATAAGCTATTTATCCCAGTGACAACAAAACTGCATTAATCCTGTTTGTGAAATGGTTGAAAAATTATTTTACATCTCAGTCTAAGACCAGTGTATAGAAAACTCTGATTTTGCATGGCTCCTCCCTCCTTATTTGCTACTTCAAAATGCACAGTTTAATGCACAATTTTCATTTGGCAGATGCTTTTGTCCAAAGTGACTTGCTGTTTAAGAGCACACAGATATTGTAAGTGTATTAGAATAAAGTAAGAGGTTACAAACCAACAAATGAGCAGAATGTAAGTATAGTCTTAGTATACAGTATAATAAGTATAGTCTATTAAGTGTTGACTGGCTTCCCATACTGTATGGAGAGGCATTCATATTATAAGGTATATAGGTACACATTTAGACATTTGTATTACTGAATAATATATAGCATTACAAATTAAACTGTATAAAAGACCACAGAATGCAAACAGGTAGTTTAACTCTGTGTTAAGTAAATGAGTAGTCATTGAAAAGATGTTGCCCTGGAAAAAAATGTAGCCTACATTGCTTAAGGCCCATGTGTTTTTACTGTGCAATATCTGCAAGCTCTGCACATTCATTCATGAACATTACATGTTAATAGATGGAAATGGTTTCACATTGTTTATCCTGTTACCTCCAATATTTTTTGCTGAAACTTTTGTTCTGCGTATTTTGGGGAAAAATAAACATGGTTAACTTTTTAACCCGTATGTGCTTCATTTATGTGCTTAAAATCTTTAACGAATTTAATTACTTATGCCAAAATAAGGAAACTGTTAGGCAGACGTATACCGCCCCTGCTTTAATTGGCAATTGCTTTTAATTTAAATATGGGTGTTTGGGCCTCAGCATAAGGATTTCAATGTTACACCCGCAAGGTAGCCAATAGTTTGGAAAACTACAACCGGAAGTACCTTTCTGGTGCAACAACTAATAGCTCGGTTAGTCTGCAGCCCGCCATATTGCCGTTCCACTTGCGCCCGTAAATAGTGTAACTCCGGGATAGTAGCTTGTTGTCCACATACTGCTACAACCCGAGAGGCAGGCGGAGTTCTTCATAGAGGCTTTCGGCTGTATTGCTGATCACTGAATATATCAAAACCCCTTAGACTTGAATGGTCCGACTGCCATGCCAGATGGACCGAAGTGCAGTATTGTTTTCAAGGGGTGACTAATGCAACTACATAATCAGAGCTGAGAAGGTAAGCGAGCGTGGAGTAAATTGTATGATTAAGCTTTTTTTTCCTCATTGCTCGGGTACCTATATGTCCACTCGGCTGCCGAGTGCTATATCTTTTTTTGTAACCTCGGTAGGTAGATTAGCTAGCTAGTTAATGCTGGTAATAGACACGCCATGGCTGCATCATCCAGCTGGCTAGTTGCATTGATATGCTGCATTGTCTCTAAGGTTTGAAAACCCCTGCTGCGTGTTTGCGATTTTAAAATAGATGCATGCAAACGTGGTTAATTCTGTTTCATGTAAAGTATAATCCAGATAGGGTATGACAGCAATCAGTCGATTGGGAAAGCCAATATTTATCGCAATAATACCAAAGCCAACTGGAGGTCAGAGTGCCCAGAAATGTCACATCATCCTTGCAGTTCATTATGCTCCTTAAATTGATGAGCAGTTTTTAACCAGATAGCCAGAAACGTATCTCAAATGTCTCCCGAAACATTCAAAAGCTACATCATCTGGATTGAGGTTGTTTTATTTGGAATGAAGTTTATCGATTTTTGCCCGCTGCTCCTAAAGTATTACTGTTTCGTCAATTATAACTCCCATTTATCGAATTAGGTGATTAGTCTCTATAAGCAGCAGTTAATACTTCATTGAATATGAAATAAAAAAAAAATTAACCTTGCTGAGCGGGCATTACACACACACACACATACATTCTGGTAATGGTAAAACTACCTTGAAATATGTAATCGTGTTTACAAAAAAATCCTTGTTTTATTATGTGACGAAGGCTTATATATGTGATACTTTAGTTGTTGAATTTATTCCTATGTTGATGCAAGCGATATTCTCAGCTGTGAACAGGCCTTCTCCTACCTGTGACGCCCAGTGAAGCCAGCAGTGATGCATATGGATAATGGAGACTGGGGATGCATGGTTAGTGCCAGAGGGGAAGGTTGCACGTACTGCAAAAACCATTAACACAATGTCTTTGAATTGTGTGTGGACTCCTTTTACTTCTTTAATGTATGTGTGACACACACACACTTTGATTTTACTATGTATGTTCTGAACATTTTCAATATTTAACCCATGGAAGTGATGATCTTTTGAGCCCACAAATATTTTGGTTCCATTTTCGGTTTCTAAATTGAGTTTTCAGTGATAATGGTGTTTATCCTGTGATGAATAAAATTATCAGAGTATGAATAGGTACCAGATTTAGTAGGTGTCTGCTGTTCGTAAAACATAAAGAAGTTTTTTTCGGGTGTCTGTGCTTGCTTTCTGATTGCTTGCTTAGTTCATAGCTTAATACAGTGTTTACATCTTGTACTAATTTTGGTAACATTTGGAACTGCAAATATTTGATTCATGATATTCTGCCACTTCAGAGATCCAGAATGAAAATAATTATATTGTTCATATTGACTTCTTTAGTTGATCCATCTGTTTGGTCCACTTGTGCATCTTCCATCCGGTTGTCCTGGTTGGGGTTGCAGGGGAGCCTGGAGCCTATCCCAGGCAGTACAGGGCTTAAAGCAGAGATGCACCCTGGACGGGTGCCAGTCCATTACAGGGTACACATTGACTCACACAGTGGAAAAATTGGAAGTGCCAGTTAACCTAACTGCATGCATTTGGATTTTGGGAGTAACCAGACAAAACCCGCACAGCACAGGGAAAATGTCCAGCCACCACTCACATGGAACAAAGGCTGGATTCAGTCCCGCCACCATGGAGTTCTTAGTCAACAGTACTACCAACCAAAACACTGCGCCCCCCCCTATTGACTTTTTTTTTTTTTTTTTTACCAAAAGCTGGAGATATGTGTAGAGCTCTGTAAAGGTTATTGTGTTTATATGGCCTTCTCTCCTTTTGCAGATGACTGATCCAGTGACTCTGAACGTTGGTGGGCACCTGTACACCACCTCACTGTCTACTCTGCAGCGGTACCCCGATTCTATGCTGGGGGCTATGTTTCGTGGAGATTTCCCTTCTGCTCGAGATGCCCATGGCAACTACTTCATCGACCGTGATGGACCGCTCTTTCGCTATGTCCTGAACTTTTTGCGTACCTCTGAGCTCACTCTTCCCGTGGACTTCAAAGAGACAGACCTCCTACGCAAAGAGGCTGATTTCTACCAGATTGAGCCTCTAATCCAGTGTCTAAGTGACCCTAAACCCCTTCATCCACTGGACACATTTGAGCAGGTAGTTGAGCTCTCCAGTACACGTAAACTGTCTAAGTACTCCAACCCTGTAGCAGTCATCATCACCCAGCTAACCATTACCACCAAAGTACATTCCCTGTTGGAGGGTATTGCCAACAACTTCACCAAGTGGAATAAACATATGATGGACACCAGGGACTGCCAGGTGTCTTTCACTTTTGGACCGTGTGACTACCACCAGGAAGTATCTCTCAGAGTCCATCTCATGGACTTCATTACCAAGCAAGGCTTTGTCATACGGAATACTAGGGTGCATCATATGAGTGAACGGGCCAATGAGAATACAGTGGAACATCACTGGACATTCTGCAGACTTGCCCGCAAAGTTGAGGACTAAAGGATTAGTCTCACAATAAAATAGTACCAGTGTCTACTGTATTTACTGTGATTTTGTTAAAAATGTAAAAGAAAACAATGACATCACATTCCTTTACATAAGGTACGACCGAAAGCTTTTAGAGATCATTAGAGTTCTTTTTTTCTTTTTAAAGGAATCATGCAAGCATTTCAGTAGAACTTAAATGTTACAGTTAATGTTAAATAATGAACAGCAATAACTTTTGTATCGTTATCAAAAACTTTTTTAAATAAAGAAGTTTTCCATATAGTATGGTTTTCATAGGCTTTTTTAAAGTCTACATTTTGTCATGGTAATGTGTTTTGTATTAATTGTATTAGTACTTGTGGCCTTGCCATGCTGTGTTATTGTGATAAGTCAATGCAAAAAATTACTGTGGTAGGGAATATAACAAATATATTCCAGGATGATGACAAAAGTGTTTTCCTCTGAATCACCTGTGCTATACTTGTTAGAATATGAGGCATTATGCTATGCAGAATATCTTGGAGTATGTAGGAATTGGAGTTTAGTTAGTTAGGATTGTAATAGTTAGTTTTCATCTATGGCAGTGGCTGTGAAGTTCTGTCCCTTGTATACTGCAACAAGAAACTGTCACATTTTTATGAGCTAATTGCTTCCACATGTTCATAATTTCGTATTTACAGAAAGGTACCAATAAAGGAACATTTTACTATAAATATACCTGAATTTGCAATTGGATTATGCAATGTACATCATTGTCTGCATCTCAAATATATTGATCGATGCAGACTTATTGGTTCTAGTATTATGAACAATATCAAATGTAATTTTAATATTCATTTTTTTCATTCAATACAAGCATAGAGACTAATTTGCATATTGCAGTTTCAATAAAAAAAAAACGGGCAAAATTTTTTTATACTGTGAATTATTACAACAGATTTAACTAGTTACATCACAAAGTTATAGTTACTATGAATCCTAATAGATACTCTATTTGGAAAAAAAGAACAATGAATCAGAATTATTTGCTAAGTATATTAGGTCATACAAGGAATTTGTAGATGCAGATGGTGTCCCTCAAGTTAGACAATATACAGACAAATATATTGGGACACCTGGCCATTACACCTACAAGAACTTTTATGCCATTCTAAATCCATAGGCATCAATATGGAGTTGCCCCGCCCCACCCCTTCGCAGCTATAACAGCTGCCACTCTTTATATTATATTGAGGTGGGTCTATGGGGCTTTTTGCCCATTCATCCAAAAGAGCATTTGTGAGGATAGGCACTGATGTTGGGCGAGAAGGCTTGGCTCGCAATCTACGTTTCAGTTCATCACAAAGGTTTTCAGTGGGATTGAGGTCAAGGATCTGTGCAGGCCAGTCAAGTACTTCCACATCAAGCTCACTCAACCATGTCTTTTTGGATCTTGCTTTGTGTACTGGGGCACAGTCATGCTAGAACAGAAGAGGGCCTTCCCCAAATTGCTCCCACAAAGTTGAAAGCATAGCATTGTCCAAAATGTCCTGGTATGCAGAAGCTGGAACTAAGGGGCCTAGCACAATCCCTGAAAAACAACCAAATACTATTATCCCTCTTCTACCAAACTGTACAGTTGGCACAATGCAGGCAGGTAATGTTTTCCAGGCATCTGCCAAACCCAGACTCATCCATCAGACTGCCAGATAGTGAAGCCTGATTTGCCATTCCATAGAACCAAACATTTCCACTGCTCCATAATCCAGTGTGCGGCATGCTTTACACCTGTCTTTTGATGCTTGCCATTGCTCTTGGTGATGTGAGGGTTGCATGGAAGCCCATTCCATGAAGCTCAGAGTGCACAATTTTTGTGCTGGGGTTAAAGCCAGAGGAATTTTTCAACTCGGCAGTTCTTGAGTCAACTGACTATTGGTGACTTTTACGTACTAGGCGCCTCAACAATCAGTGACCGCATTGTGTTACTTTACATGGTCTGCCACTTGGCGGCTGAGTTCATGTTGTTACTAAACTGTTTTACTTTGTACTAATACCATTTACAGTTGACCACGGAATATCTAGCAGAGAAGAAACTTCACAGATTGTCTTCCAAAGGTGGCATCTTATGATAGTACCATGCTTGAATTCTCTAAGCTCTTCAAAACAGCCCATTCTTTCGCAAATGTTTGTGAACCTGACTGCATGGCTAGGTGCTTGATTTTATACACCTGTGACAATGGGTCTGAATGACACACCTAAAATCAACGATTAAGAGGTGTCCCAATACTTTTGTCCATCACCTTAGGCTGTTCCACACCAGACTGTGATGGATGATGGATGTCTTTTTGAGAATGGAGTTGATGTTGGTTCCAAGAAACCTCAAGGTCTCCACGGTTGACACAGGCTATTGGATATTATGAGGGAGGACAGTGCTGAGGAGCAGGGGTGGAAGTAACAAATTACAACTACTCACGTTACTGTAAAGACGTAGTTTCCTTGGGTACTTGTACTTTTATCAGAATATTTTAAAGTATGCAATTTTACTTGTACTTAAGTACAAATTAAAGTAAGGAATTATTAGTATATTTTTATTTTATTTTAATTATTATTGAGAGCTTCACCTTCTGGCTCAGCTCCCTCTTTACCAAAACAAACCGGTAGAGTGTCCACATTACTCCCGACACTGCTCCGATCCGTCTGTCAATTTTACACTCCCTTTTTCCCTCACTACCCGAGATACTTGAACTCCTCCACTTGAGGCAGCAACTCATTCCCCACCTGCAGAGGGCAGTCCACCTTTTTCTGGTCGAGAACCATGGCATCAGAATTGGAGGTGCTGATCCTCATCCCAGCCGCCTCACATTCAGCTGCAAACCACCACAGTGCATGACGCCAGCAAGACTACATGATCCAAAATGGAAAAAGCAAAGATGAGATCCTGAGGTGCCTGAACCAGACCCCCTCTGCCCCCTGGCTGCGCCTACATATTCTGTCCATAAAAATTGTGAACAGAATTGGTGACATAGGGCAGCCCTGGGGGAGTCCAACACCCACCAGGAACGAGTCCAACTTACTGCTGGCAATGTCAGGGATCTGATAGCCTGCACAATGGGCCCTGTGCCCCATACCCCTGGAGCACCTCCCACAGGACTCCCTGAGTGACACGGTCGTATGCCTTTTCCAGGTCCACAAAGCACATGTAGACTAGTTGGGCAAACTCCCACTAACCCTCCAGTATCCTTGTGAGGGTAAACAGATGGTCCAATGTTCTGTGACCAGGACAGAATCCACATTGTTCCTCCTGGATCCAAGGTTCGACCAACGGACAGATCCTCCTTTCCAGTACCCCGGTATAGACTTTCCTAGGGAGGCTGAGGAGTGTGATCCCCCTGAAGTTGGAACACATCCTTTGGTCCCCTTTCTTGAAGATTGGGACCACCACCACAGTGTGCCAATCCAAAGGCACTGTCCCCGACATCCATGCAATGTTGAATAGGCATGTCAGCCAGGACAACCCCACAACATCCAGAGCTTTCAAGAACTCGAGTGGGCGAATCTCATCCACCCCTGGAGCCTTAACACTGATCAGTTGTTTGACTACTTCAGTGACCTCAGCTCCGAAGATAGGCAAGTCCCCCTCTGAGTCTTCAAGCTCTACTTCCTCTATGGAAGGAGTATCAGTGGGATTTAGGAGATCCTCAAAATATTCCTTCCACCGCCCGACTATATCCCCAGTAGCATGGGCGAAACCCTGCTTTCCTCTCCTGAGCCGCCTGACAGTTTGCCAGAATCTTCTTGAGGCTCACCAAAAGTCCTTCTCCATAGCCTCACCAAACACCTCCGATACCCAAGTTTTGGCTTCAGCTACCACCAAAGCCGGTTCCCGCTTAGCCCGCCGGTACCTGACTGCTGCTTCCGGAGTCCCATAGGCTAGCCAAGCCCCAAAGGCCTCCTTCTTCAGCCTAACAGCTCCTCTTACCGCTGATGTTCACTACCAGGTTCGGGGGTTGCCGGAGGTTGTCTCAGCAATGGAGTCCCAGAACATAGCCCCTTCAGGCTCCATGTCCCCTGATTCCCTCTGGAGAGAAGAGAAGTTCTGTCGGAGGTGTGAGTTGAAGATCTCCCGGACTGGGGCCTTTGCCAGACATTCCCAGCACACCCTCACTATGCATTTGGGTCTACCAGGTCTATCCAGCATCTTCCCCCGCCATCGGATCCAGCTCACCAACAGGTGGTGTTCAGTTGACAGCTCAGCTCCTATCTTCTCCCGAGTGTCCAAAACATATGGACACAGATTCAACTATACGATTACAAAATCAATCATCAAACTGCGGTCTTGGGTGATCAGGTGCCAAGTGTACTTATGCTCAAACATGGTGTTCATTATGGACAAACGTTGGCTAGCACAGAAGTTCAATAACAAATCACCACTTGGATTATGATTGGGCAGGCCATTCCTCCCAACCACACCCTACAAAATTTGGTCAACTTTTACTGTATCATTTTCAAGAAAATGCACTTTGAAATCCACATTATTATATGTTATGAGCCAAGTATGACAGGTCATGTCTCAGAAATTTCCAAAAAGGTATGAACAAATCTTATACGAACTGAAAGGCATGGTCCTAGGCTATTAGTAGACAAAATTTGGTCAACGTTTACTGTACCATTTTCAATTAAATGCACTTTAAAGTCCATGCTGTTTATAAAAGCCATATGTTTGACAGGTCATTTCTCAGAAATGTCCAATAAGGTATAGACATTTCTTATAGTTTCTGAAAGACACGGTCCTAGGCTGTTTACCAAATTTGGTCAATTTTCACTGTACTATTTTGGAGAAAAGGCACTTTGAAATCCATGCTGTCATACACATTTGTGTATATGAGCCATGTTTGACAGGTCATTTCTCAGAATTTTCCAATAAGGTATAGACAATTCTTGTACATTCTGAAATGCACGGTTCTAAGCTATTAGTTAACCAAATTTTCTTTTGAGAAAAGGCACTTTGAAGTCCATGCTGTCATACACATGTTTATATGAGCCATGTTTGAGAGGAAATTTCTAATAAGGTATAAACAAATACTGTCTTGTACTGTCTGAAAGGCATGGTCCTAGGCTACTTGTACACAAAATTTGGTCAACTTTTACTTACCATTTTTGAGAAAAGGCACTTTGAAATCCACGTTATTGTATGTTATTAGCCAAGTCTGACAGGTCATTTCTCAGAAATATCCAATAAGGTATAACCATTTCTTATACTTTCTAAAAGACTTTTACTGTACCATTTTAAAGTACATTTTCTTTAACCGGTTTAACCTGTAAAATTTCTCATTTTTGAATGCTGCACTCTTGGGCCCAATACACAGTATTTGACAGTATTGGAATTGCATAAATGGGTTTGACTGGAGAAATTAAATTTTCTTCCTTTCCCTAAAATATAAAAATCGGTGTATGGTTGGTTTCTAATGATTAAACCAATTTACCACACATCATTCTAAGATTAGCTTAAATAAAATAGGTGAATGTTTTTTTTATGTTTTTTCTTTGATGTTAAAAGTAGTGATGTGATAAAGTAATGTTTAAAGTCTGACTGATATAATTTCTGATAATTTCTATTTTCCTTTGTAGAATTCCTCGGTGATCTTTCCAAAGGAAACATCCATCAAAGATTGATCCGTAGTTCAGTACCATGACATTGTTGTGACATCAGCTAGTCATCAACAGAAGACCACAGCCACATCAAACAAGCCCTCAGCAAGTAAGCAAGCCAAGTTACCAAGTGTGATGTTGGTACAGTAGCTGCAAGCAAACGTATCCCTCAAGCAACTGTTGACAAGCCATCAGTTTCGTATGTGAAGGTCTACAGCCATTTGCAGTGGTTGAACAGCCAGCTTTCAAAGAATTAATTACGACAAAATTACCAACATCATCTCCAGGTCCACCGTTCATATCAGAATCTGTGAATCTGCTGCCGATGACATGAAGACAACTATAATTGCAGAATTGGGTAAAGCCAAATTTGTTGCAATCACTACTGATTGTTGGTCAGCTCATCAGAAATGTTACCTTGTTGTAATTTGCCACAGGAAAGAGGAAGAGTCCTTGGAAAGATCTGCAACACTAGCGTGCAAAAGATCTCACACATTTGACAATAGCTAGTGCTCTTGATGTTGTCCATTGCCAATGCAAGATTAAAGACATAGTTGTGAGTGCGACAACTGATAGTGGATTCAACTTCCTTGATGAAGACATTGGTATGGAATATCAATGATGTGCATGTCACCTGTTAAATCTTGTGGCAACAGCAGATGTTGCTCTTGCAGAGTGCAAGAATGACACCAAGAAAAGGCTTTTCCGTGCAACCTTTGCAAAATATCAGGGCATTTGGGACAAAACTGGGCGATCTCATTTGGCTAGTGAAGTGGTAGAGGACACGAGTGGGCTACAGCTCATTCATCCCAGTGCACACAACACAGTGGAATTGAAAGAATAATACGCATCATTTATGTAGTATCTCCATATTATGGAATGATGATGATGGAAGATCCAGAGTTGGGTGCTGCTGCAGTCCTTTTACCCAAATTCCAGACCTGCTGGATTGACAGAGCAGATGTCAGGCTGGTAAGTTCAAATTTATATATTTGCGTGTTGCTATGGCTGCACACTGGTATAAATGTATATATGTTGTTATATCTCAGTCATGACAAGGCTAAAAAGTTGTTACTGAGTTCTTCAAAGTACTAAAGTATCATTTGTTGTGATTTAGGTAATTTAACTGTGGATATGTAAAAATATTCACAGAAATTAAAGTAACTGTGTTCCAATTACAGCCTCTTGAAACAACATCTTGAAACCAGAGAGCATGAGAGTGAGCTTCAGCAAAGAGAGTCATCTGATGAAGACAATTTCTTCTCCAGACCTCTCTCCAGGGGCGGCATGGTGGTGCGGTGGGTAGCACTGTCGCCTCACACCTCTGGGACCGAGGTTTGAATCCGGCCCAGTTCCATGCGTGTGGAGTTTGCATGTTCTCCCCGTGCCGTTGTGGGGTTTCCTCCGGGTACTCCGGTTTCC
>JAODKL010000107.1:18800091-18811456 GCA_026780765.1 Petrocephalus schoutedeni
TGTCTAATCCTGTTGGCTGTTACACATTATTGACTGGATGCAGGGTTGTGGGGGTCCAGAGCCAATACCAGAAACTACGGGCACAAGACAAGGAATAACCCAGGATTGGGTGCCAACCCATCACAGGGCAGACACACCTTTCACACACACTCACACCTATGGACATCTGGCTATTCCAATTCACCTTAGCATGTTTTTGGACTACTCCGGTCTCCCCCCACAGTCCAAAGACATGGATAGATGGATGGATGGATGGATGTTTTTGGACTTCAGGGGGAAACCAGATGTGTCCCCATGAGGACACAGGGATACAAATACAAATACAAAAGGCAAATGGAGTCTTGGGTATATGCGTCAGATAATCACCAAAGTACATGTATACTAACAAATTTTTCCACTGTACACCTTTATTTACAACTATAGTATGTGATCAATCAAAGCCACTTTCTTACCTTGACAGTTTTTCCCATAGTGGTTTTTGCAACACTGGGCAACCCAATCTGACTTCCCACATTCTCTTTGACACCCAAGCTGCCTTCTAAGATTATTGAGAAGGAACGGTTTGTAGTTCAACCTGCTGTAGGTATATCTGGAATACACTGGCCACCTCGAGTACTTCTCAAACAGGCACATCTTCGTGTCGCTCTGGAAAATCAGGTGCATTGGGCTGAGTGTCTACAGAGAAACTCCCGCATGGCATATGCAGACGTGCCACCATGTCAATACTTACAAGGAATGTGAATCCATAGGGACAGGAGGGTGTGTAGGAACAGCTCCCGCACCTACCCTGAGAGGGGCCCAATCAAAATGAATATATTATGCAGAAAAAGGGTCATTTTATTGTAATGTTAGATAAGTGTAATTGTATAGCCACTAAATGTATTCCACCCTGTTATGCTGCAGTCTCACCTCTTATTTATATATATATATATATATATACACACACACACACACGTTACACTATGTACTGTATATAAACCTTTGTGTCCAGCCCCCTGTTTGTTCACAGCCCTGTGATTTGCACTGTAAATATTGAGAATCCCCCCCCTCAACACAACACACTTTCTGGGTGTTCTATCTGACTTTCAGACTGAGGGATAATCTGATAATCTGATGCATATCTATACAGATGTATTGTTGAACAGCGTTAAATGTTTCATGAGAAGGTGAGGGCTTGGCTCACCTGAACCATTGTGTGTTTGAAGGTGTCACAGCGTGCTCCTAGATCAGGGGGCTCAAGGAGCTCGTCGATGCCATGGGCGATGCCCACATCAAATTCCAGGTGCCGACTGATTATTTTGGCATTTCCATTGTCAACCACGATACCGCCCTAGAAGAGGCATGACTTCTCAAAATGATCAATAATTTAAAAAGTATCTGATGTTTTTAATGCTATGAAACAATAATTAATACTTATATATTTAATACTTACAATTAGCTGTCTGTCACAGCTGAACGAAATTGTTGAACCATACATGGTCCTGACATTTTCATCACTGGGGAGATTCACTGCTTTGAGCTGAAATAAAAGAACGCAGGGGTTCATCCTTCAACAGCTAATCTCACATTCCAATTTTCAGCCAGGTGGGAAATAACTTTCATATTTCGGTATCTAGTTGATATGAAGACAAACCACAATAAAGGTACAGTAAAGGAGTGGCCACAATGCCCATTAAGCATCTTTGCACAGATTCATATATATATAAGCTTATATTTTGTGAGATCTTCTTTTGCATTAGGGGTTGGCCTTGTGGATACTTGATCACACTGCCAAGATTGTAAGTTCAAATCCCACTTTCGAGAACATGCAAACCGGCTAATTGGTGTATCCCAATTGGCGATAGATCATCTATGTGTGTATGTGCCTTGATGGACTGGCACCCTGTCTGGGATGTACCCCAGCCTTAACACCAAGTTGCTGGGATGGGCCCCAGGCCTCCTCACAACCCTGCCAGGATTAGCCTGAAAGGCTTAAAACTGGGAAATACAACTCACTTTCATGCCACGGATGATATGAGCTTTGAGGTAAGCAGCTAGTTTATCCTTATGGTCAGCACTGTAAAGCCATAATTTCCGTTCCTCAGGAAAGGAATTGAAGACTTTGTCAGTAGGCCAGAGCATTGTGAAGGGGTGGTGTATGCGATTCTGGATCATGCTCATCAAGTCAGCATCCTGTTGATATGCACAGGGATATATTTTAGATTTTTTTCAGTTAGCTCAAGAAAAATGCTGTATAATGTAGACTTGATTTCTATTTTTTTGTAAAACAGATATATGCAGACAGGTTAAAACACGCACAGATTTACCATCATTTATGGAGGACAACTAGTAATCCAGGTAAAACATTTATTTACATAGATTAAATAAACCATATAATGTTTTATATAATGAATAACAAATGGAATCCCTTTTTCACTCTCTCTCTCTTTATTATTGACACTGAAATTTATATCAAACATGAAATCTAAGTGGTGACTGGACAAATACCAAAGTCCCCACTACCAACAGCAAGAACCTTAAAGTCATCGAACACACCAGAAAAGGACAAGTGAGCAGCAGGCAGTTTGGACACTGTGCCAGTTGTGGGTCAATATTATTTAATATTCCACTGCATAAATTTCATGACAATCTCTGTGTGACATATTTAAGGCACCCAGTGGTAACATTTCAGTCATGTGACCTTAGTACTGAATGCAGGGAACTGCACAGGTTTTGGATCGAGGTGGTTGTACCTGGAGTAGCTTGCTGAAGATGTGATATCCATGGGCTTCAGCTGCAGCTGTGACATTCAACTGCAGTTGGGATGAAGAGACACCATTTAGATTTTTTATGTGATGCATAATTTTGATTTTTTTATGTGATTAGCATTACTATTAAAGCACTGTAATACTTATTGGTTTTTATATACTTTATATACCAATAATTGCAGAACGGTTTTGTTAACATGCATACTCACATTTTAGTTAGTTTCTGTTGTCAAATTTTGCAATGGTCAAATTAATCAACATATCAAATTATGTTTCAGTAGTACATTACATTGGTATTATTAAATCTTAGTCAGATAATTTCTGCCTTCTAATTTTTAATCCAAAGCTACACACAAGGAGGACTTACAGAAGAAGGTGGCAAGGCACTTTTGTTCTGAAGGTCATAAGGGATAAGCATAGAGTCAATAAAATGTATGATGCCATTAGCAGTGATGTAGTCGCTGGTGAGGATTTTTGTTTTGTTGTTGATGTAAACAACATCCTGCCAAAAAAGAAAAGCAGCCTAAATGGTTATTTTTTGTATTTTGAATATTGGTGCCTTCGTTTTCCAGACAAGGAGTTCAGCGAGCACAAAAACCATTCCAATCTTTATGAAGTACCTCTTGGACATTGAAAGTCAGCTGGTGTCCAGACAAAGCTACCACCTTGTCAATAGACTTGAGGTTTGACACATCCAGTTGCTCACAGCTCACTATGTGGTACCGCAGCAAGTCTGCAGTTCGACTGGCATTGTCCCAGGCCTCCTGCTGACACAAAGAGGCATCCCACTGGTACATTAAGAAACGATGAACGGAACCCAACACACTCATAGTTGTTCGGCTCAAACATAAAAAGCAACAATTAGCTTCACTATTTTAAATGGTATCAGTCATTCCATGGAATCTGTTTTCCTAACCACTCTGGCCTTGATGTTCGCATACATAACAAATTTAACAAATGATGAGTGAAGAGAACAGAAAGTCATACCGTAAAATTGTCACTGTATCCAGATGGGATAAACACTGTGAAAGGTCCATTTCCTGATAATTCATTGATCTTAGCAAGCTACAAAAATGGACAGTGGTATGCAACATTAAAATAATGCCTTAATGACAACACTTTTTAAACAAACAATACAGTCAATACAAATGATTGTAACTGCAGCATTCCTGAACTTCTGCGTACCGTCAGTTTCCTGTTGAACCACGTTGCATCTCGGTGATGCATGACTTCCTACGATAATGAATGAAAAGACGTCACGAACGACCAGCCCTATTGTCTTTAATGACAGCAATCTAGACGCAAAATGACAAAGCTCACGTAATAGACGCTGCCTTTGCAGGTCAAACCATCTCCGATGAAGTTGATCCTACACTTGCAGGTCCTCTCCCCAGGGCCGGAATATTCACACCAGGCATTCCTATCACAGCCCCCATTCGCCTGGAAGCGGGAACAAGATCAGGCTAAGGTGTGCAGTACAGAGAGACAGTCATGTGCGAGGTGACACCAGCTTACCGTCCTGCAGGGGTTCACTGGGAAGCAGAGATGCCCACTTCCACTGTAGCCCGTTTTGCAAATGCATGTCACCTAAAAATAAGAAGAACCATCACTCCTGTCAAATTTCACACAAAAGTCAAAGGTGTAAGCAATGGATCTATCAGTGGTGATCACAGTTGTGAAAAGACGTCTTACTTGGCCTGGGCCAGTTTTAATGCAGTCAGCTTTTTCACTGCACCCTCCATTGTTTTCTGAGCACAGGTCTACTTCTATAACCGAGAAACAGTGCAAGGGCACATCAGGTAGTCAATAACCCAATAACCACTTTGCAGAAGCTGTTGAGCTCAATACATGTGACACATTCTGCTACAGTAACCAAATACGTATTATGTCATCACCGTAAAGGTAATAAACCAGTATAATTTGAATTTGAAGGACATAACATACCATGGAATAATTTTCAGTATTTCAGTATGGAGTAAGTATTTGACTTTATTTGCATTTGTCACCAGTATACCATGCTTTATGATATGTGATGAGTAGGGTTTATTATGTCTTCCATGCAGGATATTATTCGTCATCATTGCTCCACCACAGAAGCACATTTGAAGCTAATCTCAACTGTAAATAGACACTATCAGCCATTGATTCAGGGTTGTGGTGTTGAAGCGAGCACATACCTAGGCATACAAGGCCGTCTCCTGTATAGCCTGCCTGGCATGTGCAGAGCCTTTCCCCTGGAGATGTTTTGGTGCAGTTCGCTGAATTTGAGCAGCCGCCATTGTTGCTGTCGCATGGATTGATCTCTGTCCGGATAAAGACAGCCACACCACACAGTCTGGGGTGCTTTGACTTCTACTGATGCCTCTCGGCAGCAGCTACGCATATCTGAACCATACTAGTAGCCTACTAGAGTAGCTATTTTGGCTGTCGTACATACACTAACCATTAACCATATTAACCATATTACACTAACATTAAGCCAACCACATTACAGTTGTTTTCGATTGCTTTGGCATATTTCATGAAACATGTTTAACATTATCAAGACTATAAAAGCATTTCTTAAACAGTTCACACATAAGCCTGCATAAGCCTGTAACTTACCAAAAACAATTAACTTGTGTCTCAAAAAGAATAATTCCATTACAATTAAAAGTACAAACAACCTTGTTTAAACCATGAGAGTCAAAATGGTTAGATATATTGTCAGCACATATAATACTTGTACAGTATTGTATGCTCCAGAGCTCCATTTCCTCATTGTCACTGAGTAATCATTTTTCTTTAGCGAACTGATACTTATTGCAAGGCTCTACATTACAGTATGCAAAGTTTACTCTAAAGAGAAAGCAGTTGCATGCACAGGAACTTCTTAAGACCTCAAGACATAGTACAAAAACAAACCAAAAAGTCACACAGCACCGTATAACACAAAAACAACAAAATGACAACAAAATCATGTGTTGTGGGAACCAAAAACAACAATGCAGTATCACTGCAATTTATGGATTTTTTTATCATTTTGAAAGCTTGGGTAACCTATGATCACATGCATATATTGTTTTGGGTGTAAAATTATTACAATGGGAAACTACATAATATATTTTGACCAACAAGACTAAAGCGCTGAATATTGTGCCAAATGATGACAATTGTATCATTTGCATATGCGTAAAACATTTGGAAGTTTGTGTGAGACAATGAGAAATGATGTTCTGTTGTGCAGAAGTGAAATTGTAAATTGTAATTGCTAAGCAACCGCAAAAAATGCAAATAAAAAAAAACTCTACATATTTCTCACTATGATTTATTAAAATTGAGTTTGTTTCAATTGATACCAATGACAAATTTACCTATACAAAATCAAGCAAAAATAGAAAAAAGATAATCTCACCTTTGCAAGATGTTCCGTTCCCTTGGTAACCAGCGATACAAGAGCAGCTAGGGGCCATTCCTGGTACTCCCGTGATACAGCTGAAAATGACATTGATATAAAAAAATGCTGGCTTAAGCAACACAGTTGTTGAACCTGATTACCTATGACGATGCTAAAGCACAAACTTCCTACTTACTTTGCAAACTGATCACAAGTGCCACCACATTCATCATTCTTTATTTCTGTGAAAAATAGAGCTGGTTATGGTATGCTTATAAACAATATCTATGGGAATAAAAATGAGTAAAGTGTCTAATTTGATTAATATCCATAAAACTGAAAAAAATCACTATTTTTGTATTGTTGGGAGCAGGAGCTAAAAGTGGAGAGAACTGTCTCAGTCCAAAGACATTAGAGACACCAGTTGAGGAGCAAATTTCTAGATCTCATTCATTTCACAGGATGCATTTTCAAAAAACTTGGTGTGGATTTAGTCAATTTTGGTTCCCATTACTGTGACATATGTTGGGGAATCCTGATTTTAGGTCACTGGCTGTCTAATCTCAAAAACAAAAAAATGGACAGAGTTTCTGAAATTTGCTCTTCAATAGGTATGATTGAATTCCCAGTATGTGACAGATTAGCATCCCATACAGGATGTATCCCAGTCTTGTGTCCTATGTTTCCTGGGATAGGCTCCAGGCCCCAAAGTGACGATAATCTGAATAGGATGGATAGAGCGATGGCTTAGAAGAAGGCTAGATGATTAGATCACAGTTAAATTCAAGCTGCAAGTTCTGACTTCAAGTGTAAATATTTAATATAACTGCTGTCCATTTTTTCTGTTTATGAGTGCAAATGCAACTGAATGAAAAATAGGGACAGCCAAGTGGTTTCAATTAGGGATGCACGATATTTATCGGACCGATAAACTATCGGCCAATATGAGGTAAAATTACATCATTTTTATTGCTCCGATAAATAAATTAAATCCGATAAATAGATTCGATAAAATAGGCTAATCAAATTTGTGAAATTGCTTGCTGGCAGGTAGCGCCTTTTAAAACAGTGACTGGAGATGAGCGCCAGCACACTCTCCACATGTCTTCGCCAGTCTGGATGTTTTTCTCGGTGGCAGCGGACTACAATGCGAATCGTCAGTAATTTTACCGCCATTTATTTATGACAGTAGTGTTTGTCTTAACATAATTTCATGTGCTTTGACAAGTGATATCCTACCGACAGTCGGCACAAAGATATAAACTACACCCGTATTTGCTTTGCAGCCGCATTATAAAGTTCACAGAGTCTCACATTCTGAGTGGCCTTGTCCCCGCCCACTCCATGACGTCAAAGGGTGTCCGCTGTACGATTTGGTCGCCACACACATTCATAATTTGATCAGCATAAACTTTATTTTTGTTGAGGATGCACTTTTTTCCAAGGTTGACAAATGTCAATGCATTTAATTTATGTATCTGAAAAACTTAAAACGTCTATATAAATACCCACCTCATCCTCATGCGCTAATGTTTGAATAGATACATTTCTTTATTAAGCATAAAATACTTATGAATGTTATTTCCAGATAAACCCGTCATAGTTCTGTTAAACCCTTTTCTTGATGGTTATGTGATTTGACATGTCAGTGCATTTACTGATTTCATATGTAAGATGTTTGGGTTATGAGTATATTTTACTACTGTTTTTTAACTACAGCAGCTGACGATAGGACTTAAATTTAATTTTTGTAAAGCCAAATATATTGCTACTAAGTATTATGATGTCTTATTTAAAAAAAAATTTTAAAAGCATTTGAAGTGACTGTTAGGCCAGAGCTACTAAAATATCAGTTTCATCAGTGCATCTTAGATTTTCTACACTGTAAGAAAAGTCTGCAAAAATAGAGTTGTACTGTGTACTGTTAATATGAAGGAATTTTCCGTATACGTTTTTCATGGGTGTTTTACCCTTTAATTTGAATTTCGCGTTGCATTGTGGGAGCAAGAACACCCGCTAATGTCTGGAAATTAAACAAAAAAAAAAATACATAAGAAAACGGATAATATCCTGGCAGAAAATTATCAGTGCATTATACGTTTTTTTTTGTATTTTTGTAGTGTAGTCTCTGCAGATTAAATGAAAAGTATAATAAATATAAAATATGAACTCATCGGTATCGGCATCGGCCATGACACGGACTTAAGTAGCGCTTATCGGTATCGGTTTAAATTTTTCATATCGTGCATCCCTAGTTTCAATGTATCACACAAAGACAACTAAAACACTCCATTTAAACATTTAGAAGGGACAGAGCCTTTTATATGTTGACAATGAAATTGAACAAGACAGCATTTGAATATGATTTGATTTTGTGTGAAAGTACTGATGTTAGCACAGAAATACATTTGCTCTGCCAACAAATAAGCTATAAATTCTGCTATGCATAAATGTATCAATTTATCTTACTGATTTACCTATATATTTTGGTATTTACAATAGCTTACTGTATGAGATCCCAAACTTATCAGCACACAACCCCCAAAATAACCAGAGGCTCGCGACCCCCATTTTGCAGGGGGGCTTCTACCTTCAGTAGATTTCACTGATGGGAGTGAAGGTCCCTTTCAGTAAATTTTGCTGATCGGGGTGAGGGTCTCCTTCAGTATATTTCGCCAATTGTGGGAGAGTCGGCCTCATTACGATTACAATGGAAGTTCTTCAACTTTTATTGACATTACTCTGGAATATCTCTCACAAGCCTCCTGACAGTCTCTCTCCTACTTTTGGAACCCCTAGCTTAATGGACAGAAAGATTAAATAGGATTAGCACTCAAGAACATTAAACACTACTTACCTATAGAACATGATGGCCCTTTCCAACCTTTATAGCATAGACAACGCCCATCCCCACTGATGCCATCCTGACACCGCCCATGGTCACACTGACACACTAGAGAGGATACACCAATGAGAGCACCTCTAAACTGGAATATACCATAAGGGCGATATAATGACCAAATACATTTCTTCATCTACCTGGACTGAAAAATTCTCATGAAGCAGTTAAATTACTTTTCAAAATCGTCATTGTCTTCAGTGCAATATGTTATGACATAGGGTCTCCTTTATGGGGCGCTATAACATATAATTCTGATGTGGTTGTGTGAAACATGCTTCATATTTCCATGAAATAAGTCTGCTATGCATTATAATGAATTACCTTGAATGATCTATTGTTCATACTGTTACGCGCCGCTGTCTTCGGCTCTGCCCCGGCCAAGTCCACTAGGCTCGGCCCTTGTTCTGCCTACCCATCCGGACCCCGCCCACGACTCCTCGCAAGACCCATCGTCATTTCCGTCCGGCGGAAATGAAAAGCCGGACAGAAAGAACCTTCGAAAGCTTTGCTCATTATTTTGGATTGTGTTGGTTTGCTTATCGGTTTTATTCTCAGTGGATTTTTGGTTTTTGTTTACGTCTTCGCGCACCCCTCGGTTCTGACACTTTGCCCTGTGTCTGTTCTGTGTATGTGTTAGGTGCGTAGGGAGTGATTGCCAGTTTGGTTTGCCTGTTTTGTGTATTCTGTTTGGTTAGGGAGTGAGGTGTAGTGCTTGTTGTTTTTGTTCTTTGATTTCTCGTTCTCTCTTAGGTTAGATTTGGGTTGCGCTCGGTAGTTGGGTTTTCTGTTTGTTATTTTGGCTATAATCACTCCTGAGTCCTTTGCACCGGGTTTGCTTGTTCTGTGTCTGTCGCATGAAAATATAAAAAATAGATAAAAATATACCCCTTTCCCTTATATTCTGTTACACCCCAACCCTAGACTGGGGTTCGTAACAATACCCTGAGGTCTTGAGTTGGACTACTGACTCGAAATCAAGCTTCAGGCATATTTCACACAACACACGAAAAAACCCAATCTTTTACCTGTAGGTTTGACAAGGTTTCCACAAAAGTATGGCACATTAGATTAGCTGAACAAAAGGACCTTTTCATGTAATTTTAATTACGTTATTCACTTATTATTATTCACTAATAGGGGTTACATGGCTCCCCGCTATTTCCATGCAACTCTCATATAGAAATTAATGTCATTCTTGCCACTGTGCTAAACATTTGTTCAATCACAACCCATATTTTGTGTCTGATGTCTGATTTTTCTTTTTTTTTGTTAAACAAACATTAAATAAAAAGTAAACTTTTATTTTTTTAAAAGGTATACGCAACATCTCAAGGGCAACATTACCTGATGTGCAATCTGGCCCATATCTTCCTGGCATGCATGTCTCGCAGGCAGTACCGTTAAATCCCTCATCACACATGCACATGCCAATTCCTTGGAGCCCATCTAGGCATTTCCCGTGGTTAGAGCACCACTTGTCCACCTTTCCTGGGCATTTGAGGCACGTGGGACCAAAGTACCCAGAACAGCAAGAATGATCCTGAAGACAAACGATACCATAAAGATCGAATAAATACATGTATTATTGTTCTTGTTGTGCATCAGGTATTATAAAAGCATGTCAAATACAGCATTTGTTATATTTCCATCAGTCCCAGGACTGACTGGGGCAGTGTATGACTCTGTGGGTTAAAACTCTGTACCCATGAGCAGAAGGTTGCTAGTTCAAATCTCACATTTAATACAATGATGTCACTGTGGGACCCTCAGCAAGGCCCTTAACCTAAGCTGCTCCAAACTGAAAACTCACCACAGTTGTCTTCAGGCAATCCATGATACAGCCTGCCACGGACACTCTCTTGAACACGCCTCGTGTTGTGAATCTGCAGTTGGATCTCATGTTGGAAGGAAACTTGCTTTTCAGCTATGGACAGCAGACCCTGGCTTTAAACACCATTCAGCAACTGGTACAGTCATTTTTTTTACAGGAGTTCAATGTGAATTATATTCAAATAAACAAACGTAAACAAATGCAAATCCCATCCCTGTACAGGATGAGCAGGTAGGAAATCAAAATCATAATACTTTTATTATCCTGGAGGAAACTGCTTGTAGTTACAGACTGCACAGTACACAGACAAGAACAAAAAAAGACAATAGACAAAGCCACATACGACAATTTCGATATAAAAATAAATAAGTAGACACATGAAGATAGTAATAAATTAAATGGATGAGTATGATAATCCATCCATCCATTTTACAACCCGCTTATCCTGTTCAGGGTCGCGGGGGGTCCGGAGCCTATCCCGGAAGCTACGGGCACGAGGCAGGGAACAA
>JAODKL010000107.1:18834825-18848350 GCA_026780765.1 Petrocephalus schoutedeni
ATTGTTTTTTTTTATTGTGAATAGCCAAGCTGAACATTTTTGTTGAACACCAGCGCCATCTTTCAGTCAAATAACGTAATCTTGAGACACCGTTCGATTTATTATCCGATCCCATGATCAGTTGAGTCATTGTCAGGCGCAATAAAAAGACGAAAAAAATAGTGAATCATAGAATCGACTTTAGAATCGATTCATTACATCGGACAGTTCGAAAGAGTCGAATCAGTTAATTGAGTCGAACATCACTTGCTACAGTGCGTTTGTTTGCGGCCCCTACGTCAGTCTACTGCATCGAAAACATTCTGCGCCCTCTAGGGTTGTGGTGCGACATAGAGCGAACAAGGTAGCAGCATATTTTTAACTCTGCGAAAGATGTTGCAATCAGATTTTCTCCGGACATCGTTTGAAGTATATGGCCACCTTAACAATGCATTACACCCACTTTTCTCCAGAACTAATTCAAGGGTAGTAGAGTTGTATATTCTGAGAATATTTTCTCCACACCATTGCTGAACTGAACTGTTATTTTACCACTTGTGGACTTCCTGTTAACTTTGATAGGTCTGGCCGTTCTCCTTTTATTAGCAAATTAGTAACACCTTTCATTAACAAATTAGTTTTTTCCCCCCACACAAAGCTGTCTCTGACTAGAAGTTTTTTGTTCATTACACCATTCTCTGTAAATTCTAGACACTGCTTTGTGTGAAAATCCAAGGAAAAAGGCTATTCCTGAGATTCTGGAACGACCATGCCTTGCACCAGCAATCACAGCACATTCAAAACTGCTTAGATCATACATGTTGGCCACTTGTTATGCATTGGCAACCAGTAACCTAACGTCTTCACTCTGTCTGTGTGCTGTACATATTCAGCTACAGCCACATAATTCAGTTTGTAGGAGCAGGATGTTGTCATCAACAAGCAGGTCTACCTGATAAACTGACCTCTGAGAGTGTCCGTCTCTGGACAAACTCTAAAATCATTTCACTGTATTTAGGTCAGGTGGTTAGGTCTTGTGATGCAACACTCTATGACTTTGGATGCCTTAGCATGTCCAAACACTTGACTGGTACGGTATATGGTACTGTGTATATGTGTGTATAGTTTAAATTGTGTATAGTGCAGAATGAAACTAGTTAACTGAATGTTAACTATTCTTACAGCCAGGGTTACCTGAATATATCTACTACATAGAGCTGGTGTGACTCGGTGTTACCTGAGCAGGTGGTGCCAGTCCTCTTAAACCCAGGGAGGCATTCACACGTTGCACTTGCACCATTACCTTTACAGTAGGAGTAGGCTGTGCAATTTGTGCAGGATTGGCTCACTAGATAGTGGGAAAAATGGGGAGGAAAGCTCTTTAACAAAATTGATAGAAATCTATCAGCAGTTCTTATATGAGGAAGCCCAGTGAGTTGTAATGCGTCATGTGACAGAGTATAAACATGAGCAGATGAAGTTAGAAGGTAATTCTAATTACCACAATGTAGGCTGGCAGAGCTGTAAAGTGCTGCCAGTAAATATGCTGAACCAGCAGTGTTGGGGACGTTACTTACAAAAATAATCCATTACAGATAAGTTCAGGTCCAGAAAGTCCTATCCCAGACCAAGGTTTTGTTTTAATCAACCAGTTGAGTACTCTGTGACTGTGATTCTTTATACTCAACTGGTTGGCTGAAACAAACCTCTCTGGACCATAACTTCTTTGTAATGAATTACTTTTGTGAGTACCTTCCCCAACACTGCTGACCACGTAGTATAAAAGCAGTTTGTAGGTATCAATCTGAAAAAATGATTTTTATTTTTATCAATGATTCTTTGTGTTGCTATACAAATAGTCCAAACATTATGCAAGTTTTATGCATTATTAATTTCTGAAACACTTAACTTTTTATCCCATAATTGCACAAGTTTTATGTCTATTTAATATTTTCTTCGACTTTCATTTAAACATCACTACATCGTTCACATCATTTGGATATGTAAGTACTACTCGGGAAGCATTTACCTTCCAAACATTTAGATCCAGCATACGGAGGCTGGCAGTAACACTGTCCGTCTCCCTTGGGACCAGAGTTGCATTGCCCTTTACGTGAACAGGTGCACTCTACAGTGGAAAGTATGTGTAAATAAAACAATGTGTATGTGTAAAAAAAGATAATTAGGAATTAGTAATAGCTTATTGAATAACAGTATGCATGCAATACAAGGTTGATGAAATATCTGCCTTGCTTGTCCATTGCTTTGTCTGCCACACAAATGTGAAATGTAAATGCAAATTTACCAGAGGCACACTGTGAACCAAAAACATCTTGCTTCTTACACCGCTCACATGTGAAGCCAGCGACCCCTTCCTGAAAGGTCATAACCATTAAAGGGAATGAAAACTACATTAAGATCCACAAATCCTTTTACCATCTTATACAGGTCACCTTTGCAAATAGATGATATTTTAGGAAACAGTCAACAGCTTTGCTTTACAAAACACTCTCAATTAAGGTATACAATAATTTATCTACAACATCACCTATCAGGTATAACCTAAAGCACTCAGTTTCATTTATTGTGATCCACCAATATTTACCTTGATGTATTATACTACCTTACAAAGGCAAAACACAGTAAAAATTGACAGTCAACTGCGAAAAAGGGCTTCAATTTTTTTTTCACTGTCCACCCATATATTTAGTATTTATTAATTGTAAAGATGTTTTGTCATGAGATAAAATAGAACTACGGATTTTATACAGATTTTATGCTGTGTTTTATACAGCAGTATAGTAATGTGCTATCTGGAATCTTCTGTTATTGCTATGAATGAAATGTTTCAGAGAGCGGTCATATTTGGGTACAGGTCACTTACATTACAAACACAGGTTCCATTTCCTGTGATCCCATCCATGCATGAACCAAGCCAGTTACATATCCTACCGGAAATACTAGGACATGCTGGGAAAATAAAAACAGGATGCACGTTAGCCCCAACTGACAAGGGTCCAGTTCAGGCGAGGATTAAATGAGAGAAATGTAGTAGTACTCACAAAGACAGAGAGGACCCCAAAAGTTGGGACAGCATCGGTGGACCATGACCTTGCTCTCACAGGAGTGTCGGCAACCAGATAGGAAAACCATCCGATTGCCAATTTCAACACCGTAACTGAAATGATAGCAAAGGGAGGATCACAGGTTTGTAGTTGTAAAAACTCGACATAAACTCTGAACCTCGGTCTTGAACGAATCGAACTTTATGGTGAAACATATTACATTTGTGAAAAAATGATTAGAAAACAGGATCAGAGTTTCCCTGGCATGATTGAGGTTAAGGGCCTTTCTCAAGGGCCCAGCAGTGATCACGCTGCAAGCCACAGGATTTGAAGTGGCAGTTTTCCGATCACATGTCCAGAGTCCTAACCCTTAATGTCAGCAAATATTGCTGGTACATCAGGGACCAATCAGACAGCGATAGCCTTTCTGAGGTGGACATTTCAGGTGATGCACCTGCAGTCTCTGATTCCCATGTCTGTAGTGATCTTTCTGGAGCCACTGGGGCAAAGCATGCTGGGAGATGCGGCACAGGAAGTGCAGTGAGTATAGAAATGCTCAGTGCTCAGTTCATCGCAGCGGTTGGCAGCAGTCTAGAAGAGAGAGTGAGAGAGAAGTGCTGGGTTACGACACCGACTTTCATGTTCATTGTGGGTAGAACTGGTTTCACTACACTTCTTAGTACTGAAAGATTGTTATTCCAAATGCAGGTTTTATTTCCTGTTTCTGTATTATTGGTTTTTGGAGAGATAGACAGACACGCAGGCAGATGACAGATTGATAGATAGACTATAGATAGACAGATAGACTTTGGCATTCCTTGATGAGTAATTAAGGATATTTTATATATTTATGCATTACAATATTAGAATAAGGATTTGTGTAATTAAATAGCATGATTTAACACTCATTCCATACCACACATCAAGATAGCTGCCTTTAGATGGATGAGACAAAATAGCCAAATGAAAAAATAATTTCCTTTCTTTTCCTGCAAATACCATAATTAAAAAAGAGAGAAAATCAGACTCAATCAGAAAAAAACAAAAGTAAATTGTAATATTTTTAAGATTAATACAGCTGTGAAATACACCATTTAAATGGCAATCTTTCAAAAAATTATCCGTTTACCTATCTATACATCCATCCATCCATCCATCCCATTATCATGTACAGGGTGGCAGGACGCTGTATCTCATTCTACATAAAATTTAAATTGTACCTCTTATTATGCTTTAACTGTAATTTGCCACTGTGATCTTTATCTCCTGCACTGATGTAAAATAAAGAACCAGTGATTCTCTTCATGAACAAGGATTTGAAGTGATTCCAACAATATACTGTAAAGAATGTATGATCTTACATCTGTTTCAAACCACGGCATTTTCTTCAAGCTTACCTCCTGGAGCTGCGAAGAATGGGTCACCAGCAAACTCAGAATGATGAAGAAGAACATTTCTTTCTATCTATCTTGTCCGCGTGCAGTTTGTTTTCCATACAATTTGGGCAATAGAGTGTGGAGATGTGGAACCACCCCCCACGACGACCTCTAGTCTAGAGTGAAAGACTTTATAGTCCAAAATGTTGAAAGATCACCCTTCAGTCTAACCATGCATTGCTTAGGTTGTAGAATGTCACGTCTGGTCGGTGCCGAGTCGTACAGTAAGTGGGATGACTTTCTGTGAATTGCAGGAGGAGATTTATGAGGAAATGTTGCAGGTTTCCTCTTCTGTAACATCTCTGTGGCCGACCGGATATCCTTCCAAGTCGAATGGTTGGAACAACTTGGCACAGGGTAACAACAGGACATACGAGATGTCAGCTATTTGTTACACAGAAAAAAACTTAATTTTCTTTGTGCAGTGGGTCAAGGCTTTCAGGTTGTATTCTGATTTTTCCATTTCCCTTGTGTTTTCTTATACATCTAATTAATTATACCCTCTGGACAATTATCTAAGTAAATGGACATATTGGCTCTACCATAAAGCGAAGTAATTGAAAATTTATTTCTGGGGTTTGCATTATGTTTATAATGTTTATATAATTTATGCAATGCTGTGTTTATCTGTACAAATTTAGTGTCTCGGAGGAAAGCAATATTAATTGAATCTTCATTAGTATCAGTATTCCTTTTTGATAAACTTATTTAACATAAGGTTTCAAATTATATCAATTATATTTCCATTTATTCATTCAAGTTAATAAATTAAAAATACTAACAAACAAAGCTGCGGTAGCCTTCACTGTGTCTCAGACTGCAAAACTGCTCCATCACCAGTCCTGAGGTTCCCATAGTCAAAGTTCACTTCCTTGTGTTTATCTATACCAGCTCAATCTATTTTTTGGATGATTAAGGAAGTGACCTGAGCTCTTAATGTCAATGGGCCAGTTGCAATGGCTGAGCTTGCATTACGGTAATTAGGTGTTAAATACAGGCATCCTGCAATGTTAAAATGGAACATTGTTTCCACTTTTATACACCACTAGTGTTACTTGTGATTCCCTGATTTAAGACAAGAAAGATTTGGTGTCAAACAGCATTTAAATAAAAATGAATAATTAAAATGCAAATGTGAAAAAAACATTCAAGAATTATGTACATTTCTGCAAGAATGGTTCCTAAAACCCTAAAATCAGATATTCAAGCAATGACAATAACTAGGAGTTGGAGTCATTGCAAGGTCAGCGAATGCCATAGAATCTTGAAGCAAATGACAAGGACCCCAGGGTGACAGTAAAAGAACTTTAATTTCTTGATCTACTTGATAAAATTTGAGTTTGTGTGTGTGCTAGCTTACCAGAGGGCAAACCACTGTTCTCTAAAATAACATTGCCACCATTCTTGTGCTTGCTAAAAGTCAGCCTGGATGCTCCAAAGCATAGCTGGACAAAAGTTCTGTGGACGTTGGACTTCATCACCCAGATCTCACCACACCTGTGATGTATAGTGGTATAGGACTGCTTTCCTGCCTTATTGTCCCTGGATGGCTTCATCAATAAAGGGCTAATGGATTTTACAGCAGAATGTCAGGGCATCTGTCTGTGATTTGCTAAACTTGAAATAAGTTGTGCCATGTAACATGATCCCAAACACAGAAATAAACAACGGATTTCTGTTCTTTAAATAGAAGAAATTCCACATTATAGAACAGCCAAGTCTAATTCTGGACCTCAGTTTCTTTGAAATGTTATAGTGTGATCTGAAGCAACCATTAAAGCAACACATACTAAACATATATATTAAGTGAAACAATTAAAGTAATGGGTCAAAATTGCTCCTAACTGTTGTGCAGGTCTGAGCAGCATATAGAGATAATGATTGGTTGAGATTACTGCCAATGAAGAAAGCTCTAGTTTAAACAATTTGTGCAATAAAGCAATGTAAAATGTTAAAAACCATCTACTTTTTGACTTAGATGAAGATTTTCAGGTAAGCAATTCATGCAGAAACCAGACATTTTCTCCAACAATTTCTCCAGCTGTATAAAACCATGCTACTAATCAAGGGCATAGATTTGGGTATGGATGGTGCAGACATGTTCCTACCGATATCGTAAGAGTACCATGTGCGTTTAGGGGACTGCGGGGTTTGGGGCTGACTTGGTCCCTACCAATGTTGGAACTAAACCCGTGCCTCACTACTAATGATATAACCATACAACCTATACATCATTGGTGGCATTTGCCAGCAATAAAATCAAGACCCACTGCATTTTTTAACAAGATACACTCAGGTAGTTTTTGATGCCAAATTTCAGATTTAATTTCGAGGCGTTCATAAACACTTTCCTACAAAATGCATAGTTCATTTATTGCAGATTCTATGCATCAGGATGAACCGATGAACGGATAGATACTTTATAGGAATATAGGAATGTAGGAAATATTCCGACTAATCATGGCAGGAAAACACCATGGTTTGGATGTCAGAGAATTAATATAATATTCATCCATAATACTATCGCTTATCCTAGTCAAGTCTTTTGATAAATCAAAAATAATTAGTTACAAAACACCTCTCAAATAAATCTAAAAATATCTACCAATAAAATGTATTTTTAGACTTAGCAGCATTAGCCAGATCTCAACAATCATCAGGAGGCAAAAAAAAAATGAAATAAAGAGGTAGTTTTTCAAAAGCAAACACACTAGTGGATATGGTCTTCAAAAGAGGAAAAATTGCTGGTGCCCAGGACAGCAATTCTTTGTGGTGTATCCAGGACCACGGTAATTCAGGGTAATGTCAGCATACCACCACGAAAAACAAACTACATCCAACAGGAGTAACTGTGGATGCAAAAGGAAGCTGTCTGAAAGGGATGTATCCAAAAAATACATGACAGCTGCCCAGACTCCCTGCAGAACTTAACACACACCTCGAATTTACTGTTTCTACCAAAACTGTTCACTGGGAGCTCCACAGAGTCAAAATTCATGGTCTTTCACTGTACTTCACTGTCTTTCCCACATCTGGGAGAGTGATGGTATAGAGAAGCCCCAAGGAGGCTTACCACCCAGACTGTTGCATACCCAGAGTGCAGTATGGGGTTTGTGCTGCAATATCGGGGCATTCCCTAGGCCCACTAATTTCTCTAGATGGGTGCGTCATTGCCAAGGACTACCCAACCTTTCCGGAGGACTATGTTCACCCAATGGTTCAAACATTGTATCCTGAAGGTGGTGTTATGTTTCAGGATGATAATGCACCAATACACTCAGCAAGACTGGTGACAGAGGGCTTTGGTGAAGTTTAACGTCTCCCATGACCTGTACAGTCACCAGATCTGAATATTATTGAGCTACTTTGGGGTGTTTTGGAGGAGTGAGTCAGGAAACATTATCCTCCACCAGCATCACGTAGTGACCTGGCCACTGTCCTGCAAGGGGAATGGCTCAAAATCCTTTTGGCCATTGAGCAAGACTTGCGTGTCATTCCCAAATCATACTGATGCTATACTGGCAACAGGAAGCCATAGACCATACTAGTAAAATACTCTGGTCTAAAACCAAGTGTTTCAGTTTTATTGTCCAACCCCTCTATGTGTGCGTATACAGCATAAGGCAGATGACAGATTACGTGCACATAATGCCAATAACCAGCATCCTTCACTGGCTGTAAAACTTTAACCACATGTACTTAACACTGTTGGTGTTATTGGAGATTTCCCATTTATTAAAAAGAAAAAGAAAAAAGTAGTAGACTGAAATCTGTTCTCCAACTTAAATGCTGCAGAACAAAGTGATGAATATGAATAGCATTAATGCAGCTGACAATAGGGAGCAATGGAGTCATGCTGAACACACCCAGTAACAGCAGAAGAGGGGAATTTACATTGCTTAATTTTTTGTCCATTTTGCATAACTCAGCAATTTCAACAATAATTTATAATAATCAGTCATGGCCAAGCATCTGTTCCTGGCAAAACAACTCATTTCCTGAACAGTGAAAAAATTGGCTATAAATGTCCAAAATCAGCACATTCTTAACCATTAGTCCAAGCATGTTTCCCATACATGCTAGTTTTGAAATTAGTGATGAAATCAGTAGCAAGTCCCCACTATGGCGAGAGAGAGAGATAAGACAGAAAACATTCAAACTCTCACTGCCCAAGAAAATGCAATAGTTTAAAAAGCTGAGGTGATAAAATACTCATCAAGGAGGAACAGCAGAGGCATCCTTCATGCCCTACACAGAAAGCTCACGGGTTCATGAGGGTCATTTAGCAGGCAAACAGGAAACAAGGGCAAGAGCCAACAATACCTTCAGTTTGTCTTCATTTCGTAAGTGGGTCAGAAGGGCCATCCTGTTTTTACTTTATTCATTGGAAAATGGCCACATGGGGGGGGGGGGTACCTACCATAGGAACAAAGGGATACTACTCTATTAGAATACCTTTTATCTAAACAAGGCCAGAAGGAGCACAGGGGGATTTATACATTGACGAGGATCTGGGTAACAGACTGCGCTCATTAGCGTGGACCAATTGCATTCCAGTTAAATGAGGAAACTGAACACGATAAGAAACTTTCCAGTATCCAGTGTCTGGCTACACAGGACGCCCAGCCACTGACTAAGCTCAATGTCGAAATGTATGCGTTGGCTGAAGAATAAGACCTCACCACACGAGTTTCTGTTCAGTGGAACAGACGCCATAAACTCAAGTAGCTGATCCGTCAAAATCCTTCAGGCGCCCATCAGCAGTCAATCACAGACTCTGAGAAGTACATTTCCCGTCAATAAAAGAAGTTCTTTCATAAGAATGTACTAAATTATTTGAACAGGAGGAGACTGCGGTGTGTGTTTGCATAAAATTCCTTACTTTTGGGGACCCCATTTGGATAACTTAAATTTTATAAAAATCAGTGAATGCAATCAAAAAGTCTTCAATCAAAACATTTAAAAGTTTTGTATTTGGGTTGGTTACTTACAGTATGGTTAAGGTTAGGGCTGGGTATGGGTTAAGGATGTCATGACTGAGATTTGGGTTTTTGCCCATAGAAACGAATGGATGGCCCCCATTTATATACTGCAGGTACACAAGTCTGTCTGTGTGTCTATACACTGACTTGGCCAGTAAAGGAAGTCACACAGCTGACGCTGAAACCACAAACTTTTTTTTTTTCTTTTATTTCAGGTGAATTATTACTGTTGGCCTACAAAAGGACCTACAGGTTCATTCTCACACACAGAATATATAAGTTGCAAATAATTTAATAATCATCAGAAAATTCCTAATATCCAAAATCTGAAACCGAACACAAACCTGTGCTGTGCAATGGAGTATAAAAATGTCATAGAAAAGACCATGTCTTCTAATCTGCACTTTACAGGAAGTGCGTAAATTGAAGTCAGCAGACTGGAAAACAATCGTTCAACACAAAATGCCATTTTGTTGAAAATAAAAGGAAAATAAAAAAGGGTACAGCGAGTGGGCATGAAAATTCTCATTAAAGGTAAATATATAAAACAAAAACAAACAAATAGCCAAAATGCATCGCTACTTAAAAATTTCCCACTGTGGATGATAGATATAAAAGTGCAAGGAAAGCAGTTTGGAAAGATGCATTTTGATCTCCACAAAACAAAAATACAAGGTCCAGCCCAGTTTACTTAGAAAACCTGAAATCCAAACCATTAAACATTTGACACAGGCAGTTTGAAAATCTAACAAATATACTCTGCACCTTCAGTGATTATCACTCTTAGTCATTATCACTCAAACAACATGCCCATGCTTACCAGCCTACAACACAGCATTTCCCTACCCAGTCAGGGACCCACAGAGTCTACATTTTTACTCCAGGAGATGGGAGGGAGCAAAAATGTGGACTGTCTGGCAGGGAGCGGAGATGTAACAAAAAGGCGAACAGTCTGAGACGCCGAAGACCATGTTGACAAACACTGCTATAACCCATAAAGTGAGGCACCTTGTGTTCCAGAAGTCCCTTAACCAGGTCTTCTTCCCAAAACAAAAATGGCAATTGCCAAGAAAAGACACCCATAACCAGCAAACAGCCTCCTGACAGTGAGGACACGAGAGCAAACACTTTATTGGATAGTCTATATGTTTGAAGCGAGATGCGCTGAAACCCAGGCCACAGAACGCTTGTTCAGACAGAGTGAAACACCAGCGTGCAGTCTTTGTCATCAAGGAAGAGGTCTGGCAAGCCCTGCTCTGGCTTGGACTGCATGCTCCTCACATAATTATTAACAATTTGAGAATCCAGTTTGTAGATGTGGGGGATGCTCTCATATGGCTTTGGGTCCAAGTCTATAATTGACACGGCGCATCTAAACCTGGACTTTGAGTGCAGAATCTCCACAGTCGATCCGAGGCTGAAAGACAATCCAGAATACTCAAGGTCAAATGCAAGGGTATGGGGCTTGATATACAGCTTTTCAGAATAGTCTCCTAAATTTTTGAATACTGATCAGTGTTGCCACATGACTGAAGTTACTACAAATTCACCTCACCACAGGTCCAGAGAGGCCAGCCATATGTATTGTACTATACCCCGGGGGAGTGCAACAGATCAAAAATCTCACGGTTCAGAAAGTAAAATCAAGAGATCAAATCAAGAGATCAAAATTAAAACATGCAAAAATAAAAAAATAAGAGAACAGTGTACATGAAACACACAAAATCACGAATATCAACCTCAAACTGGGTCGAAGGCCAGCGTGTAAAAATGAGTTTTCAGACATGATTTAAAAACAGCACGTGAAGGAGCCTGCCTAACATGCACTGGTTCCATAATTTTGGAGCTGCCACTGAAAATGCTCTATCACCTCTGAGTTTAAAATGTGATTTTGGAACTACTAAAAGCATCTGGTCTGCTGACCTGAGAGAACGAGAAGGAGCGTACAGTTGCAGAAGTTCCGACAGATAACGTGGGGCACAGCCATTCAAAGACTTAAAAACAAATAAAAGAAAATTAACCGGAAGCCAATGAAGGGAAGCCAAAATTGGGGTAATGTGCACTCTCCTGCTTGTACCAGTTAAAAACCAAGCTGCGGCATTTTGCACCAACTGTAGGCGGGCAATAGAGGCTTGACTAACTCCAAAGAAGACTGCATTGCAGTAGTCAGACTAGTTATAAAAGCATGAATAACTGTTTCAAGTTAGCGTTTAGACAAAACAGGCTTAATTTCTGACAAACGCCTCAACTGGAAAAAAGCTGATTTTACGACTGTGGTTACCAGGCTATCCAATTTTAAAATAGGATCCAGTTTAACTTTGTAATCATAGCTTTCTCAAACGGGGGCAACGAAGAAAGGTCAATACAAGGGGACCTGCTAGTGCCATTAGGTCTAAACAGCATTAATTCGGTCTTGCTCTCGTCCATCCATCCATCCATCTTCTACCGCTGTTCCGGGTCGGGTCGCGGGGGCAGCAGCCTAAGCAGGGAAACCCAGACTTTTACCTCCCACCTAACACAACGAGTAAGCTCCAACCAATGGACCAGGAGTTAATCCAAGTGCTTAAGGCGCCTTCTTTTCATCATGGAGCAGGTATTGGCACATCAACATTTTCCTGTCGTAAGCACTTGGATTAACCCCTGGTCCATTGGTTGGAGCTTACTCGTTGCGTTAGGTGGGAGGTAAAAGATCGTAATGGCCTTGAGACCAGGAACATCCAGATGAGCTCTACAGTTCTCCACAATTAGTGCCGCCTTCCTTTTTTCTGCTTGGAACTTCCTGTCCCACTTTTTCACCCATGCAATGAATAGACCTCCTGTGATCCAGGCTCTTGGCTGACCATTGTAACTGCATGGGAGAACTTTGGTCCGCTTAAAGCATCTGGGAATCTTGGACTTTCCTATAACGTAGAGTGGGAACTAGCACTGTAAGTTTTTCCACCATGACCAGCCTCCCCACGAAATGCCATAGTCTTGTCTGGAAGGCATTTTCATAACAACCCAGTTTCATCAGCATTAAAAATGTTCAGAGTCTCATAGGTATCCAAAAGTGTGCGCATTTGAGTCTTCAACCATGAATCTACCTGCTTCTGTTGAACCGCAGCACTCACTCAACAAATTGCTTTGAAGAAAATGTTGTGCCTCTTTTTGAAATGATCCAGCCACCCCTGACTTGCTTTAAAGTCAAGGTGTCCTAGCTTTGCAGCAAGGATGTCTGCCTTCTCCATCAGCAAGGGACCATTGACGGAAAAGTTTGTTGCTTGCGTATTTGTGAACCATTGAAACACTGCATCGTAGACATCTTTGTGCACAACCACTCTTAAGTTTCTTTCTGGATCAAAGACAGACTTCTCGTACATTTGCTTTATCACGTCGGCCTTCTTTTTCCATCCTGAAATGGTGTTTGCTGGAATGCCATGCTAACGACTACGGTCTGCCGGTTTTGTTCCTTTTTCTAGCTGCAGTATGATTTCATACTTTTTCTCTACTGACTGATTGTCCAGTTCTCTCTTAACACCTCCAGACATTTTTAGAAGGAAAAAAATAAACAGAATAGCTACAGCATGTTATCCCTCAGACAAGAAGAACAAGAGTGAGTGAACCGTCATTGGAGTGAACGATCATTTTATTGGTTAGTCCAAAGCCAGCATAAATGCAAGCATGAGACACCTGGCCACAATCCTCCCCCCTTTTATGGCGCTGATGGGGATGTATTTGGATCGTGTTTCACTGCTGCATTGTTCAGCAAATTACCATGCAAATGCGAAGCAATAAATTTGACTTTGAGGTATTAGGGTTCGGCGACATAAAAGAATTGACATAACCAATGAGAAAATGCTAAGACAGTGTGAAATTGGCGATTCCACTTCAAAAACATTGACTTAATAGGTTTGGCGAGTTAACCGAGGTTGAGATAAGTGGGTTCAACTCTATATATATATGTGTGTGTGTATATATATATATGTGTGTGTGTAAATAGTAAATAGTTTATGACAGAGTAAGACTGTTTTAGTGAAACTAACACCCTGCACTATAATGTCTGTACAGTATGAAGGCATGAAAA
>JAODKL010000107.1:18908020-18918151 GCA_026780765.1 Petrocephalus schoutedeni
ATGTCCTGCACCTGCCCGTCCTTGTTAGTGCCCATCATCAGTGCATTTTAGTGCTTGCTTTGGTTTGTTCTCCTGTCAGTCATTGTATGAGTTGTATTGTGAAGTGTATGGCATACAGTAAGCGCTTTTACTTCCCTAGGTTTTGATTTGTATTTTCCTAGTTGTTTATTATTGTCTTTGTTTTCTTTATGTTCTTCAGCGTTCTTTCTGGGTTTTGTTGTGGCCCCTTGTGGTCTTTTTTTTCTTTTGTAGTTTCCCCAGTGTTGTTTCTGTTCCAATAAACCCTATCTGTTTTTTCTGAGCCGCAAGTGGGCCGTTTCTCCGCACTGTACCCTGCCTCGCCATCTGTGGATCCTTGACAAGGGGCTCCTAACTCCAGTCCTGGAGGGCCAGAATCCAACACAGTTTGCAGATTTCCCTGCTCAATTAAATCTTAATCTGCTAATTACCAGGTTTAATAGGTATATTAGGCAAATCTTCAAACTGTGTTGGATTCTGGCCCTCCAGGACTGGTGTCACGTCAAGCCCCACTCTGCTTGTCTGCTGTCCGTGTTTCCCTTGGGTGTCGAAGCTAATCAGCCGCGCCTGAAGCTTGTTAGTCTTACTTCTTATTCCTGACTTCTTGTTAACCAATCACAGCTTCCTTGCATCTATACCTTTGTTAGCCTGGGATATTAGTTTCTCTCAGTCCTGAACTCCCAGTTGAGACACTGGCAACTGTCCCTGTTTGTATTCCTGCCCTGTGTCCTGCAATAAATTCCCCCACAAAGGGGTTTTTGCTTTACAGCCTACCATTGGATTGTGCCTTGTCTTCACAATGTGACAACTGGAGTTGGGCACCCATGGTTTATCATATACATTTAACCAAAGCAATTTCTATTGCATCCAGTTTAGCAGTGCTTTAGGAGAAGGATCAACCTGGGCATGCTGCAAGAGACATGCAGCAGTTTTAACTGAAGATGGTAGAAAGGAAGAAACTCAAACTTGTCAGGTAGGCAGATAAATCTGCCACAATATACATACCGCATACTGCAGACATGAGCATTTCAGACATTAGACTGTAAATGGTTTAGATTTTTTTCCAAGTAGGTCTTGCTACACTCAGAGACTAAATTGTTCTCAATAGGGGCCCCAGCACCCCATGTTCCTACAGCACCTCTCAGAGTGTGTGATCCATTTCTTCCCCCACTAAGCACATGTAAACTGTTTGCATATTCCCACACACAAGGGGAGAGACGGGGGAAAGTAAAAAAAATATAGAATGGCTGTAAAAATATAGAATATAATTGGATTGGTCTGGGTTGGAAGCCTTATATAATATGCTTTCATGGGGCCCAAAATCTCTATTGGCATTGGATCTTAGGTTTGACCACTGGGCTCCTGTTATGTGATCACCTTATATTTGACATGCACACTCTAGAGCCGCTTTTTAAAAATAGGGACCTCCACCCCTGTTTGCCAATTAAGAGATACTTTACCCACCAGAAATATCACACCGAAGAAGCAAGTCAACCATCCCAAAAACATCCACTGCTTTCATCATCTCAGCACAGTTTCCATTTAGCCTTACAGCCTTTCCACTACTAATGACTCCACAGCAAGTTTAGCTGAAGTGCAGGGAAAGATCTAGGGGGTGGCCGTGTAAATATTTTCCACCCCATATCAAAACATGCATTATTTTCTTTTCTTTGCAGAACCATATAATAGATATGGTGTGGTGCTGCCACCCCCCAAAATAAAGTGGGTCTGTTGGTTACCCCAATGAAAATTTTCTGTGGTTGTCACTGCTGAAGTGATCCACCTCACCTCTGTTCTATTGGTGACACCCCGCAGTGCTGAATAGGAAAAGTAGTTACAGCAAATGGATTGACGGATGTTTGGGGTCACCAGTCTCTCTCCATTGGCATTTGCCTTAGTGACTAACTTGACTTCATCTCACACAGAAGCTTCAGCTGGACATTCCCAGCAAACAGCTCATCTGGGATGTCCTGGTCTATCTGACTTTCAAGCAGTGAGTGAATGGTAGTTTTAATTTTCTATTCACCTAAGCATCCAAAATACATGGCCTCAAGTCAGATGACACAACTACAAAGTCAATCATTGACCTACATCACACTGGGACCATGTACACTTAAGAGTAGCCTCGTATTCAAACATTACGTTTGATACTGGCAATCTCCGTCTTGGATAGAACTCAATAACATTTCATCAGTTTGGTTTAAATCCAGGACGGCAGTCTCTCAGTAGGACCACAGAGTCTGTAGGCAGTACTCTTTCATTACATGTTATTTATTTACCAGATGCTTTTATCCAAAGCCACATCAAATTTTCAAGAAACTACAGTCAGAGAGTCCCTGGAGCAACTGAAGGTTAAGAGTCTCACTTAGAGGTCCCACTGATGAAATCACTCTGCAGACCCTGGGATTTGAACCAGCAACATTCATCAACAATCATAGACACAGTGTCTCAATGCACTGAGCCACACACAACCACCTTTCTGCTATCCCACCCACTTTTTCTAAAAATGTAGGGTACTCCAAACTACTGTTCTGTGTACACACAAAAACAAAAGTTTTCCTCTCTGCAACTCAGAAGAAAAGACAATTAACCAAAAAAGTGCAATGTGCAAAAACAGGGCATACAAGAAAAAAGTACAATATTCCATGTTCCCAAAGCCAGTATCCTTTGCTAATGTCTAACCTCTCTTGGTGGTTCCCTCCCAAATAACAGTGCAGAAATTCCAACTTGTAGGCCTTGCAAAAAATAATGGTTGAATATAACTCCCCTATATACAGCTTATTTTGATTTTATGGTTAAATACAATCGGGATGTTTACCTCACGTAACCCATTTAGCAAAATAATATATAACATACTTAAATAAAGAGTAAGGTTTTTCCAAATTAAACCCGGGACCCTCAAATTAAAAAAGATCTGAGCTAGCGGCCTCCTACTAATAAGGCATTTGTAACTAACTACAAACGGAGGGATTCTACAGACTCTAGACTTAAAACGGCTCTACAAATTTGTACCAACACACACCGTTGAAATATTTTTGTTTCAAACCATGGGTTTAAAAAAAACTTAAACTAAGCGCATCTGACATTCCAGCAAGACGATTCATTCTAATACGGTAACTAAGCGCCTTTAAACTGGGTTTCAAATTTCTCTCGGTTTGCTTTCATTGATACTCGATCTCGTCAATCAATGTGATTATGTTTAATTCTCACCAATAAACGCTTTCTGAGGCATGATAAACACCTTGGTGATTGGTTAAACCGTATTTTGTACTCGGCATTGGCTCGCCCTTCAGTTACGTCACCTAAAATGAGACAATCTGATTCGCTACGGCCTCAGCGTGCCTCTCTGAGCCGCTACGTGAGGAGACGCAGCAAGTTTCTATGCACATAACTGTCATGGCGGGATACATGAAATGGAGATTAGGATTTAACAGCAGTTGTGGAAGTACAGCAGCTGTTTTGTTATGTGCTATTTTATATTTTATTACAATAATAGAACATACTTCAGGTAAGAAATTTGAGTAGTGCCTTTGTGTGCTTGCAATGAATCCCGCTTATTTGTTAACTTACTTAATCAGAAATCTAGTTTGTGGTCACGGGCATCCAGGCAGTAGTTTGTTGCCTCGGTGTATGGGCTCTATGGGAAATGCTGAGTAAATAGTGCTCGCCATGTATGTACCTTTTATTTGAACGTTGATTAGCCGAAGAACTAAATATGGCCAGCTGACGGCTAGATTTGTACGGACTAGGATATCGCCAGCACACTTCCAGTTAAATGTTTAATAAAACTTATTTACCAGGGAGTACTCCCAAGGTGTATTGGCCATATATAAACTCCTAGCTAAGGTAATACTTATAGCGATAGCTATATTACTATATACTTAGTTTTGGTTACTTCGTGGACGAGGATCCCAAGTATACATTTTGGCTGGGCGTGTCAGTTGTATAATTATTTTTTGTTCTCCCCAGCCCTTACAGGTAATAAGCTGTTAATAAATAACATAAGTGATGGGGAGGAATTGAAAAGACTCAAGAATCAGCAATATTTTTGTTACCAGAACTATAAGGTGCCTGGATGGAGAGAAACATGGACAAGAATTCAGGTATGAGAGGTTAAAGGTTTGTCCTGCATGCAGATATGCAAGGATGGTTGTAATCGGGGCTAGAAATTAAGCTTGCCCACTGCCCTGAGTAATTTAAAGGAAGGGCGAACACAGAAACTGAACGCTAGCCTGTTGGCAGTAACTTTTTACACAATCAACCCAGTAGGCTAGTGGCAAAAATTAAGTTCCACCCCTGGCTGTAATATGTGATTTGCATCATTTGATTATACCGACCTCACCATCAATCATTCTCCTGTGATATTTAACACCAGTCTGTAATGTCCCTGGACCTTGGTCATAGATCCGGCTATGCAGTTCCAAGCAGTTCAAGGTGACGGTGGTCCAGGATGAGGAGGAGCTGCAGGAGCTGGAGTACCTCAGTTTTTGGAACCTGGTGCAGCATTTCCTGCGTGAGCACTCGAATGAAACCACCATTGACATAAGCCTCTTCAGTACCAAGACTTGCTTTCGGGTGGACCCGGTCGACCAGGAAAATGTGTACACCGTTAAGGTCACGCGAAGTAAGTGGCGTTTTGATTCCCGCGTGACATACTACTGCTTATTGTGTTTTTGTTTACTGGATCCCAGGCTAACGGCATTGTCTCTTGTAGGGTTTGACGTTTACCTGTTCTCTGTGTTTCTGGCTGGATTGCTGTTATTCATCTTTGCGGACGTGCTTAGCAGGTAACAACATATTTACAAAGCACTTATCCATCCATCCATCCATCCATCCATTATCTGCCACTTATCTATGTGGGCAGCAGTCTAAGCAAGGATGCTCAGACCTTCCTCTGACTAGCCATCCCCTCCAGCTCCACCAGGGGAATACCAAGGCGTTCCCAGGTCAGCCGAGAGAGGTTATCTCTCCAGCGTGTCTTGGGTCTGCCCTGGGGTCTCCTCCCGGTTGGACATGCCCAAAAGGGAGCTGTCCAGGAGGCATCCTAAATAGATGCCCAAACCACCTCAACTGGCTCCTTTCTTTCCATCTATTTTGAGCTCCTTTGTGCATTTGTAAGTGAATGGTGTGTCTGTGTGTCTGTGTGTCTGTGTGTGTGTGTGTGTCTGTGTGTGTGTGTGTGTGTGTGTGTGTGTGTGCGTGTATGTATGTATGTGTGTGTGTGTGTGTGTGTGTGCGTGCGCGTGTGTGTGTGTGCGTGCGCGTGCGTGCTGTGGGTTTGAATCCTGTGGCCAGAAGAGTAATCATCACTGTTGGGCCCTTGAGTATGACCCTTAGCCCTTAGTTGCAGGAGGATGGGAGAAATGGCTGACCCTCTACTCTAAACCCAAGCTTCACGAACACTTATTTTCGCACATTGTATTGAAGAAATACCTAGATATTTTAAGGCTACATTAATTACATGCTGTTTATATATATATATATATGTGTGTGTATTCTCATTTATTTCAGTGACCAGTCAGACTTGTAAGCATTTCGTGTGATTCTGCCCATAGGAGTCAGATGTTCTACTATTCAGCAGGAATGACTACAGGCATGGTCGCCTCCCTCATTATTCTCATCTTCATCATGGCCCGCCTGCTGCCTAAGGTTTGTAGTCCAAAGAAATGCCAATTAAACAGTTTAGCTTTTTGGGTTGGTTCAACTCTGTGCTCATTTTATTTTATTTTATTTGAAAAAATAAGTCCTGCACAACATTGGCTTATTTTGATGTAATTCATGTACAATTTATCCCCCCCCCATCTTTCAGAGAAGCCCCTTTTACGTGTTGATAGTGGGAGGCTGGTCCTTTTCTGTCTACCTGATCCAGCTGGTGTTCAGGAACCTCCAACTCATCCTTAGAGACCACTGGCACTTAGCCTTAGGTAGGACTACGTTTGGAGTTACGAAACTCCCGTTTAAATTTCCTTTCCACAAAGTCAGTCATCAGAGAGAGAGAAAATGCTAATTTGATTAAATAATACAAATTCTGTAGGGGAGAATTTGCTGTGTACTTTTCTGCAAATGTGGTGTTTTTATTGCAGGTTATGCAGCAGTGGTGGGATTTGTTAGCTTCGCTGTGTGCTACCGCTATGGCCCCCTAGTGGATGAGCGCAGTATCAATATCCTGTCCTGGGTGCTGCAGCTGTTTGGTTTGCTGCTGGTGTATGCTGGGATCCAGGTGCAGCAGGTGGCACTTGCCATTATTATTGCTGCTATCTGTTCCAAACACCTAGAGTACCCTGTTCGGATGGGTGTTGCAGCATATAGGTAGGTGTGCATGTCATCAGATCTAATTTAAACTCATTTTTCCTTTGTGTTACATGTTTACCCACCTCATCAGTCTTTTCAGAATAATGTTATACAAAGCTTTGAGCCCCTTCCTAAGTGCTATTAACTTTTCGGCAGCAAGCTGAAGCCCAACTGGCCCCGGAAGCTGGCGCCCCGTCGCTTGCTAACTGAAGAGGAGTACCGGGAGCAGGGGGAGGCCGAGACACAGCGCGCACTGGCGGACCTCAGAGAGTACTGCAGTAGCCCCGACTTCAACACCTGGAGGACTGTGTCTAGACTCCAGTCCCCTAAGAGGTAAATGGAGAGTCATGGATGAGGAAGCATGACCAGCCACAAGTCCTGATGCTGATGTGCTGATCGTCTCACGCAGGTTTGCAGACTTCATTGAAGGCTCCCCCCATCTGATTCTGAATGAAGTGTCTCTCCATGCCCAAGAGTACGGCCTCGGAGGGTACCTCATTGAGGAAGAGCTTTTTGCTACGGATGAGGATGAAGAGGATGAAGAGAGTGGGGAGCATGACCAAATGAGAATGAGTGAAGGTATGCAGAAAGACTACCTCAGGAACCACAGAGGTGTGTAAGAGAGGCCAGCTGGAGAGGGACCTGCGGTGGGGCCAAAACGATTCTGGAACATGCTGGAACTCAGAAGCTAGCAGGCTCTTAGCGTCTCCTGACACTGGCCATGTGTCCGTGAAGTGCCATGCCGGTCGCTATGTAACTCTCAATTGTGAAGTTTTTGTATAAGGTAGTTGATTCAACTCAGGACAGGAGATGTTGAAATGTATCTGCAATATTATTGTTTTATTTTTATACTGACAGTACTTTGTTTTACATGGTGTGGTAGTCCACAGAAGTGGTGTTCTGAGCCAGTGTTTCTCAGCCCAGCCCTCGGAGACTGCCCGGCAGTCCACATTTTTGCTTTCAGTGATATTGGTTGCTTGGTTAAGGTGTCCTGTGAGCTGGGAGGGAGCTGAAATGTGGATTGTCTGGGGGTCACTGTTCAAAGTTAAACATGGAAGTGAATTGGGACAGACTTCTGCCAAGATCATGACCATATAATGATTTGGGAATTGCTGGTGACTTGCTGATGCAAATTGGTGCCATTGCCTTTAAATCGCATTCATAAGCAGTTAGGCCATGTTGGTTTTTCCCTTCATATTATCTGTATCTCATGGAATTGTGCCGTTTTGCAAAGGTTGGCATTTCATGGAGGTAAATATTCCCAAATTAATGCTTAAAAGTTTCGCCCTTTATTTTTGCTTATTGTGCATTTATTTGAGAAACTGGCAAAATTCATGTACGTCTACTAACAGGATCATGGCATTTAATCTAGCGTCTCTCAGATGCATAACTGGGTGCAATTCATTTTTGCAGAAAGTGGTCCTATCAGATTGTCTCCCTCAAACATACATATATTTTAAGATGTCATATTCTAGGTCAAACTTTAAAACAACTTTGCAGAAAACAAACCACCTTGGAACATTCCCTGTTTAAGTGGTCAGGTTCATGATTGTCGTGTTTACATTTTGTGGACATTTCTGTTTCAAAATCCGATCTGTATTGCACTGCTACTTAGGGTTAGAAGTTTATCATATGAAAGAACTCAAATTCCAACTCCTTGGACTTTTATTTTGTCACTATTTAAATTACTGTAATGCATTACTGATTTTAATGCAGTTTATTTCTGTCGACATAAACATTTTGATTTTTTAATATAATATTAATTTCATTGGTCAATCCTCGATTGCCTCTGTATAAAAGCGTTTCTCATTCGTACATAGACTTCTGTCACGGTTGTATTTCTAAAACGTTTCGTTTGCCTGAAACCAGAATTCTTATTTCAGTCTTAATTTGTGTGTGTTTACCTACCTGATGTGGGTGAGGATGATTGAAAATAAATAAATACATTTAAAATATCTTCTGATATTTGCACTGTATATCTGCACTGTACACTATAACTAAAATGTATGAAGCTGGGTGGAACAGATGCCGTGCAGGTTGTGGGGAAAGGGTTTAACCCTTTTCCCGTGATAATTTCCCCATGTGAAATTTGCCTACCGTTTAATGATGCTCTGGGGTCAGGTTGACCCCAAACACGGGATAGGGGTTAAGCCTGCATTTCTGCATCAGTTCGGGCGTGACTGCAATAATATGCATCGCGCAGCTACTTCGCATGTAAATGCTGAAAATCGCCACTATGCCAGACGCAATAGCGGCGCCCCCAGAGCCCTTAGCTCATCCCGGTTTCCCTGCGCCTTATGGCCGGCCTTGGCTTACCGGCTTCCGCCCCTCACTGCCGGGGAAGCGGCCTGCGTGTTTGTCTTGACGATGATGATAAACCCGCTTGCTGACCCGGACGTCAAGAAACGCTGCACGGGTTAAAAAAAAAAAAAAAAAGCAGCTAGCCATAGCTAGGGGCACAACAATTTGCAGACGGAAAAAGAGTCCGGGCCCGTGGTGGCAAAACTGCCAGATGGGGAGAGCAGGACCTGAGTTATCCCCAACGCTCATTCTCATTTTCCAAACCACTGGCTTCTGGAGGGCGATCCCGGCAAGCCAAGAGACGGACCAACCACCACGGCAGGTCTGCTGGCTCTGCTCCCGGAGCTGCTGCAAGCTGCTGTCTCAGTCCCTGTGCCCATGGTGCGTGTCATATGTGCGCATGGTGGTGGAGCTTATTGTCTTGGTGGCACACCACTGTGGGGAAGCTGTGGAAGGTGCCGGAGTTGCCCTCTACCTTTCGAGTGGCCAGCTGCTCTGCAAGGCAACAGACCTGTCTGCCACGAAGGCAGAGGGTAGCCGTTTATTGCATAGGGGTGATCTCTGCTGGAGTGGCGTTGGGAACCTGGATTACAAGGATGGCAGCGCGTGGCTATGGGGCATGGCTTTTCTGTCTCGGAATTCTGTACATTACCTTACTCCTGGGCACTGGATGGGTGAAAAGCTTCTTGGGGAAGGTAGGTAGGGAGAGGAGCTGCAGGTGGTGGGACTCACTTCGACGCTCAAGAGCTTGGGCGTGGATGGGGAAGATATGGGGCAAAGCCCATACAGCTATAGGGAGGAATGGACTTCCAGAACCATCATTTACTACCAAGTCTAATGACTCAGGGAGAAGTTACCCTGAGCTGAGCTGGAGCAGCTACTTGCATTAGCAGAGGTTCCTGAAGAGGAGTTGGATCCATTTCTTGTACTGGGAGTAGCTGCCAATGCCACAGATCCTGAGCTGAAGAGAGCCTACAGGCAACTGGCTGTTCTCGTGAGTCACTTCATAAATGTAAACACAGTGTTTGTTTGTATTTTAATGACATTGCAATGTAAAGCAGGAACACTAGGTGGCAGTAAAGTATAGTTAATGTATAGTACACTGTAAGTCAGGAGCACTACAGTAAGGCAACGTGGCCTACTAAACGTTTCACTGCCCTATGATATTTGTCCTTTAACTATCTAGGTTCATCCAGACAAGAACAAGCACCCATTTGCTGGAGAGGCCTTCAAGGTCTTGAGAGCAGCCTGGGATATTGTTAGTTGCCCAGAACTGCGGAGGGAGTACAAAATGTGAGTAACAAAGCAACTTAAGAAGAACATAAGAAACTTAAGAAAAACTTAAAAAATAATATTCTCTCAAACGCTGAGATTCAGGGTATGAAATGCATTAATGTAATATATGCCATCATCTTATGTAACAAATTTTGTTTGAATATATCACATACTTACTGATTAATGGGGCCCATAATGCATGACGTTGTTATATTTATTTAGAACCCTACAGGATTTTAATGTTTG
>JAODKL010000107.1:18942723-18968395 GCA_026780765.1 Petrocephalus schoutedeni
CATTCCATTTCTTTGCATCAAAATAATACAAGTATTATAAGTATAAAGGCACTCTCTGTATCTTAGCTTGGTGGAAATTCCATCCATCCTTCCATTTTCTGAAACCGCTTATCCTTCCAGGTCATGGGGGTTCCGGAGCCAATCCCAGAAACAACCCAGGACAAGGGCCCAGCCTATCACAGTGCACACTCACAAATGCACAATTTGGTAACTCCAGTCAGCCTCAGCATGTTTTTGGACTGTGGTGCCAGAGAGAGAGCATTTATTCCAGAAGTTACTAGTTGATGCTTCCATTATAGTTCAGCAAGCTACTTCACCTATTCGGATATTGTCAGAATAAATAAAATGCAAAATCATGGGCTGCCCGGTCAGCTCATAATTACTTTAAATTCTAACTTAATTTTTTTTATTCCAGTTCGTCTAGATTGGGTGGGCAATTCCGGTCTTGGAGTTCCGTGGTCCAGTACGTTTCAGTTATTACCCTGCTCAGAAACACCTGGTTCACCTCACCAGTTAATTTTCAGGGTTCACTTAAACTGAATGCATTATCAATCCTTATATTGGGAGTTATACTGTCAGTAAAGCTAATTTTACCCAGGTTAGAAACCCAGCTTGATCAACAATTAAAAAAAAAAAAAAAAAATCGCTTTTTTGACCAAGGTGATATGTTAGCTGTCAATTCAGTAATTGCCCTTTGATTTACAGTTGCTTCTCGTAGCATCTACACCATGATACATGTGAAATACATGATCAGCAATTAAAACTAGCAGTTATACTATTGACAAAAGACGAAGACTAATCAACTGCTGAAATCAGACAGTACCTCTGAAATCAAACTTTGCAAAATTTGGTATAAACAAAGGGGATGCTACCCTGGATTTTCAAACTGCACAGAGCAAAATTTAGAAACTCATTATAGCAATCAAGGTATTCATTGGTCACATATCACCTGGTTATCCTGACCAGTCACAAAACACAACAGCTGGTAAGATAATGAAATAACCTAGATTAAAAGATGAGTGCCAAGAGAAGTGTCATTCGTGCTTCAAATCACAAGGTTAACCAGGGCCTTGACGCTCCCTATGGCTGTGATATTGCAGCTTTGAAATATGGGCCGCTCATATTTGTAAGACAAAATACCACCTCTAAAAAGGAGAAAAGCGAACAGTGAAAGTTGATCTGGTCATTTCCTTCACACAGTCATGGATGTAGAGATCATGCAGGCTGTTGTATTTGGGTCTTGAATGAATCATGAGGTATGTGTGAGGATTAGCCGATTAAATCCTCAATGTTCAAAGCTGCTCAGGATGTCAATGTAGTCCAATACATTAAGAAACAATATTACTACTAAATTGCAAGAGCACAAGTTGCTCTCTGGTCAGTCAAAGCAGACTAACAGAACATCAATACACTTGCTCCTTTGGCTAGCTCCTCAGAGGTCAAATTTGTCAAGCCAAGTTTTCGTGATAAGCATTTAGGTCAGGCAAAATGCTTCAGGTGAAGTTTTGCCATGATTTAACGGCATAGAATCAAAAACTCCTATTTTATACAGAACTTTCCGATACATTTTAATAGACACCTTACCTCCCCCCAAAATTTGTCATTTCAAGTAACTATTGAATTGAAAGGCTCAAATTCTCAAGTTTTAAATTGGTTTTGAATTAAACACAGTCAGCGCCTTGTCAGTCTATAGTGCATTTATGCTATTTGGCCACAACTCAAGATCAGTATTTCACGATTTAGTGTGTAGAGTCACTGAGGCTTCCACAAATTTTAATGCATTGCTTCCCTTTGAGAAAAAAGTGACTTCGCCAACCAAATAATGAATTCATTTAAGTGTGACAAGAAGACTCCAGAAACATTCTGCATTTGCTAACACTTTATTAAAGTAAATGAGAGGCATGTCAGCGACTTTGCAGTGTCCAAGTTGTGGTATGCTGAGGAGAGTGGCGAGTCAGACTCTTAGAGACTCTTTGGTCCATGTTTAGCAGAATGAAAACGGGAAAGGAGGAGAGAGAAGGCACTTTGGTTTACAATCGTCTCAGATTCACTGTGGCAGAAAGTCCCAATGGGGGGCCCTGAAGGAGGAGGATCCTACATGTAACTGATGTCCCAAGGTGAAGTGAGAGCATTCAAGAAAGATGCAATTGTGTGAAAATATTGGAAAGTTTTTATTAAGCGGAGTCTAGGCTAAACAAGCAGAATGAATCGAAATGGTGATTCTGCATTATAACCCTCCGTAAAAAGATCAGTTAAAAGTTTTACCAAAAAGAGGCAGTATTAAGGCAGCAACTAGAACCAGATATGGATTCTTTGGGAGGTTACATCTACATTAAATAACCCCAGGGTGTGGTGTAGCAACTGGGGTCAAGGACTAGACGGCAGGCAAGGTATGGAGGCACCAAGTGAGATTAAACAATGATCCAAAAAGCTAGTTCAGTCATGAAATGTGAAATCAACTGTCTGGCTCAATACAAACTCGAGCTGAAGTGACCTTAAATAAAATTCTGAACTCAACAGAAAGCTAAGCGAACAGAAAACAGCGGTGCAGCTGGCAGATGAGGCAAGCACCTACACACAAAGCAGAGAGGGTGGTAAAAAGCAAGTGCCACGTGTGGGAATTGAGAATGAGGCACTGTTGACCAGAAAGAAAAGGCAGGGATGGGGCAAGTGTTTCACTGCCATGCAGAGTAGTACTTAGTGCTACTTCCATCCATCACTAGCAGGAATCAGTTCTGGTTTCCTTCACCCCCCCCAATATTGCACCTCATCTCTGATTTGAGCAATCAACTGCTGCCAAATCAAGCTCAACTAACTGGCATGGTCATCCAAAAATGTTCTCCAAAACCAGATATTTTAAACACTGATATAGAAGGTAGCCACATGTGTAAAGAGCCTAAAGCTGACATCTGTCAGTGCTGCAGCCAGACAACATACTACTTAGCAACATACTTACATAACTTACCAAGTTATGCTTCAGAGCAGACTTTTATAAGACTGACCACTCAACGGCTTGTAGAATTAACTGCAAAATTGTAATGGCAGCAGGCAATGCCAAATTTATTTTTATTATATATATATATATATATATATATATATATATAATCATCAGTCTTCAGCTTTCCTTCTACTGTCAAGCACATTTCATTTAAACCTAAGAAATGTCATCCTTTCCCTGCCACCGTTGATGACAGGGAAGTTGTCACAACATATAGCGAACTGGAAGGAAAGACTGGAAGGAGAACAGAATAAGCATGTCACTTGAATAAAACAAAAAAATGCATGAGGATGTGTACACATTGCCTACTCCACTGTACTCAGCGACCAAAGCAATGTCTTCACATAAACCCGGGCCTGTGTGTAGCTTCCAACAGCTGCAAAGCCATCTACAGGCAAAATTGCAGCATGTGTACCTCAGTCTCCATAAGCAACAAAATGCACTTTCCAATGTTCATTCCACGCATAAGCATTACTAGTAGATATGCATGAATAGAGACCAAGGTCATATCTCACAGCCTTGCCAATGTGGAGAGTTGATAGTGTAGAAAAGCTTGTTTCCTTCATTCCTGAGCTTCAAGTAGTGTTGTTCTAATGGCGGACCAATAAGATCTACCGCCCCTCTAAGATTTACCATGAAGACGGTCCCCTAGCAAGGTCTAGCTCACCAGAGCCAAGGACATTAAAGCAAAACAGTAAGGAGGAATAGAAATTAAACTACAGGAAAAACTAAATCAAAAGCTAAAACAAAGATGCATACAGATACATAGAGTGGGGGGGGGGGGGGGGGGGCGTTTCCATCATTGATGGAGCCAATGGCTTTAAAAGAAAAATAATAAAAAAGGGCTCCTGTAGACACTGCTTTTAAAAGGGGGATTGGGGCACAGCCAAATGTAGGTCTGTGCATGTGATAGAGCATGGAAAGTACAGCCACTAGGACAATGGGAACAGAAGATCATACGGCAGAACGGAGGACTGGAGGACAAATGAGGCTGCCTACAGGTGGCACTGCAGCTCAAGAAAATGGAAAGATGTAAACTTCAGATCTATCCTTCATTGTGGAAGTTGGGGACATACTGGGGCATGGGTGGAGATGACATGCAAGGTGTAATGTCAGGGGCAGCGAGTCCGTGGGGGTCTCTGGGGCAGGCTATTAGGTGGTTGGTCCGGTTGGAGGGTGACGGGAGCAGGCCGAGAGGAACCGTTTGTGGAGACTGTATGCGGTGGGGAGGATGGCGAGGTGCTGCTCAAGTTTGGACCTTCTCCATAGGCACCCTGGTTACGGCGGCTTGTCCGATTGGGGTTCCTTTCCTGGTGAGCACCACTGTTGAACTTCTGACTTCCAGATGAGAGACCTTGACCAGGACGCCGGTTACCCTGATTACTCTGCATTTTCCACAAAAGTAAATGATTGGATCAGAATGCGTAATGCCACCTGCAAGTAGAATCCTGTCACATGCTTGGTACGGCTAGCCACTTACCTGCTTGCTAGTTTGGATGGCACGACCCCCATGTAATGAGGACTGGGGCTGAGGTGGGGATGGCCCCTCCTGGGAAGCTGTGCCAGTAACTGAGGAGGCAGCTGAACTACAGCGGGAGCGGCTGGAGTAACCAGTCTGAGGGTGGTACACTGACAGGGAAGAGTGTGGAAACACTGATTTTTGTGACATCACTGGAAGTCTTCTCACTGAGAAAGTGAGCCTGTTGGCTCCTTTAACTTAACATCGTGTGCAGGGCATTACCTTGTCCAAAGTTCATGATGCTCTTTTTAAGGGGCTCCATCTCATGGGTAAACTTCACAGCTCTCCCTAGGTCCTCATCATACTTGCGCTCACTAACAAAGTGCTGCCAACAGTGATAGTTTTGGTTAGCAGATGGCACACAAAACCCAGCTGTCACACAAATTAATTTTGAGGTCATATATATGGTTTGACTATCATAATTCCTAGGGAGTCTCACCTTGATGTCGGCACGCAATTCGGTTAACTGATCCTCTGACATGGTGACTGACCGGTCAGTCAACCGGCGCAGTTCCTCCGCCCTTTTCTGGCGCCCGTCCAGAAAGGCCACTGTAACAGAGCATGCATGTTACCTTGTGAACTAGCAAGCCATGTCACTAAGAGGCACCCACAAGAACTCCTCTAGTATTCATTTTGCAGCAATAAGAGTTCTATACATTTTGCTTGCTCAGCATCTCAATTATGCATTCATGCTTGCCCAGAGCTCAAACTCTGGAGAAGACCGGCTGTCTCGATACAGGGAGGACACCTTACAGGACTGACTGCTCTGACTACATGCACCTCAGATGACTTGAGCACAGGGATTCCCTTGTCTACAGTAGCAATGGATGGGGAGTAATCCAGTCAACGATCACACACAGCACCCTGACAAAATGCCACCTGTTTTTCCACAGAGCAGCATCAGTCCCCAGGTACCACAAACGACCACCTTGCACTGTTCTGCCCTTACTCATCCCACCTCCACTGAGTCAGATAATGAAGACCTCCATTCAGTATCTTTTAGGGGTATAATGATGGTTACAGTGTTCAGTATGTCACACTTTTTGAACCATGGCAACTGAACAGTTTTAGCTTTTTAATACTTAAACATTAAACAAAAATAAAAATTCATAAACTTCTAAATCAAAAATTTTCCACATAACTCCATTCAGAACAATGCCAGCATGACTATCTAGGCCTAGTTTGTCTCTACTGTATGAAATCAAGGAGACCCCACCCACAGACACTATACCTGTACAGGGGAAATCACATTAACTTTTGGAGGATTTGGTATTATAGAAGCTCTTTAAAAAGAAAAGAAAAATCTGACAAGAACATAACAGTGATATGCTTAAAGTTAAGCATATCCAAAGCCTATTCCAGAAGCTAGACGTAAGGCAGGGAACAACCCAGGATGGGCCACCAACCCATCACAGTAAACAGACTATTACAAACTCCACCACCCAAGAAAGCATGGAATGCTTTTGATAAAAGGGAGCAAAGAAAAAAAAAAAAAAAAGACTATTAGCATTACTTACGTTATGAATCTATATACCAATTATCTATACACCTACCATTTGGAATGCTATAATGCTATTCTACAGTATGCTGGCTATACTGATCAAGAAAACCCATCATTCCAGATGGATTAACCACATCAGAAATACAGTGATAAGATGTAAGGTTAAATGGAGGAAATACTTACTAGCCTCAGCTTTAACTTTATCCATCTCTGCTAACAGGGCCACCTCTCGATCCATCAGGCTGAAAGAGACATGATTACAGACCTCATCACAGCACCCATGCCCTTTCACATACCCCCGATAAGATAAAGCCACCACTTTTAGAGGCCAACTAGTCTTCGTGAACCATTTTTTTTTTATAGACACTTGAAGTTGATGGGATGAGGAAAATGCACTTGATCTTTGAACGAGCCTAATATGAGAGGTGTGTCACAAAACCGCTTTTTCAGGACAATCTGATTGATCATGGAACAGTGCAGAGTTCGTGCTGAACTGACCCACTGTTCCGCCCAAGTGGCATTTTAAAGCCCTGTTTTGGTAGAAACATTGCTGTCAGACAGAGGTCATACAGCATCAATTTGGCTTATGACAAGCCCGAGGTGCTCCATGCAGCTACAGAAACAATGCCAGCAAAGGCTGCTTGAGCAATGAGCTTAAAGGTAATTATGCATATAAAAACTGTACAGGGTTACAGCGCACAAGGTACATAATCACCACGACTGGGCAGGACGCCTATATAGCAATGACATGCATTGGAGAAATGCTGACCAGCTCTGGAGCTCAGCAAAGGTCTGCTTCATTCTCTTGATGGAAGAGTCCATTTCCTGTTTCACCACTACGCGGTAGCGAGTGAGCGAGGCAGTGCAGCGTTGCAGATCTTTGATGGATTTATCGATGTTAGGTGCTGAGTAAAGTGGAGACAAGTTGTCAGTTCAGACACACCAATCCAAACTGCTTCAATTATAACAGGGGGAGAAGGTCAATTTCTTTAAAGAACACTTTCTTTAAATGCTAAATTCACCACTTTCTTTGAAGAACATACATGTAATCCACATGAATCCTTTTGGGACCTAATCTTCCATGTCTAAAACTTGCCTTGACACCGATGGTGTGGAAACTGGTTTCATATTAAAGCAGTTCATAATACCCATTATGTTAAGACTGAATCTGAGACATTCATATGCATAGTAAAAATACCATAATTTACTATTGATTTTACAAGAGGACGACACTGCAAAATATTTAAAAACCCTCAGACAATAGCATTGAATTAAAAGGCCTTTCTAGGTCAACTCATATGGCCAATAAATACCTGGCTCTATGACAATTTGGGCTGCAACAATTCGAGGAACTCGAATAATTACTACAAAAAATCCTCCATGTAAATTCTTTGCTTCAGTGCTTCATTTAATCCACATGACTATGTACTGCCCAGTGATCACTGTTTCACACTGAGGATTATAATTGTTGCACAGTGCGCTATCGCTGCATTACGTGTAGCAGAGCGGCACTCCCATTCTAAAAAAAATGGCAGTGAAATTTTCAACAAACTTCTGAGTCACTGAGACAGTGAATAACATCGACATTCACGGCATAGAATCACCGTTATTTCCATTGCTTACCAAGCACTAAGTGGCATGCTGATAAAATAACAATAAAACCATTTAATACATCAGCTGTTATTAATACAAAATATTCAGTTTTTACATGTGCGGCATTAGCTGTTAATTATGGTTATCATGATTAATAGTTATGACCGAAGGTAGCTTTGCAGCTATCGAGGCTGCAGTCCCCATTCCACTGACGATTGTCAATTACTACTGACATTTTAATACAGCTGATCAAAATCAGTTTACAGCTCTCCTCGAGTTACATGGGACAATGTGAATTTACTACCAAATTTATGGTGAAATAGCTTAAATTATGTACTTTATGACTTTTTGAATTACTTAAAATATCATCATCATGGTATGCAGCTTAACCATTAAAACCTATGAGTTCATTTTAAGAGACCCATCTTTTTTCCCTTTTGAATAGTTACTACTGCACTTTAATAAGACAAAGGCATTTCTTGTCTGATTACTCGATGGAATAATCGATAGAATACTCTGTTGTTAAAATAATCGACAGCTGTAGCCCTAATGATAATTCCCCAATAGATTTGTTTCTTTAAACTATGTCAGTCATGTAGGCACGGCAGCCTGCCAGGTCCATAAACCACTATACCAGGTTACAGTATCAAGTAACACATGACTTAAGTTCACCATTAGAAGCAACTCAAGCAGAGCTTGTGGAATGAGGATTTGCATTTATCACTCAGGTCCCTATTAAAGTTCCTATAAAGTCCTTATAAGTCTTACTGAAAAACATCCAACACCTATACCCTCCCTCCTACTTTGTGATGCCCTCAGGCAACACCTTAAATTACTGATGAAAGGTACAACTTCAGTTCAACAACCAAACAGTAACAGTGCTACTTAGGACATGCGTTTCAATCCCCAAGACCTAATTTATTCAAACCCACTAACTATTCTATTCTTATTAGGCCAAATACAGAAACTGCAGCATTCTCATAATACTCTCAATGGTTCAGAAAATGCTGAAAGTGCTGTCAATTAAGCTGCTTTCTGCTTCCCTTTCTGGCTCACCTATCTTCTTGTTGGCAGATGCCCCATGTTGGTTATCGAGAGCGAGCAGGGAGAAGGCTGATGCCTGCTGAGATGGGGGGGGACGAGGACGGTTCTTGTTGCCCCGTGGACCGGGGTGACTTCTCCCCACTTGGGCATGTTGAAAGCCCGGACTCAGGGTACCAGGTTTAGAGTCCACATCAGCAGCTTAAAACAAGTTCAGACATTTGAGGTTGAAGAGCTCCAGCACACAACAGAACCAAAAGTTTGACAGTTGTGTTGTTAAAACAAGGAGGCAAAGGGCTAGTGCAACAATTCTACAATGACACTGAACACACAAAATTATACAGCCCAGATAAAAGCACCCCAACATCCCACCCAATATATTAACTGACATACAGCACATCTCCGCAAGTTTGTCACTAAAAGAATACTTGGCGGATGCAGGTGTATCACTGGTACTTCCTATGTTCTTTATAGATTATAAACAGCTTGAGCATCTGTGTGAACAACCAAGTCTGTACTAGCTGAGCTGAGTGAATCTGCTGACTGGAATAAGAAAAACAGAAAGTAGGGATTTGGAGCAGAAGCCTCAGCTACACCTTCACAGAACTACGTTAAGTCGCGGCCATGCAAACTCTATGGACATTTGTAACTCTGCCTACACTTTTGTTGATTTTCAATGATGGACTGAAGCTCAGAGCAGCAAGTCTCTCATGGGGTTCCCATTCGGCCCAGATACCTGCAGCATCCAAAAGGTCAGGTGTGGCAGGCTCCGAGTCCAGCTCGGTGGCATCAAGGGAAGCAGACTCCAGCTGCTCGCTCAGGGAGTCCAAAGAATCACCATCCATGACTGATCCATTGGCATGGAATCCATTCTCTTTATCTTTGCTGTCCACAGGAGAGGTGACCCCAACTTGGGCAGGTTCTGGCTGTGGTTCTGGTTGGGGTTTGGGCTTTTTCTTCTTGGGCTGGTTTCCAAAAACATTGTAATGCAGACATTATGAAAGGGAGAAAAACCAGTTTCAGCCAGCATAATTGCAGCACAAGAGTAAAAAGGCCAAGTTTATACGGTACTGATGAAAACAATGTGCAGTGAGCACGCATGCATACCTTCTTTTTACCAGTTACATTCCACTCCTTCAAAATATCAGCTGCACTACCTGACGGGAAATAGACAAACATCCAAATTATGTCAGACACGTAACCTTTCAAAACAGCCACGACAAGAAATGTCAGACGTAATTATGGTTAGTCACTGCTGAACTTGACGTAAAGTATTCTACTGACACTAATTTTTGCATTTCTGTATTGTGGAGAAATAGTGAGCAAGACAGTTTAGAACCCAAATCTATAAAACCTGCTGCATTTCTGATTGCACACTATAAGACGCCTAAACATCTTCCCCCTCTTCTGATTGGTTTATAGATCTTACTGGGAGTGATTAACAGACATGACAATCCCACCACTCTCCTCCTGTAACCAAGTTACTTATCCCAGTACAGAACAAACAGGATTGTATAGGTTGCAGAAAAAGGGATCACAAAATGCTTCCCTGAGCTTTAAAGTCAAATTCCTGAGGAGGCGCGGCAAAGACGACCCTGCCAGTTTGCCCTGGATAGCAGGCCGCCAAGCCTGGGGCCGTTTGAGTTAACAAGGCGTCATCTGCAAGGAGACGCGGGCAAGGACCGAACAGCAGCAGAACTCTGGAAAAACTCTGGGATTGGGTTGAGCGGGGGTGGGGATCATTTCCTGGGCTTGGAGTCAAAGCGCCTGTTTATGGCCCGTGTCCGGCTGTCTACTTCAGCACTGCCACGTCAGGGCCTGGCTGTGGGTCCAGACACACGCAGACTGTGGCAGACTATTAAAGGCTGCCAAACCTGACTCACCAGGACTGTTTCAGAAAGACAAAAAATAAAAATAAAACCTTCTCCGGGCAGTTTGATTCAAAGGGCTTCCAAACATTTTTCACCATAGCACTACACATAATAGTAAAATGCACGGCAGTTTTCAGTCTTCACGGTGCAAAAGCGTACCTAATTTGAGTAACTGCATACTGGAGCGCTAATAATCAAAGCTCCAGGATGAAGTTACTCAAATTTGGCACACTTTAGCATCGTGAAGACTGAAAACTGCTGCGCATTTTACTATTGATCCCGCCCATGCATACCACTTATGTCAATCCATGATTATAGTGCTATGGTTAAACAGCCTTTAATGCCAACTCCATAGTCTCCCCAATCTATGCTTTTGACGTCTGAGCTAATCATTTTGGAGGCAAACAAATGAGTTTAACAAAGAAGCTGCAAGCAAACTTCACATTTAGCTGTAGCATTGTTGATTATTTTAAACAGGCAAATTTAAGTTAGCTTTAACATGCCACCTAAAGCCACCATGAAAGTGTACATTTTTAATCGTGCTAATGCACATCACAGCTTATTCAATGCAGGAAGTCCCAGGAAATAGCAAGGTTTGGGAAATTCACAACCATTCACAAATCATGGTGAGACACGGTGTTTGGGGGGGGTGGAGGCTATGCCATTGTTACCACTTTACCTTCCACAAAGGCTTGGACGGCACGGTCAACGCAGTTGTCAAAGTGCTGCAAGACGAGAACAATCTCGTTGTTGCTCTTGTTGGGTACAACGGCCCTAACTGCACATATCTTGGGAAGAGAATGAGAGGCAGACAGTAAGAGTGAGAACAGCAAGCAACTCGTTACATCAAAAGAGTATCAAAAGACCTGCTTAGTGCTATAATATGATGTACTAATACAAGCACTTTAAAAAAAAACTAATTTCCCACTATACTCAAGGAACACCAAGTTTAAACTGGCAGATCTCGGTAGATACCAGAGATTCTGGAACAGGTGTGGTTTTGACGCAGGAAGGTGTGGGCACAGCCGTATTTGAAAAGCATGTTTCTTTCTTTTTAAGTTTAAGCACAACACCGGCTATAGGTGACACCAAGTAATTTAAATCATTTCCTACTCTAGGGCACACAAAATGTATGCAAAGAAGGGGTGGGGCAACGCAGTGGTAGAACTGGATGCGGGGCTGAGGTGTTAAGTAACCCTTTACCTTCTCCTTCATCCTGTCAAAGGTGCCTCCCTGGGACATCACCATCTTCGAGTGAGTGTCAAACACCACACCGCTGGCATCTATGACAAACAGCCCCAGGAGTTAGCGTGGCACAGGGCAGAACTAAACATACTTGCCGAACGTAGTTAAGAATGCATGGCCAAGGGCCCTCCTTTAAAACCAACACACGATACAGAAAATACTGCAGTTTAAATATCACTTCTGCTTAAATGAAAACCAGCCCTCTTAGCTTCGGGATGGGCAGTTTATCCCAAAAGGAGCCTGTGGGATATCAGACTATCACAAACAGGCAGAAGGCATCACAGATGTCCAATCTTTTTTAGCCAATCAGGTGCCACCTGGGTCTCTAGATTCCTTTAGCGCTTGACTCCCTTGTTGCCCCGATCCTGCTTAGCACCACAGGGGTCAATTGGCTATGAACAAAAATTGCTCAAAGCAGAAACCAGTGTGTATCTATTGTGTGTACCGAGTGCCACTTAACCGTAACCGTCAAACAGGTGTCAGAAAGCAGGAAGGTTTTGTAGTCACAGCTGGGTGTCCTTTTGAGGTTGGCTACACAGCTGGAAGGACTGGTATAGGAGCAGTCAGCCTCAGTGAAACGCTGGTTGTGGCAAGACTGTCAAAGGCTGCTTAATTTGGAAATCATGTGCGAGCTGCATTGAGAATGATGCCGCTTGAAAACCTTCCTCATGCATGAATCCTCTGGACTTTCCTGGGTGCCCTTTACCCCTCAATTCCCCAAATTATGCAGCAAGAATTGCAAAGCTGTTCAAATAAGGCTGTGGGGATTTGCCAAACAAATCTCAGAACCAGAGCAGGAGCTACCCCACTCTACTGAAAATAGTTGTCCATCACAGTCTTCTTCGTTTTCTAAAATCAAAGTGTGCACATCAGTATCCAAATACATCACAGTTGCTCAATACTTCAACTTAAATTAAAAGCAACAGACACAACCAGAATGCATGAGGGAAGTTTCTGCTGAAAAACTAGGATACCAGAAACACTTCCATTTCAGACACGAGGGGGAACTTCCAGCAGCTGGAATGAACAAATGGTGCTATGAATACTACACAGAAGCCTAAAGGACAAGTTTGCATGCTTGGAGGCTCTTCAACTGCAGCAGCAAGGCAAAATCAACAATGTGGTGAACAAGCGAGATGACAGTCAATGCACTTCTAAGCGCCTATAGCAGGTTTGGCCAATCTTATCTGCAATGGGCCGTTGTACATGTAGGTTTTCCAACCTTTTTACGTTAGCTGTTCAAACCCAGGTGTGAGGACTCTTCAGCCAATCAGTCCTCTAATTAGTAATCTAACTTGGGAGTTACAGTGAAAACCTGCATACACAATGGCCCTTTGCAGATAAGATTGGACACCCCTGGCCTATAGATATAGATACTCTAGGAGCATCAGAAGGTTGTACTCTGAGCTCTCAGTGAAACACCTGGCCAGCCTCCCACTTTTGCAGCATGACAGGGTGGAGATGGAAGATGAGCAATTGTCAGGGGTGGAATTATGGTGTTCACACAATACCCGCCCTGAAGGTGGTCACCTGGAGCCTGTTCTGTGTTGTACAGCTCGGACGGTGGATCAGTTAAGACTGGCCTGCAGCATGAACCTCCCATGTGCTTGTTAGTCACTAGCCAGAGTTCAGCTGTTCCTCCACATTAACACAAGCTTAGGTAAGGAACAGCCAACATGTGTCTGGGGAGCTCCCAATGCTCAAGGTCACATGAGCACAAGACCAAAAGTCTGAGCAACTTGTATAACAGTTTCAGGAAAGCAGTGTCTTCCGTCTGCATCTCAGCAGGCAAAGGAATGTACCCTAAGCTGGCTGGAGCCTTGGTTCAATTACTAGAATTTTAAAAAGGAACAATTAAAGGTCATTTAATGTTGATCAAAAGGCATGAAACAGGATCCTACCCAGAGCGAGAGTCTGAACACCCAGAAATTCAGGAGAAATGTCTATAGGGTCACCAAGAGTATGAGTCAACTACATAGCACAAAACTATAACAGCAACATGACCCAGTGAGTGCGATAGCCCTCTTTGGTCCAAAATATGAGTAACTAAATTTCATGTGTTCAAGCAGGATAGGGTGTGTGGATTACAGATATGTATCTGGGTTTCCTGTGCACAGCATATGAGGAACAGCTGGGAACATTCCCATACCAAGGTCAGGATCCTGCATGTCACACAGAGATGTGTGAATCCCTATGGGATGCAAGCCGTTCCCTTGCCAAAGGCAGATCACTTAAGTTGCTTTTTCACACTGGGGGTGGAGGAGTTTGAAGCTCTGTTTTGCACTGCGGTACACAGCGAGTGTAATGCTACCAAATCTCCAGGGATAGCACCACAACCACACACACACGGGTATCAAGGCCGTGGCCACCACCACAAATGCTGTGACACTGGCCTTAAAGGAAAACGAAGAAGAGGCAGCACAGAGAGGAGCTTACAATGCTGAAAGCAAAAGGTCGAATGACAGTGGATGAAGACTTACCCTTTCGGCTATTCTTCTTCGCCATACTGAAAGTCCAGACACACAGAATCCACAGAAAAAAAAAATTATATCAGCCTGTTGGTCCAAGGTAAGAGCCTCTCCAAAGCAGCGTTGCTGACTGATGATCTGCAGCACTTTTCTCCTTCAGGGGGTGGGGAATGCCGGACAACTACAACGTTCACAGTCTGTATGCTTGCGTAGAGCGAGTCACGCTGGCGGATTTGGGACCTCCAGTCCTTTCGCAGATGCCTCCTCGTCTTCTCATAAGTGGGGATTCCCCCAACCCTCTTGGTTTCTTGCTCACTTGCTCTCCCGCCAGATGCCAGCAAAGGCTCACATTACAAGACACAAGGAGAAGGAAGACGTGGAAGCGGGGGCAGATCAGGCCATGGGCTCCCCCTCCCTCCCAGATGCTAGTTCACAGTCCACAATCACACACGTGCATGGAACAGTCTGTGTCCCTCTTTCCTGCAAAGGGGGGGAAAAAAGGTCTTTAAAATTTGTAAAAACAAAAAGGGAGGTGGGAGGGGAAAAGCAGTTAAGTTTTTTCCATTCACAAACTTGGTGCTGTTCTGGAAGGAACTATGGGTTGGGAGGGGGCACATAAGGATTCATTTACTGGCACTAGGTCTGTACTGGACTCCAATTTTATTAGCTGTCCCCACTGCAACAAATCTGAACACGGAAACAATCTGCTAAAACAATGCGAACAGGGTTGGCTGGAGCAATATTTGGAGCCCCGAGACAGAAGTACAGTAGTACACCCTCAATCTGCACCTCAATTTGGGGGAACTCATTTCATGCACAAAGCTCTTATAAAAGGTGACTTACTGAAATCTGTCTGCTTCGCAAACTACTCAAGATCTGTATCCAATGTCATTGGCCACAGCTGGGTCTCAGACTCAGCAAATGGACCATTAAAGGATTCAAGTTAAATCTATGCAGGCTCCACAGTATGAAAAACCAATGGTGTGAATCTCTACAGTTCAACAATAGGAAACACCAAAACAACATATCGGTAACAAAAGGCAGCTTTTAAAAGTCAAATACCAATTCAAAATTTCAGAATACAGGAGTCCAGCAATTTCTTGCTGTACACAAACGTCTTTCTAATCTTTCCTCAGAGTAACAAACAGGCAATAAAATTCAGCATCAATGGCCTTCAATTTCCCCAATTTATCTCATACACAATTAGAAAAACAGGCATCGGGGTCATCATGACTTCTCTCACATACCATCATGCACTCACAGTTGGAAGAGAGCACAAACACTAGAAACCCTAAACCACCTTCATGGGTTATCCACATGTACAAAGACCAGTACCAACAGCTAACCACCTTTGGGATCTTCAAGAGCTTAAACTGCTAGCAGAAAGCCAATAGTGCAACCCTGCCAACAATAAAACAAGCAGGATTCACAAAACCCAGCTGCTCAACTACTAAGTTTCCCTTTCCCACAGCACAGCTCTGGAATAGAAACTTAAGCTGTGCAAACACACGCCCCTGTGACGAACAGCTCGCACGTCAGCAAGACGGTCCTACCTGCAGGATAGGCCCGGGGACTCAGGCAACAGCAAGGCGAACAGACGTCACGCCCGCATTTAAATCCGGAGCCTGGAAAAATGTGTCCGTGTTGATCAAAGGGGAGGCGGGTGTGGCTGGTGCTTCTGACAGCTATGCAAAGTCAATGGCTTTGGGACTTTGAACGATTCAAGGCGGGACAGCCAGACGCTAACTAGACTCCTGAGATAGGAGCAAAGACAGGCTGGTAACATGAACAGCTGAGCTAAATACATTGTGAAAGAGGGCTACTGAATGCAGAGATACTGATATGGGCCAACAAAGACCTACGCATAAGGGAATGCCGTCTTACCATGCAAAGACAAGTCAAACTTCCTTCTGCAGTCAATGAAAAGCAGACTAAAGTGAAGGTGACACTTCACAGATCACCAGAAGGCCAAAATGTACTTCCATGGGTAATTAGCCACTTAAGTCAAGTCAAAGTGCGTAGAGGATTCAAGATTAAAACTTGAGTTCATGCAAAAAAAGAATACAGAAACTAACTTTCATTGTTATGACATTTGCCCCATCATGATAAAAAAAACCTTCCTTGCCTCCATCTGTATTAGGGCCAGACTGACCATCGCAGTGTGTCGGGGGGGAGGGGCAGCCTGTATTAAGGTTGGACTCATGAACCAGCCTAGAATTCCAGTCTGCTGCATTACTCTTCAGCCGGATCACTCGTGGCCCAGAGAGCACCGGTTTAGCACCTGTCCAAGCTTAAGGGTGAAATGCCACCCTCTTCTGCTACCCTACTTTAAATAATGCTACACTTTTACTCAAAGTACATCATAAAACAAACCATTTGCCATAGTTGAGGATAGAGGCTTCAGAAATATGATAAATTACCTCAGCCCAAAATAGGCGTTACTCTTCCGACGTCAACCTACTTGAGTTTCATGTCATACATGTAGTCTGCTACAAGTGGATCCCAAAGCGGTATTCAGTTTTACAAATGATTCCAATACCATTTTAAAGAGAAATTTGCTATTAATGCTTAAGTAGTGGCATTTTGGTTATATGTTGCCAAGACAAAAAATGCACATTAGAGGTCGACCAATATGGGTTTTTCTATAGCCGATGATATTTAGAAATCAGGGTCGGCCGACTTGCTGCCGAAAGTAAGGGAAAAAATAAGGGAGAAGCAGGGGAGCAAAATCAGAACAGATGGATTTATTTTTGTATCTTAGTTACATTAAATGCATTAATGAATACCTTTTTCTGCATGCGTCTATATATTTCAAACCAAAAATTCGATCGAATAACCAAAATACTTTTTTCTTTTTGCTGGTACCAGAGGTGAAACTTACCAATGTTAGCCAGATTAAATAATGAATTATAAACATGTGGCGGGCCGTATCAATACAATTATAAATTGACTGTCAATCAAATCTATAAGGCTAGCTCAAATGGTCACGATCATATCCAGTCGCAGAATTCTCTTCTTGGGATGTATTCATTTTACGGCCATAAACGGCATGCTGCGGTTAAGGTACAGTCAGAGGTACCTTAAGTTATTTGCCTCACTTAATCTTAAGGCGTTTTGTGCAACCGGCCCCAGAATTTAAGCCGTTCTGCTCTCTCCCAGGACTCTTGTGAAAGTTCTGGCTGGGGTCCTGCACAGGGGGCAGCATGGGTCACATGTTCAACAGCAACTGGGGTACCCACAGACGTGCCTATTTGTAAATCGACGTACTACACTCGAATATCGGCTGATGCCGATATATCAAAACGTGCCAAATATCTAATGCGCATCGTTAGTATTTATTTATTTATTTTACTTACTGCACCCATTATTTGGAAGAATGCATTAAACTTTAGCTGTTTTTGGGGGTTGTATTTATTTATTTACTGGGTTCCATTTGAAATTTGCTAAGTTTAAGATTGTTATGAAAAGGTTTTGCATTAAAGAATTTCATTTTTGTTTGCATTTGTCTCATCGGCGTCCGAAAAATCAGTACAATCAGGATACAACAAGGCATCCCGTCAACACTTGAGACACCAGATGGAGTCTCAATCAGCAGTTCCACGACAGGTTTCTAAAATATTGATTCTATGGTTAAACGTGATCCTAGTTTTGACAATTTGACAGATTCACAAAATCCCAGGTTCGGTCTGGTCAATGTATGCCTTTTTGCTGTGATCTATTTTGACCAAGTTTTACTTGCATCGGTCTTCCCATCAAAAATGGCACTACTTCCTCACACCTATAGGTGGCTTTCAATATTTCACAAATCGCCTGATGTCACCATCTTGGTGCAAGTCAAGTACTTCGCAGCATATGAACGAAAGCAAGTCATGTCAAGTACGGCTTTTCTCCTCACAACAATTATTTTCAGTACACAGCTTATGGTGACTTCAAATAACGTTACATAAAAGAAAAACTACAAAAGCAAACAAGATAAAGAGAAAACCAATAATTGATGTGACCTGCTATTGCATATGAGAATATAGTTAATTATGCGTTTTTAAACTCTGTGGGGAAACACTGACGCAAATGAAAGCAAATAAGTCTGTGGGTAAAATTGTTTCTGGCCAAGTACAAGAACTGCAGAAGAAAAAAAGTGTAGATGAAATATGTGTATTAAAAGTAGGGGTGCACGATTCAGAAAACCTCAATTCAATTCCATTTCGATTCTTGGGCTCGTGATTCGATACAAAACCGATCTTCAGTTCAAAACCAATTCTCGATTCAAAACAAATTTAACGACTTCATTTAACACGTTAGTATTTGAGCAGAAACCGGTACTGCACCATCTATAGGATTGGCAAACTCCTATCCGGAAGACCAGTTAAGGTGCTTTCCGACCGAACACGGCACCCGCTGTGCGAGGTCTGCGCAACTCTCCGATCAGCAGCCGTCGCTGCAGCTGCTGGCTTCAGCGCAAAAAGTCGTGGCTTGCAAAACGCTCTCCTGTCATTCTGTTGGCATGCCTGTTTCAGCAGTTATATTATATAATATGGACAGCATAAGTTTCTTATATTAATAAGGAAAGGACAATATAACTATCCTACATTTTGATTTCTGTGCTCAGTTCGATGCATTGTCTCTATTGGTTGCGCGACAATGTCACAGCGCGGCGGTCAAAGTTGAACTTGAGCTCCCTGGGCGGCGCCGCTCCTGTGCTGCACTCTCTGGGCTTGAGCTTGGCTCAGCGTAGCACAAAACGCTTCTTGAGCCACGCACACCATAGAAAACAATGGGTTTCGGAGCGCAGCGTGCTGCGTTCGGTCTGAAAAGGGCTTTACAGTCGCGCCGTTACAAAATGGGAAATATGAATCGATTTTGTGTCCTGTACGAACCGATTTTGAATCAGTAGAATCGTGATTCTTTTGCGAATCGATTTTTTATGCACACCCCTAATTAACAGGAAATAGAAGAATAAATTTCATGATGTTTTTGACATTTTGTTTTTGTCATGTAATGGTAACTATGTTGCTTTGTAATGTTAATGCTACTTTGTAATGCCCGTTACTGTTTTAAGAACAGATCAGGTTTGATCACATATTAGCAAATTAAATGGAATTGAATTGTGATGTCAGGGTTCCCATCCCTAAACAATACCAGTATGTTGCGAAAATAAGATTCTAATTTGTGTTTTGGCACAAATCTAAATGTCCGTTCTGAAACATGACAAGTCTTACAGTTGCCCATTTTCAGCCAGAAGTCATTTTTCGTGGTCAGAGAGACAGGTTGGTTATGTTTTTAAGGACCTATAACCAGGTTCCTCAAATAAAAAGATTTTGGTAAACAAGGCTTTGGGCTCCTTATTGGTTTTCAATTTGTTTCCAGTGACTCTGCATTTGTATATTTACATTCCGTTTAGAACTTTTTAAACAATCGCCCCATATATTTAAAGCTGCTATATAGTATTTAATCTCATTCCAATCAGACTGATACTGAATTGGATTGAATTGTGAATTCAGAAATGAATAGGGCCATCTGTGCCAATTCCCTGTCATACTGGCTTTTAAAAATTACACTGAGGTACAGCTTCATGAAATGTGGTGTAAACCTGAAAGGATGCAGATAATGTTACAGATGCTAAGTGTACAAACAAGTCAGCTAATTTTCCAGCCAACAACATCGTTGACACACTGTATATAGAAAGTCTGCCAGCAAAAAAGTTCTACTTTCACTTCACTGGATCCTGGTTTATAGGCGTTACCAAGTGGCATCAACTATATCTTGAATAAACATTCATCTTAAGATCCCTTAAATTCAAAGACAATTCGGTCTTGCATTATATTACTGGTCATAAGCATGGATGGCATCACATTAGGCCGAGATGTAAATTCAGCAAATGTGGAACTTTTGCAAACCAAGTGAACGCTATAAAAATTTATTTACTGCAGGCTATTGAGGAAAACCAGCAGCACTTCCTGCTTGTTCATAGACTTGCAGGAAAATACCTTAATGAAACTTGTTGCAGAAGCCCTGGTTTCTTTGATTCTCTTAAAATATTGTGCAATAAAGCAGCATATCACATTGACGGTATAGTGCAAAAAAAAAAAATAATAAAAAATTAGAAAGACTGCCCATTTATAACAACACACACACACACAAGTCTACAAAGGCCATTTGTAAGAGGATAACAGGGCAGCTCATGAGCCATTGCCTCGCGCTTTTGGGGTTAAGTTTATCATATGAGGACTCCAGTTTCCCTCTGCATGCCAAAGGCATCCAGGTAGGCCTATAGCGCATGCGTGCAAGTGACCCGTGGTGGCCTTTCAGAGGAAACCCTGACCAGGATAAGCGGTTAAAAGATTCTTGCCAATCTTTTTACTCTGCAACACAAAAACAAGACATGGTTTTGTTCAAGATCAATCTTTGAATGCTGCTAGGAAGTCCACTATTGCATTTGAAAAAGAATCCAGCCAAATAAAAATGGCCATAAAAGCCATCTGTAGGGACAAGAGCCCAAATGTTTGTGTTGGTTTACAGCTCAGCTATATTTTTGGCGGAAAAATAGTCTGCTACAGGTAATTTGCATTAATACTTTTGTTGACAACTACAGAAACTTGCATATGTCCACTACCCACACAAACAATGGTTTAATGGCAGTGTTAACATGAAACATCAGTGCTTTATGCAGTTCGGCCATCTGTCAAAATAGTGCACAAATGACATTATACAAATCAAAAGTAGAGGGGAGAAGGAACACAAACCACAGAGTATGGGTGAACTACGTTAGCCAGGGAACATGCATATAAAATCCATAAGCAAGACAGACTTTGCCATCACAAAACAGTTTCTAAGACGATGCCAGCAAAATCTGAGGTTCAAACAACCATGCTGCTTAGAGGTCTGCAGGGGGTCACTCCTGGGAACACACTGACCAAGAGAGGTAAACGTGAAATTAGGTAAAAGCACACCCAAAAACGGAGTTGTGATCTGGTTTGTAATAGCACTGCCTGAAGACACTGGTCCTTGCGGGCCAAGGTGTGCTGATTTTCATTAGAGCGAGTTTGTTACATTCGTTTGGCTTTTGGTTGAACCTACTACACAACAGATCACATAAAATCAAGATGTCAGAGATTCGCTCGTTTTACAGACCTGATATGACTCTCCCAGAAATAGGCAACAATTATTTCAACTAATTACTTGTTTTTGCCCAATCAATATTTGAGCTGACCATAAAGAGTTGATTACATTCTCATATTTGGGCTTGCTCACACCACACAAACCAAAAACAGGGAGTACATTTACTGCACCGATGACCATTTTCTGACCACCATTAAATTGTGTAGATTAATATTGCAATTTGTGACAATTAGACATATTGGTAATGGGTTGGTGCCCCATCCTGGGTTGTTCCCTGCCTTATGTCTGTAGCTGCCAGGTTAGGCTACAGACCCCCTGCGAAAACCCGAAAGTCCCCGCCAAACAGTGACTGACCACCGCCCTAGAGCTAACAGCACTCAGAGAAACAAGTTAGATTATGCAGTGTGGAAGAGTAACTTTATGTCATCCTGACCTCAAAGAGGTCAACGTTTTGCAGACTGCAATTTTGATTATCAACGTTCTGGAACCTACATCAGGGTACAGTTTGATAGGTACTTAGCATAATAGCTTAATATTTAGTTCAGGTAAGTGGCTACCAGCTTACTCAGTTAAGCTGAATTAACTCTTTGTACACTACACAGAGTTTGGCTGCAGCCATCAACCAATATTTAGCCAAGTTTCACAAATGCCACCCATTACAAACATCACGTACGCAACGTGCTTATTTAAAAGGAATTGCATTTATCTAGGCACCATCTTTCTAAACATTTCTAAACATTCTAAACATTTCTAAAATGTTCTAAACTGTTAAAAAGACCGTGCATGTAAATGTCAGAAACGCATCACAAGACCCACAAAGTTAAATTACTGTTAAAAAAAAAAAAAAAAAAAAAAAAGTCTTGTTTTCTGGAATTTAAACAATGACAATGGCCTATGAACCAGCCACCTAGGCACCGTCTTTATATTTTAAGTGAGCGTAGAAACCAGCTTTCCGCCGCTTCCCCCAGCGACCAAAGGTTACGCGGGCGGCCTCGTTTGACGTATCAAAGCTTTAAATAACCCAGGGCGAAGAGGAACCGCAGCTCACCGCGAAGCGAAAGCGAGGCGCTACACCGCGACCGGGCCGAGAGGGGCCGGCAGGCTTTGCGCTCGGTAGCCGGGTTCTGCCCGGAGCTGCGGCGCTGTCCGTCATAGAGGCCATGGCGGCGGGGCGCTTAAACCTCCAGGTGAGCCTTTCACGCCGCCGCGCGTGCAGGGCGCGCGGACAACCGGCCGCCGCGAGCCTTCCGCCTTACCCACCGTAAAACTTCACGAGAGCACACCGACCAGAAGGCCCCCCCATTATTAGTTTCGCCGACTTACCCTCCAGGCGAGAAATAACGCGCTGCATTCTCGAACACAGCCTAAAGTGCAATATCCGATCTTCGCTTCGGGTTGCACTTACGCGTGTGCATCTATGCACGCGCGTTAACTTGTGTGTGCACTACTGCCGTGCACTATGCAATACGAAGACATAAAGTCCCCTCCCTCAGACCCCCTAGAAATTCAATTGTTCTGACCACCAGCTATTGCCGTACAATTACGGCTTTAAATACAAAAGTGCCTCGGACGAAGGCAATACCCTAACCCTTCCCTAACAACCCAGCGTCTACTGCGCAATCGACGCCGACCCTTACCACTAATTGTCTTGCGATGTTAATGACCGCCGCCCGTCTCCCCGAGCTTACCGTTGCGATCGCCCCTCAGCCGGCAATGGTGGCGTCACTTCCGAGGTCCTTTTTAAACCAAACTCTAGGTCCACCCACCTTCCTCTCCTCCCAGTTCATACCTTTCGCTTCCTCTTGCGTACGTGTTGGGTAATGCCGGGTGACGTTTTTCGTAGGCTCATACACACAGACACACAGACACAGTTTCCTTTTGGTTTTTAGGCAACTCTGCCGCCGTTATACCTCTTCTGAACTTCTATAACCATCCCTTATAATCACCCAAGGGGTTTCTACCAGGCATGCAGCCATTTTTACTTGTGTGATATTTTCCTAGCAACTTATTTAACTATAAGTACAAATCAAAATAAATCAAAGAAGAAAACCTTTTTACATTAGTTTGTATTGTCCATTGGTCTCTTGCAGAGGAATAACTGTGTAAAAGAAAAAATTTGACTGAATGCATCAGAAAAAGACTACTTGAGATTGCAATTAAATTATCTGAATGATTTACAATTAAATTAATTCTATATATTTCTGTATCATAGTTTCTGCTAAGTGAGCTGAGCCCCATTAAGCTCTAATAGATCCCAGCAGCAATACTGACATAATACTTTAAAAACCCTAATTACATATTTGCCTTTTACCAATAAATGAACTGTAATTTAGCCATGATCAATTTACTGCAGTCCATTTCACTTAAGAAGCAAATTCATCTTTCCCTCTAGTGTCCTTTGAAAAATTGGCTTTAAACCAGCTTATTGAAATTTCCTTTATACTGCATTAATGTCAAGTATTGTTCAAGAAATAAAAAATGACAAAGCAGTTTTATTGAATATGATTTATTGAGTATGACTGAATTATAATAGACTCCTGCAACCCTGAGTAGGATAGGCAGTGGGAAGATAGACGGACCAGTCAATTAAGGGGAAAAACATGTTTAAAATCATTACATTTACAGCATTTGGCAGACGCCCTTAGCCAGAGCGACTTACATAAGTGCTTTGAGACTGGAAATGATGGTTTCTTATTATAGGCATACCTTACTGTGTGATTTCATTTTGTGGTTGATTCAGCTGAAAGCCCAATTAAGGATAAAAACGTATTAACCTGTAATATAGCACAATGTGCAAGAGTCAGATTTGGGTACCTCTCTCCTGAAGCATGATTGCCCTCCATTTCTGAATACTGACTGCCTGTACACTAATACTCACCAAACCATTCCCTACTTATCCAGTCAAGGGTCACAGTGTCAGCCTGGAGCTTGTCCCAGGACGAGGCACACGGCATAAGGAGAACTCCTGATGGGATGCCTTTATATCACAGGGCACACATAAATGTGCAGAGATGACAATCCAACTAATACACAAATTTCTATCACACAGAGCAGTTGTGGAATTTGAACCTCCAACGCTGGATGTGTCAGGGGACAGTGCTACCCATGGGGCACATATATTTATGTAAACCAACACTTTCTTTTTACTTATTCTGTAAAAGCTGTTGGTGCCACTGTGGTTTTGATGTTGTCGGTACAAACAGATTACAGATTACATGGCAATATTTACTTAATGAAAAATAGAGTAGAGCGCTTCCCTATTGGTCATTCTGTGTGGTGGCATGGTTATCTATGTTAAGTGATACTTTTTAAAAGAAAAGTTCTGGAGTTATTTTATTACAGATCTAAGGCTCTGTATACATATCCCACTGTAGTATTGGTTCACAGAATGTGTTTGAAAGTCAATAGAGATAAAATAAAAGCAGACTGATTATTATACAACAGTTATTTATTCATTTCATTATTATTATTATTATTATTATTCTGTTAAGCCCATTATGATGGGCTTAACAGAAAGTCATTTATCATATACTGTGAGGTCTAGTTCCCCAAATACCCTACTGTGTTCTTTTAATTCCCCTCTTTATTTGGCAAGTCAGCCCAGATTGTTTGGGCAGCTCGGCGAGCTCGGTACTTGGTGCAGTAGAGTGTGGAGGTAATAACCCTGCAAAGTTGGGGATTATGACGTCAGCACTGAACATTTGACCGGGCAGGTCCAAGTACAGGTAGCACCAGTATCTGAGGCAGGCTGGGGTGTGTAAGGAGTAAAGTAAGAGTACTGGGGGACTCTTTTATTCACAGCTCCAGGTTATGGGGTTTATATCCCATTGCCTGTGTGTAAAGCTGTGAATTGGTATCCCTAAATATCTCATAAAGTGTGAATGTGTGTGTGAGTGAGGGTGTGTGCCCAGTGACGGATGGGCATTCCATCCTGGTTGTTCCCTGCCTTGTGCCCTGTGCTGCCTGGGACAGGCCCCATGCTTCCCCAATGGCCTTGACCAGAATAAGCTGTTGGAAGATGGGTGTATTTGGACTGTGATAAACTAGCATCCTGTCCAGGGTGCCTCCTGCCTTATGCTTCCACAGATCGGCTCCAAGCCCAACCTGACCCTGTGCTGGACAACCAGCTAAAAGCGGGATGATGTAGTTTGAGTCGTTATGTTTGCGCTTCACAATATCATAAAAAAGTGCGTTATCGTGAATCCTCAGTGGCGATTTGAGGCAGTGTTCTAGAAACAGCATACAGTGTAATGAAACAACATTTGAATGCTGTATACATCACAAAATAGAGAAGATTATACTGGACATGATCGACTTTAA
>JAODKL010000107.1:18977660-18998253 GCA_026780765.1 Petrocephalus schoutedeni
TCCACCACATCCCAAAGATGCTCTATTGGGTTGAGATCTGGTGACTGTGGGGGCCATTGTAGTACAGTGAACTCATTAGTGAACTGATTAGATAATTGCATTAATGAGAAATTGAACAGGTGTTTCTAATAATCCTTTAGGTGAGTGCATACAGGCCCTTTTGTTTTTATGTGAGTGTAAATAAAACTGAACCTCCAATGTATATTTGTGGCCCCTGTGCATGCAGTTGTGAGTCAGTAAACCTCCAGCATCTTTTCTGGCTGCAAGGGAAAGTAACCTTGTATGTCTTTCAAAGACAGGAGTTCACAATAACAACCCTCTGGCACCCCCCCTCCCCACCCTCCATGCCTGTCTTACCACAGCATCAACGGAGTGAGGAGAAAAACCAACTAGAGCTGACCACAAGAATTCATCATCTTGTAAAACTGGAATTGTTTAGTAGCTTGAGGAAGTCGAAGTCTCCCTGGTACACGGTAACCCTGCTGTCCCTAACAAGGGTTATAAGATAAGATAAGGATAACTTATCATAAGCCAATGGTCAGTGAGTGACAGTGAGAGGGTACCCTGAGAGCCAATCAGCTTTCAGCCCTGTACACTCTCAGGCCATACGAGGTAAGATTAAATGTGCAGGGACTCCATGGAGTCAAAGGGCAGATACCACACAGGGAATTAATCGCAAGTGGGTTGGAAAATTAAGAAAACTGTGTGGACAAAAAGGGATGAGTCACTATTAAATTCGTGGGTGACTCTTAAAGGGCAGTTGAATATAAAAGGGATGGATGGCAGTTCATATAAAATGAAATTACATGAGAGACAGATGTAACAATAATCAATAAAAATGGAGCTAAATATGTGCCAGTTTCATATAGTGTGCAGGTTTTTGAATTTTCAGTAATGGGATGTGGTCAGTCTGGTACTAACAAGTGTGTTCCTCTTAAGACAAGTTTTCAGATAATCACAGACTGTAAAACCAGGCACGAGAAGATAATTCGGTCTTGAAAAACAACTTTTTCACTGCAACGTTAAACAATGAGACAATGGCATTTAGTTGCCTCACTTACAGCATGTGTAGATGATATCAAAACCTTTAGAAAAAGGGCTATCCTTCTGATCGTAATCAACTCACCATCAGTGTCAGGCCCATCAGCAGAATGACGCACCTTTAGCTTGGTGGCTGACATCTCCACGGTTGTGGGTTTGAATAATTCCACATGGGAATTAAATGTCCTCAATGTATGTGTGGGTCCCTTCCAACGTCTCATTTTTCAATTAATTAAGATAATCACAGACTGTAAAACCAGGCACCAGAAGATAATTCGGTCTGGAAAAAAACTTTTTTTCACTGCAATTAAGCAATGAGCCAACAGCCTCATGGCATTTAGCTAGCTCACTTACAGCACGTGTAGATGATATCAAAACCTTTTGAAAAAGGGCTATTCCTCTGACTGTAATCAACTCACCATCATTGTCAGGCCCATTGGCGGAATGATGCACTTTTAGCTTGGTGGCTGGCACCTCCACAGTTGCAGGTTTGAGTAATTCCACATGGGAATTAACTGTCCTCAGTGTATGTGTGTGAATCCCTTCCAATGCCTTCTCATTTTTCAATAAATTGGCTTGCCTGAATTAGTGGAACCTTGGTCCCCTTCCAAATCCCACTGTATGCGTCCCCTCGACTAGGAATGGCTCCCAAATGAAAATATTATCGTATATTGTAAACACCTCAATAGAGATCATTTTACGTTAGATGTGGGCATTATTCACAGTACAGCGGCTGTGACTAGGACATAGGAAAGTATAGAAGCACATTAAAAATCTGAAGCCATACATGTGTGTCTTTTTTCACACATGAAGTTGAAAGACTGGAATAATTTTGCCTTTCAGAATGAGCGGAACCCCATGTGTAGATTCCTTAAAACTGGAAGCAACTCATCAGCCTTTCCAAGGCGTGACTCTGCCATAATTATAAGATTACAAAGAATTCCTAACCACCAAAGTCTTCCTTTCTGTGTAATTACGTTTTACAACATATAAGTGACATCATTTAAAAATAAAACGTAGACGACACCAACAGTGTACATATTTTTTTCACCTCTCCTTTATTATTGATTTTATTGAGTTAATTGTTTTAGTTTACGCAAGCAAAGAGGATATTAAAAGTGAGACAGCTGCTTTTGTTAGCAAGGACTGTGGGGCGTACATCTGAAAGGAAGGGTAGGGTGGTGGCTGGCGGTTGCCTCCCATTCCAAAGCCAGCCTGGGTCCTTGGGGATAGGTCACAGCGGGGGCTTGGGGGGCACTGACTCATGAGAGGGTATAAAAATGATAGGAGGAGAAATCCGACAACAAGCGGAAAGTCAGAGCAAATGCTGGAGAGCATGGAGAAGATGCACCGCGAGAGAGTCCCTAGTCAGGGCAGACATCTGCAAAGCACATGGGGATCACGTCTTTATACTGGGGCTGACGGCTCCTGCTGGAAGATGGGCTTCTTACTCCCAGCAGTGCTACTCTCCACCACACTCTCCACCACGCTCTCCGCCCCGATAGACCGGAGCGACCTCCTGGAAGCCACGGTAAGAGTGAGGAATGACACCAGGGCACAGTTCATCAGGCTCGCTTTCGACATTCCTGTCACCCAGTAGGGTCGTATCTATGAGGCCCGGATGCCATCTGGTCCTGTTGTTAGCACTGCTCATTAATGGAACATGTGCATGTGTGGGGAGGGGTTCCTCCTTGGGGTAGTGACACCTAGCATTTTCTGATCGGAAGGTTGTTGGTTCAATTCCCAGGGCCAGCAGAACAATTTCACCAAACCCCAACTGAATCAGGGACTGTCTAACTGCACCTTCTCAAGGTTGCTTTGGATAAAGGTCTTTGCTAATGAAATAAAATGTAAATGTAGTTTCAAAATGGAACTAGTCCATTTTGTTTAACCATCTTCATGCAAACTTATATCTAAAATCCCATTGATGATCATGGGTTCTGCATTAAAAAGGTAGCTTTGCACCAGCCTCAAACTTAAACTGCTAAAAGTGTCCTCTACCATTTTAGACTTAAAACCCATACCTATCATTGCCAAGCAGTTACAAAACATTACAGCTGACAGCAGGGGATTAGGGGTTTAATGGAAATGCACAGAAATATATACTTCTGGTACCTCTGTGACTATTCTGCAGTGGTGTTTAGATCTGGAGTTTTGTGGCCTTGAAACCTGCTGGAGAACAAATATCTGTATTGACTGCAAATGACTGTATGAATGGCTGTTTTAATCTGTTATGGTGCAGCATCTGGCTGGCCTACATTAGGTCTGTCTTTTTCATGCCCAAAGTCTGTTTAACACATAAGTCCTATTTATATAAAGCCAAGTGGGCATATTTTTAGCAAGCTTTAAGGAACATACTGTCATTCTTTTCGCAATTTGAATGCCCAGGGCAAGGAACCGGAAGCAGAGTGGAACTTGATCTTACACAATGTTAAATTCCCCGTCTCTCCAGACTTACCTGAAGCATTATGGCTACCTGCATACCTCAGTGGAGGCAAAAGAGCGCAGTTATGGTCCGGAGGACATTAGAGAGGCCCTCAGGTAACCAGGATGTTTGTGCTGACAACGACGCTCCTGCTAACAACAATAAAGCCGCCTTAAACTAGTCTGAATGTATGTGTGTTTACTTGGCTTAGTTTTTATGAACACCACTAAATCACCAAAGAACACAATGAAAAGCTTGGTTGTGTGGCGAATCATGGCAGATGCTTAAGGAAAACCACCAGTCATTATTATTGGGGAGCTCACTGTAGGGATCAGGATGAGCACTGGTTTGTTAACTTCTCCTGGATGTTACCCTCTTTCTCAATTGCTCCTATTTCCTCCCCTCACTAGGGTCTTCCAGAAGGTGACAAACCTCCCCCTGACCGGAAAGCTTGACAATGGGACAGTAACAATGATGAAACGGCCTCGCTGCGGCCTGCAAGACTCTTTTACCCAAAAAGCCCACAAATACCGTGTGATAGGTGAGTCAGCCGCCAGTGCAACTATGGCAGCATCGTTACATTTTATATGCCAAATATCTTTAACTGACAGTTTAACAACTTATTAACCCAGTCAGTTCAATCTTGGCACATTACCCAACTGTCATGTTTAACATCAGTCTCTCAGTGGGAAACATCTAGCTGTATAACATAAGAATTCATTCTAAAAGTTCCAAGAAGCCAAAATTAGTGTAATCCTCACCACTGTCATTAGTGGAAGGATAATTAAGTTGTAATTGCTGTTTATGTGCGTTATGCAGGACGCTGGCGGAAGAAGCACCTGGCATACCGCATATACAACTACACACCAGATATGGGTCTGGCCCAAACCCGCATTGCCGTCCGGGCTGCCTTTAAGTACTGGAGTGACGTCTCTCCGCTGAGATTCCGAGAGGTGCTAGACGGGAAGGCCGACATCAAGATCTCATTCCACAAGAAAGCGAAATGGTGTCCGGCTGCATTTGATGGGCCAGGTGCAGGTGCCGAACACTGATTGGCTAGGACGGGTCAGGACGCATACATAGGCAAAGCACTGCTGATGCCTTTCTGCTCCCATCCTCTAGGTGGCGTGCTGGCCCACGCCGATGCTCCGGAGTCAGGCATAGTACATTTTGATGAGGACGAGTTCTGGACAGAGGGCAAGTCCGCTGGTACCAACCTGCGCATTGTTGCCGCCCACGAGATTGGCCACGCCCTGGGGCTGGGCCACTCCCAGTATAGCAGTGCCCTGATGGGGCCCATCTATAGTGGTTACCATAGCAACTTCAAGCTGCACCCTGATGACGTGAAAGGCATCCAGGTCCTTTATGGTGAGAGACAGACCTGACCCCCATTTTATTAAATATACAGGATTACAAGGGAGTCAACACTGTCTGAAGAGACCAGTGTTTCCCAACCCAGGCCTTGGGGACCCCCAGACAGTTCACATTTTTGTTCCCTCCCAGCTCCCAACACACTTATTCAGTGTATTTTATTATGTTTTGGAGTTGGGAGGAAGTGAAACTCCGGGCTGTCAGGGGGTCCCCAAGGACTGGGTTGAGAAACCCTGGAATAGCCAGATGGAACACTAATGTAAGCTGGAGATGTGTTCATTCAGAATATCACCCACAATTGTTTGTCGACTATTTGCTCTTCCCTTCAAGGCCAGCCAGCCACTGCCACTCCCAATTCCCCATCGCATTCATCAGGGGGTCAAGGGAAATCTCTGGATCCTTGTACGGTCAGTCTGGATGCGATCATGCTAGGTATGAAGAGAGTCTCCACATCAATCTTTCCCAATCCAGTTTTTGGGGTCCTGCCAGACAGTCCACATTTTTGCTCCCTCCCAGCTTGCAGTCCACATTTTTGTACAGACAGTCCCCAAAAACTGCTAATCATCATATTAAACTCAGTATCAAACTCACTACCTCTTCTCCTCAAGGTCCCCTACGAAAGACGTATGCCTTCAGTGGGGAGTTTGTGTGGACGGTGTCAGACAAAGGCTACAATGCTCCTGTCAAGGCTAACCTGCTATGGAAGGGTTTCCCTAGCAACATCGACGCCGCCGTCCACTCCCAAAGAACCGGCAAGAGCTACTTCCTGAAAGGTAACCGCGCGATCAAATGTCTAAATGAATGTTTTGTAAAGGACCAATTCCTCATATTTGAAAAATACTTGGAGCCTGTCCCAGATAGTGGGGGCCACTAGGAAGGGGTACACCTGGGATGGGATGCCAATTACAAGCCTATGGACCACAATTTGTTTTTTAGACAATTTTACCTAATTTAACATGTTATTGACGTATTGGAGGAAACCCTTGGACTTACATGCAAACTCCACACACAGCAGAAATAAAACTGAAACTCCAGAGGGTTGAGTTAATAATGCTACTCCATGCTCCCAGGGGTGAGGCGTACCAAAAAATAATGGGTCCCCAGACAAATGTCACCTTGGCCCCCCCACCCAATTGTATCTAATGTTTTACACGTTCAAGCTGTCAGGGCATCCATGCCCTTCCAAAGCCCCTGCAACTGGCATGTGAGGTTCTCATCTCCCTCACCCACACACTCCACCTCAGGTGACAAAGTATGGAGGTACACCAGCTTCCAGCTTGACAGTGGCTTCCCCACGAAACTGAACAGAATTCCTCCTAACATCGACGCTGCATTGTACCTTGAAGCCACCAAGAAACTTGTATTCTTTAAGGTAAGGGACAGACTTCTTGCAAGATGCAGCGTTGTGCCTTTAGAACATAACTTCATAAAGACATGACAGGCAGATGCTGCACATGTAAAGAAGCAGGTATCTTGGAAGACAGCTAAAGAAAATATCCTCTGGTTCCAGGGGTGAGGCACCTTGCTTGTTGAATGGGCCTTTAAGGCCAAACTATGTCCCCTCTCTTGCCCCTTAGGGATCTGAGCACTGGCAGTGGGATGAGCTGGACAGCACAAGCCTCAGCACCTACCCCAGGCCCACCTCCCAGCTCTTCAAAGGCGTGCCCCCCCAACCCGACTCCGCCCTCACCTGGACCAATGGCAGAGTCTACTTCTTCAAGGGTGATCAATATTGGCGCGTCGGCAAGCAGATGACCGTGGAGAGCGGCTACCCACTGAGCAAGCGGGAACGGTGGATGATGTGTGATGACTGATGTCACAGAAGGGTGACATCAGAACAGCGGCGACGGCGGTGTGGTGATAATTTAATATGCGGGAGGGGCCAGTGGGCGGGATCAGTTATTAGCTCTAGCCTCAAGGCACACTTGGTAGCAGAAACCTGAATGCAGTACACACATCTGACTGCAGTGCACTTGCTATTAAAGACACAAAAACCCGTAGTAATGTAATCTGTCCCCGTGGGACATGGCAATGGGTTCTCAAGGGTTCCAGCTCCCGTGACGTTACCAACAAAACAATAATAAAAAATAATAAAGTGTGTCGAGTCCATTGTGTAACACTGGTGGTCTGAGGCCATGAACATGGTGTATGTATCTACATTGCTGCGGCTCCTCTGGGTCAGAGTACAAGGTGACCACGTCATTAAAACAAGGGCGTGAGTGGATGAGAGAACACTCAAGTTACGTGCTGACAATACTTATAATAGCAGTGTAAATGTACACATAACACAATGATCCAGGCCAAGCTGATCCTATTGCCAGCTGAATACCCCAGACCTTTTCAACTCAAGAATCTCCCTGTGACACAAAGGCTGGATGGTGATGAATGATGAGACTGTAAAATTAAAGTAATATCTGAAACTTTTCCATTAATAGAAAAAAGGAGGAATTTGACCCTGACCTAAAAGTATGACACTTCAAGTCAATAATGAGAGAAAAATGAATATGAAATAAACAGCCACGGCAGAACTGCCCAAATAGTTACTTTAATTTCATCATGACACACGGTGCATACGTAAATTGAACTTGAGTTACCTGTTGTTCCAGGTAATCTAAAAACCAGGTGTGGCAACCATTTGGAACATATAAACAAAACTGTGGTTGCCATGGAGATTTCTTTTTGTGTAGTAAAACTGTTGTCGTTACTAAGTAACCTGTCAATCACATTTATCATGTTAAGAAATTAGGGAAGTAATGCACCTGTTCCTAATAAAAACAAACCTTATATACAATTTCTGTAAATTAGAGCAAAATTATATTCGAAGTATCACTTTAAAAAAATGCTTTTAATATTTTTAACTAAAACATAAGAATCTACAGTCTTCAGTATAAACACTCAGAAATAAACTACACAGATCAGAGTATTTACTGCCTGTGGATCGTAAGCACAGACTTCTAGACGGGAACTGCATCCTACCAAAAAAGGACAAGTCGAAATAAGGAGGAAAAAGCTCACAGAACAGGTTAAATCTGCCATCGCTGGCAGCTAGATGAGGACGTTACCTCACAGAGTCCAGCCTCTCTCACAGCAATCACAGAATGCATGCAGATTTCCTCGTATTGAAATATCTTTTCAATTGTAACATAATGACAGCAGTTACTCTATGATTGTATATGTTTTGTATATGTAATTTCATAGTATGATTCGCTTTTGTTTCTCCATCATGATTTTCATGGCTGACTAGAGGGCCAGAAATGGCTCCCTTGTGTCAGATAGCATGACAGGATCTCTGGATTCTTCTCAGGCGATGAGGAATTGAGTCAGTTTGACAACTGCAGCGTTTCACAGAGCAGATTCAGCATGGCCTGGTATGGGCTAAGCGGGGCCAGAACCTCAGACACGCACGACGGGACTGGCTGCTGTCAGGGGCACAGTGGAGCCTGTCTCAAAGTCATAGTCCAGTGTCGTTTGGGTGGTGGTGCCCAGGCTGCTCATGGAGGTGCCTGTGCCCATCTGACGCTCACGCAGGCTCTGCAGGTAGCTCTGTGGAGGGCAAAAGATAAGAATGAGTACAGGAGCCCAACACAAACATGCGGACATCATACCGACTTTTTACAGTAACACTAGCACCCTCTAGTGGTTCCATTCACACATTACTGATTTCCAAATAGAGCAAACACTCACAAAGAGTCACATTAAACTGGTATTAACTATTTGGAGTGAATTTTAATGTCAGCATCAGGGACACCAGTCTGGTGTCATCGTATAAGAAAGAATTCCCATCATTCCTGGCTGACACCGACCGGTGCCAGAATGTCTCCGGCGTAGCGCTTGATTGGCGTGGCCTTGCGGCGGTACGTGGCTGGCTGACCCCCTCCCTGCTGCTGCTTCTTGGCCTCCCTTTGCCGGATTCGCAGCAGCTGGACCTTCTTCTGCCTCCTGCTAACAATAACTGAGGGTGAAAGAGACAGCCGTTAGCAGGAGGAAGCGGGCCGGACTTCAATGCAGCTACTGGTCCGGGCGGGTGGCTCACCCTCTGCATGGGAGTATCCGTCGGCGGTGAGCTTCCACTGGACCAGCATTCCCATGAAGCTGAGGGCTGGCCAGATGCCCATGATCACCCAGCTGTACCAGCAGAGTGGGGGGGAGGGCACCAGGCGCAGGCAGTTGTACATATGCGACGCCAGGGCAAACATCTCCATAAAGTAGTCCGCGCACACCGTCACCACTGCTCCGCCAAACACAGCGGTGGACACCACTGTCAGCGACTTCTGCCACTGTAGCGCCAGCACGGCACACAGCACGCCCGTGCCCAGCAGAGCCCCCAGGGGCACCCACACCGTGCCCGGTGTGTAAAATTGGCCAGCAGCCACCAGGGCGGCGACGGCCAGAAGGAGCCCCAGCAGCAAACCGGTCATGAAGAGGCCGACGCTGCGCACCAGCATGGTGACCGTCCCACAGAGCAGGCCAATGCCCAGGCCGATGCCCGCACTGGCCTCCACGCTGAGCTCCGTGTCCAGCAGCCGTTCCCTGTGACACAGCAGGAAGACGACCACCGAGCCAAACATCAGGCCCGACAGGAACATGACGGCCTTGAAACAGCGGTAACCTGAGAGGGGAAGGGGAGTGAATGGGCAGGAGAGGCAGACAGAAAAGAAACAATATCGTCGCAAAAAGAAATACCACGGCTGAAAGGGCTGCAGGAGCTGCAGTACTCCACAAATCCACTCGGAGGCAGCAGAGACTTTTCTGATAAACATTCTATGCACAAATTGGCAAACTACTCCAAAGCCAGGGAGTCTGAAGAACAAACAAGTACAGTAGCCATCATCATTCATTTTAGCTGAATGAAGACACGAAAAAAGGACACCTGGATAGCCAAGTATCGCCCAAATACCCTATTCATCAACTAGACAGATCCTGAGCTAAGCAGGTTTCAGTCATCTGGGCCATGACATCTTGGATAGCTGAGCAAAAAATTGATTTGACGTGAGAGGCAGCTCAGGATTCCCATCTGCCTCACCCAGGTGGTTGAAAAGTAGCTAATCAGCTTACATAGGCAGGGAGATTTCAAACCATTCCCTGCTATGGGCAGATCAGGCCTGATCCTATTTAACACGGCATGTTGAGAAGTACAGGTGGACTACTGACTTGCAGAGAGGTGAAATGGAGACAAGAGCTGGCAGATAAAACAGCCACAGCCATGCACAAAGCACTGGGGCTGTCTGGGCTTACCAAAGAAGCAGTAGATGATGCCAAACAGGAAGCACATGGAGCAGATCACAGCCGGGATGACCTCGTACTTGCGCTCGATCTCCAGGGTGCATGTGTCCACCTCGGCTATGTTGGCTCTTGTCCCTTCCAGGACTGGCGGGGAGGGGTCCGTCATGTTGAGGCCAAAGTCTGGGGGTTCGGGCGATCGATGTCAGTTGCAGATTACGTCCATGAGAGCATGCTCAGCTCTACCTATAAAGGGAGGGAAAATACAGCCTGGGTGAACAGCAGGACAAGGGATAGCCCCTTTATCTATGTGTAAACGTCATAAGAAAGAAATACACATTATAAAAAAGCAAACAAGGGTGGCAGGCTGGTCCACACCTCCAAGGTTGGGGGATCAATTACATGCTCTCCTTGTGTTACATTGGTTTCCCTCCACTTTCACAGACAGTCACTCAAGCTAACATTGCTTGTAGTGTGCAATATGTGCCCTGTGATGGACTACATCTTAGCCAGGGAGTAGCACTATGCCATTCCTAACTTGGGATAGGCTCAGGCCCTTGTGGTGACCCTGTCCAGAATAAGCGGTTAGAAGATGGATGGATGGATTAAAGAAGATACCATCAAATACATGATATACTTTCTTAGAAACCATAAAAATGTCCCAGCTGTTTGTTTTGGCCCTACAGCTGAACTGAAAGCCTGTCTGAGGCACGCTGGTGGTGTGGGGCCTGACGGCTGGGTGTGTAGCGCTCACTCAGTTGGCCTCGCGGGCCTGCTAGGGTGCGGCTCCGTGGGCCCCTCCCACAGAGCCCTGCTGTTTCCTGCACAGGCCCGGGCATGTCCCGGCAGGCCGCTCGGGGTGCGGGAGTGGAGTGGGGGCCCGGGCAGCGGAGGGTGGCCCTCTGGGAGACGCCCACACCGCAGTTCAGGGGCTCTGTGCAGGAATGTCCAGCAGAGTGCCGGTATTCATCCTTGCAGGCCCCATAAGCTTGGCACAGACACTGCGGTCCAGACGGTGCGGGGACCGAGACCGGAGACCTGCAGGCCGGGCACAGCACCCAATCAGGGCCTGTGAACATAGCAATGTCCCTCTGAATGCAGGATGCAAAGCGAGTCATTAAAAAGCAGTCGGTAGTTTTTATAATATTAAGTATATTTTCCCAAAGCATCCTTATCTCACAACTCAAGGGCTCTGGCAGCTGGTTAGTCAATAATTTTTATTTTGCTGAGTTTATTAAAAGCAATATGGATCAGAAATTTTACCTGCCAGACAAACCTCTGGGGAAGCCGATTACTAACGGCGATTCTATGCTTCCTAAACTCTGTGCTGCTATTTGGTTTCAGCCCACATGCTTTCCAGACGGGGCAAAGCAGACCCTGGCCAGCCTGGCCGCTCTCAAAACCCACTCCCCCCAGGACCCAGCCTGTGAGCTCCCCCCCCGAATGATTTGACGTGGAAAGAATGAGGGCCTGCAGGACGACGTCTTTACGTCGCCTGCTGTCTCATTACACACTGGCTCCTCTCAAAGCTGCCCCCCCGCAGGCTGCTTGTCAGTTTTGGGATAGGGGCTGTATGTGCGTTAAATACACCCTGCTTCAAACTCAAAACAAAAAAAAAACAAACAACGTCAGAACACAGTCAGAGGCTTGTGGGTAAATGATCGCGCCAGATCGCCATCAACATGGCTCAAAAACCACCTCTGCTTTGAACCAATATAATAGAATACCGATTTCTTTTATGGCCAGAGCACTTATTATCAGTTAGAATTACAGTGCAGCATAGCTGTATCCTGCTTAATATAATACCCCTCTCCCCATGTTACGAACATCCCCAGTTTCAGCAGTTTAGCAGGAAGGTTGCTGGTTCAAGTCCCATGGCTGGTAGACTGTAGTCACTGTTGGGCCCTAACTCGCTATGTCGCGGAGAAGTTAATCACCTGCAGACGGAGCTGAACGAAGCGCGGCCAAAGGCGTGCTTGAGGAAGAGCGGAGGCAGTATTCTCCAAATAAAATTAAACAAATGAAACATGACAGAGGCAGAAAAAACAGTTGTCAAAAGTGTGGGAGCACTTCACATTACAAAAATGTGAAAAACGGTGTGAGTATGTGTTTTACTCTTATTTCAGTTTAATGCTGTTTTTGTATAGCACGTAGTTAGTTTAAGCTGTGTTTAAATGTGCTGCATAAATAAACTTTACTTTGACATATGGTCAGAGTGAAGACACTGCAATGTGACGGAGTAGCCCACCAGGAGCGGCGTGCACGGTCACGCTCACACACACGCACACACACAATCCCACATACACGTGCACAAGATCACACATACACGGGCACCCACGCACAAGATCGCACATATACACACACACCCCGTCTGCGGAAACTAAACCTATTCCCCAACCCATTCTCTGTTTGCCCTGTTCTTATTTCAGTGGTGAAATGCCATGTTAGGTAGCCAAGAGTGCACACTTGCCTGCCCAGGCAGTCCCATCTTTCGCCATATGAATGAGGTAGGATGAACTGCATTTAGACAGGGATTAAAGTAACTGCGTCTCTGAGTATATGTGATAGCATATGCAAGATCACTTTTGTGTATTACTGTAAACATAAAAAGCAAGTGTTAATGTTGAAACAAATTCTGTTACCAGGTTTTTTGATTAACATTTTTCTTTTTTTGTTCCAGGTCCTCACTGAGGCTGTTCCCATGTCCTCAGGCATGGGTGGTGTCTGTGAACCATGGGGGAGTGAATGTGGCGACTCAGGAATCAAGGGGGATGAGGACCAGGGGACTCTGCTGGAACTTCTTAGCACAGACCAGAGCAGAGCCGAGACTCTGCGCTGACTCAGGCTGGCCCACATTCGCCGGCTGGCTAGGGCCTTAAAGAGAGAGGCCGGCTTTGTTCCGCCGCTCCACTCCTTGTCCTGCGATAACCATGCAGAGCAACTGACAAAGGGCCCACAGAGAGAGGGCATGCCTGGGGGGTTCCCGCATCCCTCACCGGGGCGGGGGTGGCCCAGGGTCGCTGACCCTCCAGTGACATGCACGCACGTGCACGTAAGGCATGTACTGCAGCTGGAACCGGAGTCCCACTCCCTGACTGAGTGGACCAGCTGGCACCAGCGGGCATGTAAGCCTATGCCACTGTAGGCTACCGCTGCCTGGCACAGAGGCCGTGACTGCGTTGCCTGGTGAACGGACAGGGCCTTTCCCGCGGTCCCAGTAGAGTATGACCTTCACGGCGACGTCACTGAACCAGGCGGTCAGGTGACAGTCTGATTGACAGCTCTGGAGGACCTGCCCTCACAGTTCCAGGAGAGGCGGGATTGGGAAGGAGGGCAGAGAGACAGAGAGAAAGAACTTTTTCTTTAAAGACAAGGGTGGGAAGAGAAACTGGGGTGAATGGGATGCCAGCCTCTGCACTGATCTGCCTTGCTTTGCCAAATGAGCAAAGCATCTGATTACATAGTGCGAGAATGCAGCTCAGCTGGGAAAGGTCTATTTGGCAAACTAAAGGGGGAACAAGGGGGAACAGAGAATATGCATAGCAACACACTTCTCCTTGGGAAACAAAAGCCTAAATAAAATGTCTAAAGGAAAAGCCAAAATATCATTTACTATTGTGAATTTTTTCCCTTTACACAATACCCAGGAAATTCCCTTGAAATGCTTTTGCAATCAGATTCTAAAAAATGAGCATGAGCCGTGGCTATAGCAACATGATGCTTACATCATAATGATTCAAACTCAAAATCTAGTGTTTTTGTCCAATTTCTCAGAGTTCAGGGTAGGAGAGGGTTAATCATATTTTAGAATGGGTTGGGCAAAGAGTGTCCTTCGTGCCAAACAACAGCAACGAAAATCCAGCTTAATGGATGCTCTGTTAATTCTGCTGATTTCGCTCTGCTTACAGTCACAGATGAATGAGCAAAAACAACAACAAAAAGAGAGAACGAGAGAATGGGAGAGAAGAAAACAGGAGGAGAGGGCGCCATCCAGCTGCGGAGGGGAGGAACCGCTTCACATGAGAGGAGAGGACGGGCTCTCACAGTGGGGCGGATGGACACCTCCAGGGCGGCTTCCTTTTACCTCCATGCTTCGTCACCGTGGGAACCCCCCATAGTCAAGCTACTGTAAAGGATCCAAACCCTCTCTGATGCTTCGGCTACCTCATTAATCAACAACAAGGATCTGAACCGCATCGCCAGGCTTCTGACTCGTCCCTAGAAACCCTGCCTGTTATTGCCAGGGCTCGCTGAGCTACACAAGGAAGTGGAGGTGGGGGGGGGGGACAATGCCGATTTGTATTTCTGACAACTCGTGCAAAGTAACAAATGGGCAGTCTGCATTGATTTTATCCCAAACAGCGCACTTATTTAAATGAAAGAGTAGCTATCGCAACGACTTAGACCTCAGCTACACGGAGACCGGATTAAGGATCCGAAGGGTCCCTTCAATTGGACCTTAAAGTCGAGTACTTAACCCGATTAGCTTCACTAATGATCCACTTGCATACATGGTTAAGTGGTAAAACTTTGGAGAACACACTCCACCAAATATCCACAATTACAATATTATAAACATTACATTAATACCTGCATTAGTATTGAATATATTTACAATGTATAGCATTTACAACCAAAATCAGTTGTGTAATGATGTATTATCCCTGTATATTGTCGGGAATCCCTGCTGGTACATTACACAAACTAAAAATAATACAAATGGAATGTCTGACTCGAAAAAACTCAACACGCTAAGAAATTGCTTTTTTAGTATTACACAGATGTTCGTGTTCACTGTGGATGAAATGGATCATGCAAAAATTCGACCTTTAGTTCTGTTCATTGTGTAAAATACCTTTTATATTTTAATTTCATTCGTTTTCTAACAGAACACTCCTTTAAAATATTCTCCAAACTACACACCATACTGCCCGAATTTTCAAAGCCAAGTTTGCTTACAAACTGAAAAACAAAAATAACAATAACAGCATATTTGTGCAGTCCTGTTCTTATTCCAAAGGTGCTTTACACTGCTTATGTGAATAACTCACCACACACTAATCACCACAGACTACAGGTTAGCCATCACACAATTCATTGTTTTACTACAGGATGTGATTACTGTAGTAAGGTTTGAATCGAGGTCCATATGCTAAATGCCACAGGATCTCAACCACAGTGGGAGGAATGGGGTAGGTCCACCATGGTTAGATGGGTGACTGTCATTAGCATTAATCAGTTTCTACTTCACCCCTGTGTCTCTGCATTAGAGTGTTCCATTTTGACAGGGATATCAGACCAAAAGCACCAAGGCAGAGTGTATGTACAGTGTTTTTATTCACCAGGCAAAACTATGGTTTTATTGAGAGGGTCTATGAGTGTCTCAATCCCTTCTTGAAGATACTGTGGTTTAGTGGTTAGCAATACATTTCACCTCTGTGTGTGGAGCTTGCATGTTCTCACCATATTTGTGCAGGTTGCTCGAGGGTACTCTAGATTTCACCTGCTGTTTGTTATACTGATACTGAGGAAAATTGTGATAGTTACTGTTATCACTATCAGCCCTATGGCAAGCAAAATCCTACGGCATACTTTCCCACGGTGCAATTACTCACACTCAGAAACACGGAGTGCTTCATTCTCATGAACATGCATAATTCATGATTTATGACACATGCCAGGCAAAGACATCAAAAGCACTTCCTTGCAGGACTGCAGTGCAAAGTGTTTCGCATGTTTAGTGCCACGGTGAGAGTGGGCCGGGGGGCACTGATAATCGACAAGCGGCCCCCTCTGGGACCTTGGAGTCAAGCCGTAGTCAATGGGTGCCTGGTCTGGGTTCTGAGCCGCCAGACAATCCCTCCTTTTCAGGCTGCTGGCCCACGAGCCGCTAAAATGGGAACCAGCATCAGCGGGAGGCGTGAGAGGCCGGTGATCCTACGGTGGAGGCTTTATTGTAGCCCGAAAGGGAAACAATGCCACCCTAAGAGTATCTTCTGGGATTTAAATGCAGATCGCAGCGCCCATGCAGCAAACTGCCGTACTGAATTTACCTCCTTAAGAGCCTGTTTCCACATTTTAGTCGTACTCCATGAGACACAAAGTGGGACGACCTTCATTCTCTGCCGAAAACTATCTGGCTTATAGCTGTGTTCTCTTCCAACAAGAGCTCTTATTGAAAACAGTACAGATATTCATTTCAGGACCAAGATCATGGGTGGTTAATTTGAAAGACCAAAACCCCACAGAGATCAATTATATAGCAAGACCAATTAACAGCAGTATCTGCAATCATCCTAATATGAACGCAATGAATTGCACACATTGTACTTTTTCAAGAAAACTTAAGAACCTTTTTGCTATAATTCTGGTTCCAGCATTGGAACATGTGGTTCTAATATCAAACTTGGCCTAACATCAGTCAAAATCAGTGGTCCATTCTGGTCCTCCTATGCATTCCCACAGCTAACTATCGACAGAGTAAACAAAAGTGGGTGGGTTAATGTCAGCGGAGCTATCTGATTGGAGCAAAAATGAACAAGGCTCTCCTACCACAGTGCAATTTCCACCAGTGGCAGAATTTTGCATAGACTTCTTAGTGAACAGCAGCATTGCCCTCCTGCCCTCCCCAGCACCCTGGCATCCTCCTCATCAGGCATGCTATTCATTGCACACTACACCCTGGGTGATTAATAGCCCACGTCTGGCCCCCGGACTGTCAAGTCCATATGTCCAACTGTCACCCCACTCAGCACCTGGCAGAGTGGGGCACTCAAGGACCTTATTTATAGACCCTCCAACCACGATGGTGGCTTCAGCTGTGACGAGTAAATTGAATTAAAATGGCATTAAGGGAATCTATTGCCACATGCCTTTGTGGGGGGAGCTGTCTCACACAAACCAGGGCTGTGTCACACGCAAACTAGTTCTAACAGGGATGTTAGCATGACACAGTGATGATAAAAAACACAAAAATTATTCCAAAGTCTCCAATTCAAGTGAGATTAGTGACACAAAAAGCTAAAAACTAACAACCAAACAAAGCAATAACCCATGACATAGGCGAGAGAGGAAGTGGAATATTCTGACTCTGACCACTAATCTTATAAAAACTAATCTAAATCATTACAGTGTTGGCACCTTGCCAGTAGGAATGGAGACAAAACAGATGAGCCTTCGTATCTAAAAACAGAAAATGCAATGGGTACATTCATGATAAACTCATTGTTATCTCTCAGATAAATGAAGGATACTCTTAAAAGTTTGACTTACTTTAAATCGGGGGACACACTCAAAAAGCAGTCTGTCTGGCAAGAGCAAGGTTAGGCATTCATTCTGCTAAAGTTCTGATATTCATTGCAGAAATGTCTCCATACAAAAATCTCCAGCCAGGATGGGGTAACATATTGTGCCAAGGAGCATGACTGATTTTTCATGACTATGTCTAGGGCTGGCTGAGTATCTGTGCATATTATTTAATGTTTTATGGCTGCTAAACGTGCAGTGCTGTTTTTCTGCCACGTTTATCTCCTCCATCTCACTAGCTCAAAATGAAGCAGTAACGCCATTTAATAAAGAGCCATGAGCCAGGTTTCCAGCCCAGCCCATCAGCAGTTGAGAATGGAGGGAATGTCCACAACAGGAAGCTAACGCTTCCTTCAGAGGGACATCTGAGCATTCCAGTGAGGTCTGTGCCTCATATTTCCCCTGGCTGAACGTGAAACTTATTTGTCTACTAGGCATTTCAGTATCTTCTGTAACCAGTGATCAAAAAATGTGCACTGAAATCTCTGACCCCAATTACAAACACCAAATATTTTATCAGATGGAAATGCATTGTTTACATTTAAACATTTTCAAATTATTACACAAAAATCAAAATTTATATGGTTTGGCACTATTTATTATTGCTATTGTTTAAATTCAGCTGCACAGCCCAAGAAAATTCCCATTCTGCATAGCTAAAAAAGCCAACTTTTGAGTATTAGTCTGCAGGTAATAAAATTAACTGAACTGTTACACACTTGGTGTTTGATGACTTAATGTGCATGTAAAGTACACATTTTAGCCCAAAGGACATTTTATAATCTTAACTGCTCTGTGCACCATTTATGAACTCCATTCATGTGGTCCATTAAATTAAGGCCTTAAATAAGACCACTCCTTTAAACATGGTTAATGAATAAGACTTAAAGCACAAACTGCTTAACAATTGAACAAAAAGACCAATACTGATCACTGATCATTCCAAACAGGCATACTGATGTTGAGTTATATCAGTAAATCTCTGGCCAGGACCAAGCAAATACCAATATTTGGATGCGGTCGTTGACCAGACAAATCATGGAAAACAAACTAAACATTTCATGAAACCGCACTTCAATAGTGTTCATTACTGGCTCATTTCACTTCTTGGCACTGGGAAGAAAAGCCTTGTGTTCTGTGGATGGCATCCCTATAAACTCAAGAACCCAACACAGAGGGTTCACTGGGCAACGGAAATACACTTGGTCACCATGCATATACTTCTCTGTAGCTGAAGAACAAGTGAGACCAAGCCCTTCAAATATAGAACCAGAAATTGGTTTGTTAAGAGGCAGAAGGTGGAAGGCATTGCACAGGCTAGAGAAGCTGTAACAGGTGCATTAAAACCAGTGTTGTGGAAGTTACTCACAAAAGTAATAAATTACAGACAAGTTCATGACCAGAAAGTACAAATCCAGACCAAGGTTTTGTTTTAACTGAACAGTTGAGTTCTCTGTGACTGTGACTCTATATATTCAATTGATTGGTTGAAACAAAACCTTGGTCTGGATTTGTACTATCTGTACCTGAACTTGTCTGTAATGGATTACTTTTGTGAGTAGCTTCCCCAACAGTGATTAACACCATCTGTAATAAGGGGGCTTGAAATGAGGAGGGATGGGTGATGAGCCCTTAAACATGGAGTAGATGGTTCTCACAGATGATGGGCATGAGAAGAGATGTCAGATCCCCTGAAAGGACATTCAACATGCAGCATAAAAACAGCTAAACTGTATCATGAGTTAAAAGAGCTTCCCGTGTCTTCAAATTTTGTTACTATTTTAAACGGCAACTGTTGCTACAGGGAAAGGGTGTTGCACACAATGTTGCAAGCTATTATTGTCCACATCAGAAATCAAACTTCCCCCAAATAATACTAGTTTTACTGCCAAAAGAACTCAGAGGTAAAAGAACAACATTTAACATAACTTGTCAAAAGCTCTTAATCATACTAAAAGCAAGGTTGATGATAGCAAGTGACAGTTATAACTAATGAGAAAACATTGGACGAGCATCAGAAGATTACAGGAAGAATAAAGGCTTTAGTTTCCTCTGCAGGAAACGGCATGACTGGATCCGGATAATGGATGTAGATAGCTACATGAGTTTACAATATCTTAACCGTTACTATTAAATAGTACCTATGTCTATACTACATGTTTTCTATGCTGCTCCCGTTTCTAAGTTTGGCAAAACAAAACCAAAAGGCTAAGTAAAAACAGCATCACATTCCTTGGTCATTAAGTGCACACAGAGTGTTTTTGTTTCCAAAGGCAAAGCGGCCCTCACAAACCTAATGGAACTATAGCTACACTCTACTACAAGAACCTCCGTGCAAAGACTTTGTACATTTTTGTCTCACTTTATTTGACACATTGTTTAAACAAAAGTCCCATTTAGCTACATGGCTATTATTTATTTACAGCTGGCTCCAGTTGCCAGGGTGAAGTATCAGCTTCTAATTTTCACAATTAAGTTAAAAAAAAATGGCAGATCTAAAAGACAAGATGAGAGACCTCTCCCATGCAGATCCCATCTAGGAAGTAACTGGAGATGCAATGTGTCCACCAGAGAGGGCCCTGACCAACATAACACCTAAAGAACAGATGGCCTTCTCCTCTACGGCACACACACACCCTCCACTGAGGCCTCACGTGATCACAACAACCTGAAAATATGCACAGAAAAGCTACACACCTACTAGAAGTTCAATAGAGAGAATGAGGTCACCATCCAGGTCGTAAACAAAGGGAACGGCACTTTAAGTGCTCAGCATGTGTTTGCAATGTGTTTGTGTAAACAAACCCACAAACCCTCTAGCTTTCCGTATCTCTGCGGTAAAAACAACCTCACATCACACCCTGAATCCAAACCACAGAAAAGCCACCTAGATGAACTTAATGAGAAAAGAGTTTAATATATAGAGGCCAGTGAACGTGCGTTGTGTACCTATATGGGTGAGGTACAGAGGTGTGTGGCTATGCTATGTACCCCAGTCACTTTACCTAAAACCCCTAGCTTAGGTAGCCACTGAGGTTAGGGGGTTGGGCACAATGTAGCAAGAAGCCAACAAGGTATTTAATAAGACGTCAGATACGTGAACTGTTGCCCTTCTTGCACCAGTAAGACCGATTTTTCCAAAGACACATTTTTACAAAGAACCAGTGCACACACTTAAAATGAAGATGAAAAAAGCTCCACTTAAGTGATCAACTTTTATTTGCTCATAAT
>JAODKL010000107.1:19008321-19025047 GCA_026780765.1 Petrocephalus schoutedeni
TCCTTCCCATGACAGGTTAGAAGCAGGCTGTTCCTTCCCATGACAGGTTAGAAGCAGGCTGTTCCTTCCCATGACAGGTTAGAAGCAGGCTGTTCCTTCCCATGACAGGTTAGAAGCAGGCTGTTCCTTCCCATGACAGGTTAGAAGCAGGCTGTTCCTTCCCATGACAGTTTAGAAGCAGGCTGTTCCTTCCCGTCACTCTAGAAGGAGGACGTTACTTCCCATTACTCTCTAGAAGCAGGCCATTCCTTCCCATCACTGTTTAGAAGCAGGACGTTCATTCCTGTCATATTCTGGAAGCAGGACATTCCTTCCCATTTCTATCTAGAAGCAGAATGTTTCTTCATGATCTTGTTTCACTTTAGCCGAAACCTACGTCTAGATGCATCACTCTAGCTTCTTAAGGGCTGGGCCTCTTGTAATAGAGCTTCAAAGCTCGCTCTGCCAGCTACTTTCTTAGTGTTCTGCGAAGACAGTTACTGAACATCTGGTGGGAATATTCTGGATGACGGCCACTCACACAAAGGCCAGAGGGACAGAGGCAGATGCTGCTCATCTTTAATTCATGGCTCGCTGTTGGGGCCCCCTTCTTAATGGCATTCCTGGACCATAGGCCGGGGCAACTAAATCCTTTGACACAGCCTTTAAGAGAACAGCAACGCTTTACCCCCCAATGCACCAATCCATACCCAGCCACCCCTCCCCCCAGTCTCCTCATTTATCTGTGCTTCTCCTTCCACGGTCAGTCAGCATGTGGCTTTACAATGAACGTTAAATGCTCAGGAGTCTCCCAGCATCAGTGAGGTTTCTCTGTTTGAGAAGGCGTTCCCACAGTCTAACGATACAGGCTCTCTGTCATTTACTGCTAATTTACTAAAAAATGACACTGTGCAGTGATAGGTCAGGTTTGTAATTGGTCTAGTGCTGCCATGAGACAAACATTCTGTTAATAAATGTAAAATATTTTCTGCTTGTAAAAAAAGAGGAAAGTCCATATTGTCCATATTTACATGTATATAAATGCTCAACATGCATTACGGTATTCTGGATTGAGGAAACACTACTAAGTGCACAGCTACATGGGCAGATTTAAGGGTGGGGGCAGGAGTGTAAATATTGTTGCCAGCCCTTTTGCCATCCCATATTAAAATAAAAAAATATGGATTATTTTATTTTCTATGTGAAAGCATAGAAGACACAGGGTGCAGCCACCCTGATAAATATAACTGATGACCCCTCTAGTCAAAGTTTTCTCTGCACGGCTGTGGACTCATATACAACAGGCCTTCTCAGTACCATACCCGCACTTTGAAAAAAGCTCTCTGACTACATCTTTAAGGGAACTAGGACAACCTGTGTCCAATAACCTCTGGTTCTCCTGCATGTCCTGATGGCCTTGATGCCTAATTCTCCCCCCAGTTGACACAAACCTCTGTTGAAGGAGTGCCAGGTCCTCCGCCAGGTTGTCTCGCTCCACCTGGGCGCCGTCCCTCTCCTTGGCCACGAGGTCCAGCTGGAGCCGGAGCTCGCGAAGCTCTCGTTGGTACAGCTCGCAGGCCCGACCGGGCTGCTGGAGGCTTTGCTGCTTGACCAGCTCAGCCTGCAGGCCGGCGTTCTGCTGCTCCAGGTAGCGTACCTTCTCAATGAAGCCAGCGAAGCGGTCATTCAGCTCCTGGAGCTCCGCCTTCTCATTGGTTCGTGCCACCAGGATCTCCTGGTTGACTGCGTCGGCCAGCAAGAAGTCCAACTTGTCGTAGACGAGCCGGGGTGCGGGGGTGCTGGAGCGAGGCCGGTGGCCTCCCGGGCGGGAAGATACAGGAGAGGCGGAGGTCGGATAGCGCCCCCCGGATAGAGACAGGCGGGAGAGAAGGGGAGTGCCGGAGTTGCTCTCCCTGAAGGAACGTCGGTAGGAAGATGCACCGGCTGAGGAACTCATGCTTGCCTGTCTCCTTTCTCCGTTGGCGTCTCTGAAGAGGTTGAAGTGCAGAGCAGGAAACAATGGTGTCAGACAAGAGTCCGAGTAACACAGGGCTTTTATGCCCCAGTCCGATTACCCCCAGTACCTCCACCTCCCTCTGCTACTTTGCACCTCCTTCTCCATTTATCGCTCAAATTAGTCCACCCACCACCCCCCATGCCCCCTCCTCAGTTAACATTGGCCCCTCCTCCAAATCCCAGACACAGTCCCTAATCCACATCCCAGAACAAGCGTCTGTTCCTAAAACCCTCACCTGTGTCCAAAACATGTACAACATGCGTGTCCCCCATTGTATCTCCAAACCCTCCATGCATCACCTCCTTATTTTTCCATCTTTTCCTCCATTTTCATTGCAGATATGCACAGAATAGCTGTGCGCTCAGAATCTGGATCCTTATGCCACATGACCCAGGCCGGTGGAAACTTTGGTTGGCTCAGCTTGTGACTGTTGGAGACACCATGACAACGGACAACAGTCAGGGCATAACGCAGACAGCAAAATACAGAAATTTTGTTTCTGAAAAAAAAAAAAATTATTAGTTATTTAAGAGTTTAACTAATTAAACGTATTATTCTGTCATTATTGTGACATTATTACAGTGCTCGCATTGAACAAGTCAATGGGCTTGTATTCACACGATGAAAAAGAAAAGTTTCTTTTTGTAATCCGTTATTCAAGTGTGATGTAGAGCCTGCTTCCAGGATAAATGCCCTGGTGAGCTGCAGGTGTGCACTATAGCTTATATAGAAGCTGTCACTCTCACATCCTGTGGTGCCCAGGCTGTACTTCCTGATAGAAAACCGGGCAGAACATGGCAGGATGCGCTTCTCAGTCTGTACTCTTTCTCAATGGTCTTTGGTGCATGACCTTCTTCCAGCTGCAGGGTCCTTCACTGTCTCTGCCTTTGCAGTATCTGGCTATTCCATTCTTTCCTGGCTCCTCCCCTACCCCCATCTGAAGGCGGTCAAAGATTGGATGGCGTATCATGATCACGTGGTTATGAGAGCAAAAGTGAAAAGTGCTGCTGTTTGGGATCGTTAGGTTCTCCCCAGTGAGGGTACTGGAACTGGGATACAAGCACGAGTATAGAATATTCCAGAATGAAGGCCAATACAAGCTTTTCAGGCCATTCTTAAGCAGCTAGGCTGTAGCCCAGGGCTTCAACTTCAACAGGGATCCAAAACGATGTTACAGTGCCCCCCCCCCCCCATTTGGCTGTGCAGGCTTCACTGAGAAGTAAAAATCATGGATTCTGTCAATAATATTGCCCCTAGTACCAACTCAAGATTACCACCATATTTAATACTAGCAAGTGATGTCACACAACGACAGGTGGATTTGTGGAATATGGTTAACCAGCGTGAAGAAGGGAGATTGCCACGGGGGTTATTATTCATAAGTCACCATTCTGATAATCACCAGTTTAGTGCTTATTGTTGTTTTCTTTTTCCCAGTGAAAAGTCACTGCCAGCATACGCTGGGTGAGTCCACACAACCTCGGCATGCTGCCATATTTTCGGTCCTCTGCCAGCAAAAATATGACTCTTTCTCATTCACACTGATCCCATTGTGCACTGGGAGCCCTCTGCCAAAAGACTGGCTGTTGTCTTGGCAACGGTCAGTTGAACTGAGGAAAGTGGTCATTTGGGAATCCAGAGGGAAAAGGGGCCTTAAACAATGAAGTAAATCCTAATTTTGTCACTTGGAGGAAGATTTTCTTGCGGACTATGTCAATCATTTCAGTAGTTACATGCGAGCAGCCGTATGTCGTATATAACCTATCTATTGTAATAGAGGTGTAACTACTTCAGTAAATTGTTTGTTTTGGTTTATGTACACACAACAATACATGCCTGTTTTTTGTCCTGTTTTCCCGTCTTCCTGCAGTATTGTACTACGGGATTCAAGGATTCACAAGCTTCATTGTCTTTTGCCTTTATACCGTCCTTGAGATAAGCTGAAGTACATGATGCATAATGATGTAGTACAATAAACAGCAATAATAGAATCAAGAACAATAGCATACAGTATACATGTACAATAATATACGCAATACTTAGGTTTAAAGTGACAGTGATTAATAAATTAGGTTGGTGATTGGGATTATACAGCAAATTATGAGCACTATCTGTTCATGACTATCAATGTGGGCCTGAGCAAACAGATCACCTGCTGCCAAGAGAGCTGGCCAGAGATGGTCATAGTCAGTAGGAGTCCAGCATCCTGACACTTTCTGAATCCTCTCTACCAAAAACTCCAGAAAATGCTTCAGGGGTGCCTGATTAAAGGCCCGAACCCACACCCCAAGCTTTGCTCTCACTTATACTGTACATGTGTATGTCTCAGAGCAAGATAGTATATGCCAGCTAGACAACTAGGTGGGAACTGAAACCCGGTTGCAATTTAGAACCGGTTTTAATTGTTGCAATGCATCAGAATTATGCACCTCCGACTACTGTTTTTATTTTTTAATTATGTAGCTAACCAAGTCTAATTACACGTCCACAAAATTATAATCAGGGATAAAGTAATATTTAGTTATTTTACTCTGATCAGGAATTGATATGGGGAATCGATAAAGAATCGGATTGATAAGAAGAATCAATAATGGCATTGACATCAATAATTTCTTATCGATTCCCATCCCTAATGCCAACTATCCATTTTCTGTACCCATTTGTCTTATTGAGGGTCACAGGGGAACAAGGCAAGGAATAGCCAAGGATGGGGTGCCCCCCCATGTGGACTCTGGTGCTTGTACTGGTGCAGATGGCAAACAGAACTGCTTTGCATCATTTCATCTCATCACTACTCCCTAGTTGTTCTCTTTACATTACCAGGACATGTGCATGATATTGGCCTTGTTTTTTGTACATTCCAGAAACTATTTCTCATGAGTTTTGCTTGATCCCTTGTGTTTGCAGGGACCACGAGACAATGTGAATTTTTCCCAGTTTTTGTGAGAAACTCGCTTCTGTTGCTTTCATGCACTTTGAATCACTGTGTGTTCTATAGCTCAGTGATTAGCGTTTTTGCCTCAGACCTCCAGGGCTGTAGGTTCAGCTCTATTTGCTGGCTCTCTTGGTGTGAAGTTTGCACTGTCTAAAACTAATGTTTGCAATCAGTTGCATTTTTCTGGTTGTGATAAAGACATTGTGAAGTCTTTTGGTAATACATTTACATTTACAGCATTTGGCAGATACCCTTAGCCAGAGGGACATACATAAGTGCTCTAAGACTCCATTAATGCATATGTTCTGATACCGGTTCAATAAAACCCAGGCTATGAATGTAATCTGTCTAATACTTTATTTATACTAATATCTTTTTATAAAGAAAATGGAGTATAATTCCAGATGTGCTAATCCAGATATTTCTGAAAGAGGTAGGTTTTATTCATCTTCTGAAGACACCCAGTGACTCAGTTCTTCAGACATCTTGAGGGAGTTCATTCCAGCTACTAGGTGCCAGAACAGAGAAGAGCCTAGATGCATGTCTTCCTTGTGGTCAGAGAGATGGTGGGACCAGTCGAGCAGTGCCGGAGGATTGGCGAGATCGTGGTGTAGTGTGGGGTGTGATGAGATCTTTTAGGTAGAATGGTATTAGATCTTGCAAGTGATTTATTGGAAAACAAGTGTGTGTTTGCTTGCTAACTGGTAGTATGGCCGATTGGTCTACGCCTCTAAGGTGCTCTAAGGCCTCAGTCTCTTTGAACACCTGTTCCTGCCAATAAAGCACCTTCACTGCATTTTCTGTCTGACAATACAGCTCAGTCTCATCTAATAACCATACACACATGGGTCAACAGTTAAGATGCGAAACCTTGGAAACTTTGGAAACCGACCACCAATGACAGCATTAACTGGCCAACTGAATGAAGGCATTTGAAGCATGGAAGACACTGACTGGATTTCTGTGTAGACCTTCCACAAAGCCCCTGGAATAGGGATATACACTTAGGAATTTGATAGTAAATTACTGCTTTATGCTTGCCAAGGGAGGCCCTGCTTGAATTTTCCATCTGGCATGCTGGATATCACGTTAAGTCTTTTTGTAAAATCGGCTGGCTTGTCAGGATGAAAAAGTATGGTAAACAGCCAATTAAAAAGACATAAAACTCTACGTGACAGTCTGTACATTGAAATACATCAGAATTTTTTTCAGTTAACTCAGCTAAATGGCGAAGCACATTTAAGCCATAGCTCCTTACTGACTGCGGATTGAGGAAACTATACGCTTCTGTGAATCCAGACCTCTGTGCCAGGAAGCTGACCTCGCAAAATATTCACTTTTGTGACAGCTTTTTAAGAACCTGTAGATTCTTTTGTATAGAGAGAGATACAGGCTACTCATCCACATCCTCATTCAGCTAAACTGCCAGGCACTCCTGCCAATTCTCCAATGAGAAACATTTCTTGCAAACAAACAAACAAACAAATTTCTTGCAAACAAAAAATAAAACCTGAGCATTTCTACTGTAACACACAGTAACAGTGGGAGTAGCAGAGAAGCTCCGAGGGTAAAATAATTATTAGTTCATTTATTGATCATTGTGTCTTTGGATTGTCTAGAATCAATGGCAGCAATGTTGTAGAAAGTCCATACTAGCCTATAACTGAAAGAACATTCTTGGTCTGCTAAGCACAGGCTACATCAAAATGAGCCTTGGGTCTAAATGAACTCATGCCAGCGTAAACCTGATGATGCCAAGATACTTACAATATAATGTTATATATTCTGGGGTAAAAAAGGTAAACCTCAACAAGGCAACTAATTGGGAAGCCAACACAAAGAATGCACTTTTAATGTTTCTGTGAATTACATCTGGGAACCCTTGAGCTCTCAAGGAAAGAAAAGCTGTCAAAAGGTTAAGTGTCATTAAAAGTAAGTGAACGGGAAATGAATACTTCTTTTTATACCCTGTGTCTTTTCCTTTAACTATTTTATTGGGCTGCGGAGGTCACATGACATCCCACAAAGTTACAGCAGAAGTACATTCATGGGCTACTAAAAGAATTGGCACCCCTTAAATGTGAGTATAGTACAGTTTTAATTGCCAAAGCTCAGAATAATGATCTTAAAGTGAAAGATAACTCTTTTTTTGTAGCAAAGCATTTCTCAATGTAAGTAAAAGCTTACAGTGAGGTAACAAACAGAATGATGATATGGGGTATGATGTCATCATTAGCCAATAGAAATCTGTCCCATCAAAGCAGGCCCCTGAACGCTTTCAGACCAGTTCAGACTGGTGCTGGGGATCAGCCAATAGAGTGTGATTGCATCTCAGCTTTTGGCTCTCTGCTGATTTGTGATGCCAGTTTTGTTTCATGCCTTAAGATATTGTATAATAATGGAATGAAATCCTAACAGGTTGGACTCCAATGCATCAGACAAAACATACGTGTTTCAGAAACACACTCCAGAATGTGCTGTATTACATTGTGTTGGTTTTTGGTTCATTACCAAAGAGCTTTAAGGCACAAACATATTTGTCAGAATAGTTACAGGCCTTAACGGGAAGAGAACAGGATTTTATAGCATAACCAGAATAACAGAACCACCCACAGGATACACAAACTAGAGTGTGCCAAGCTGACTGCATACACACACACACACACACACGGGTACATCTTAGTGAGGACCGGCCATTCATTTCTATGGGAAAGACCCTAATCCCAGTCACAACACCCTTCACCCTTACCCAGCTCTAACCTTAACCATAAGTAACTAAAAAAATACAAGACGTTTTGAATTTTTACTTTTTTGATTGCATTCACTGATTTTAATAAAATGAAGTCTGAAGTAGTAGGGACTAAAGGAAATGCTATGTTATGTCCTTCAAAACCCAGGGCAAGGCCATGCTTGTGCTTCACTGCCTCGGTGGTCTGGTGTTCAAAGCTGCTTTAAGCTTGTCTATCTCCCAGCAGTCAGATATCAGTGATACGTCACTATCTTAAATATTCTTATGTGAAAAATTTATGAATGTATCCACTGCTCCATTTAGAAACAAGTCTCATAAATCTCATATCTCTTATGAGATATTTATAAGTCTCAAAAGCAATGCACTTTTGTACACTTTCGGGCTGGGGATGGTCATCTGTACTGCAGCTTGTGTTCATAATACATCTGGCTTCCGATGCGGATGGTTACGGTCTATGCATACATACAGCAGTGATATTCCACCAGACCCGGAGAGGGCAGATGTACTGCAACAAACACAATGCAGATATTGCAACACACTTTTCTGAACAGTTGCAAAGTTATTAGTCAAGGCTTGGGCAGTAGTACAGTAATTAGGCAAACCACAGTATTTTGGAATCCTTACAATGCAAACCCCACCCCCCACCCTTTTGGTGAATTTAATGACAAATGTTTCAAAATGTCACAATAGTGCTGCATTTTAAAATCCTGTCTAACTTTGTTTAATGTTTGGACAGTATGAAAACTTAGGTACAGGCTCTGGACCCCCCGCGACCCTGAACAGGATGAACGGCTTCAGAAAATGGATGTATGGATATACAGGTACCCTGACCCTCCTCCTACAGCTGCTCACCATAACTACTACTACAGAAAATGGATGTATGGATATACAGGTACCCTGACCCTCCTCCTACAGCTGCTCACCATAACTACTACTACAACAAATAATAATAATTATAATTGATACTCTATCGATCCCCGTGGGGAAATTCTCTTCCCCAACCTCGTTCTCCATGAGAGCAAGCCTGGCCATGATGGGCAGCCAGCTCATCCAGTGCCCAGGGAGCTGGGGGTTAAGGGCCTTGCTCATAGCACCACAGATGTGCCAAGGCTGGGCTTGAGCCAGCGACCTTCCGATCACAGGCACAGAGGCTGAGCCACACTCTGACCCCAGAAAAAATGGAAAAAATCCCCAGATGTTGTTCTTGCCTTGCTTCAAATATCAGGGATGATTCCTTGCACCCCAAGTTCGTTCTTGGAATACATGTTAGCTAGATTGGTCTTGCCAACATGACAAGCATGATCTTTGAGTTCTTGGTATTGAGAAACACCCTACACATGCACTGACCACTGTCATCCACAGCCAACCCCTGATGAGGAAATTTACATCACATCCCCTCGTCTGCAACTGAACACGTACATGGAAAAGTGAAGAATGAATTGGCCATTAATTTGGAAGGATTGAGTAAAGTGGCTCAGTGTATCACTTTTGTATCAATTTTTACTGTGAGAGTCCTGGAGGTTTTTGATGGGAGAAAGTTAGGGAGGAATTAGGAAGTTTCTCCCTTCCCTCTTGTCTTCTGCCGATATATATGCCCCAGAGTCTTGTGGATAGTAACTTGCACTGGACAGAAACCGATAAAATCCCAGGAGTCCAGAAGCTTGGAGGCCTATAGAAACCCAGATAACCTGGATGGAAACTTCTGACTTCACAGATATAAGTGCAGTCAGAGCAGCAAATCAGAAAAGAGTAGAGTCACACTCAACGAGGCAGCTGAAGTGCTTCAGGTGTTAGGAATCAGTTACCGTGTTTACCCACAATCCCCTGTAGGGATGGCCATGGCATGAGACGTCAGCCACTCTTATCACATATAAGCAGCCATTCCCTTGACAAAGCTAAAAAAATACACAACCTAAATCTAATAATCACACCAAAGCAATATTTTGCTAATTCTGCTCAATGTAGCAGTTCTTATGCAAAATATTATTTTTCCTGTAACGATAAAGGCAATAAATTGGAGAGCTGTACGACCAGCACATCATGTTGCTGGCTTCCTCCTCATTTTATATTCGGTCAGCTATACCTCTGGGCAGTGTTATATCATTTGATGAGGCTCCCTGTGAACTTCCTGTAAACTCCTCACCTGATCTGGACGTCTCTCGGACTAGCTTGCTCTGATTTGCACAACTGGAGCTTTTCCACGAGGCGATTTACTTGGTAGGATCATTGTCAGCTCGCTCTTATTCCAATTGATGAATTAAGGCCCAATTGCTGCTATCTTTGCCTGTAATTTGTAATTTGTTTTGATCGGTTTGATTATCTGCTAACTACAGCTAACACAGATCCTAACCCAGGAATTAATTGAATTTCTAGCTCTGTGAATATCTTTCAACCTGTGTTCCATGATGCTGCTCATCTCTGAGGTTTTTCTGTGATTCCACCAGCAATGCCTTCTTTCCAGAATGGGAAATTTGCATTAATCTAGTGTCTCATCTTTGCTGGGATAGCTTTTTTGTTTCAGTCTATTTCCTCTGCTTTATTAAGTCACCTATACCCCTCACATCTCTAACTGATTGCTTGTAATTGTTTGCCTTGGAAATGGTACAATCACTATAAATTAGGCTCATTCTGATTGGTTGAAACCTCTGCCTATCAGATATTATGAAAAATTCTTCCATCATTTGCTTCCCCTCCATGAAACGGGCAAGTTCTTCAATATAAGGTTCCTAACTAGGATTATTAAGGAAAAAGTCATTTGAAATCTCTACACAGAAAGAAATGTATGTCAGTTTCCAGTGCACCCCCACAGTGTGTAAGCAGCCAATTAAGCTTATAACTTTGGTAAAGTCTCTTTTCAGGGCTACGGTTACATTGTGAGAATCAGTGACGTTCCCAGAGCCAGTATCCATCTCCTGGTGAGATACTCTTACTTACTCTTATTTATCACAGGCTTGGACTGTGTATCCAAAAAGCCTATTGATTCCTCTGAGATCACTTTTGCCAACAAATACTGGCATGTTGGCTTAATGAATATAAATTCTGTTGGCTTTGAAGTCTATTTTCATTACATGGTAAGAAGAAGAGCCTCCCAAGTTATTGATGAGTACACTTTGAAGCATATTTCCAATCAGGTTTTCAAATGAAAGATGCTACTGCAGCTTCTTGCTAACTAGAAAGGACACAGAAGCTTCAGCTGTACTTACATAGGCTCAGGCTGACAGGTATCCCTCTCCAAACCACATATGTGACACACTGGTTATATTCACTGAAACATCAACCCACTCCCTAGGTCAGCGTTCAATAGAAAGATAAAATTTCTTGATATTCATGTCATATGGCTAAGATCTAAAATTTAATTCAATTTAACTTTCCTTTTCATAAGGTGTCAAGCAATTTGTGGTTAAAAATGTTTTTTACATCTTCAACTGATTTAGCAATTATTTTATTATATTCACTTCTGATGCTGAGAACTACGGCCCTCATTAAAGTATAATAACTCAAGTGATTACGTTAACTATTTAATCAAATTAATAATGTTAAATATTATGAACGGAGACATTTAAGAAACGGAGACACCCTACTCATTAGACTGCAAATGAAGGGCGGCCGTAGCATTGTAATACCCTTTTCTAACAGAAGGTGTCACTCCGGTACGCAGTCCCCATACTACGGGCATTTAAAGCCTTGGAAGACATATTACAATTCTTATTTTACAGAAGAATTACCCCAGTATTAAAAATAACACAGATTACGTACAAAGCATGTGCCTTTGGCACTCTTAACAGTCTGAATGCTGAACTTGTAAATTCAAACGCACAACTTCATAGCAGTGAGGTGAAGTGCATTTTTGCATATAAAATGTATTCAAGAGCACTGTACGGTTAATCTCATACTGCCTGAAAGTTGCATAATGTAAGATTTAAAAAGTGAGAATCTATTTTTATTCCTTAAGCAATGAATAAATGATTTTTCAGGTGAGCTGTTGTTGTTTGTATAGACACTAGGGAATTGTGCGGTATTAAGAATGAGGAACAGGCAACATTACTGAGGACAGACACTGGTGCAGTGCGGAAAGAATTGAGCCGATGATCAAAAGAAGCCCTGCGCACTGCCTGCTGCTGTACTCTTGAAAAGGGACCTGACGGGATTAAAACACAGATGGCATCTAGTGCTCCGTAGCTTTGATAAAAGTATTTCACTAGTAAATTATATCAAAGCAGTTATAAATACAATATCAACCATGTGGTCTTTGCATGTACTTAATTTTTATTTCTTTATTTTTTCTAAGCACTGTGCAGAAAAATCGTGGCTAAGTGACTTGCTATAATTTCCGGTGAGTTAGCCATCATAACACATATGCAACAAAGGCAGGCCTGAGTGTTTGCGTGAGGTTTTGCAGTATAAAAAATGGGGGGACTTTATATATCTTTATATATCTCCAAGAGTTCATTCTTGGGACAATTTTCCACATACTTTATTCAATTATTTTGTTCATTTAACACAAATTAATTTTCAGAAGGCATTAAGTAATTAGAAAAGTTTAAAAACATAGGACACATCTGAGGTAACTGTGAAACGGGTGAACAGCTGAATAGTCTCAAGCTAATTTCTCCAAGAAATTAGAGCAACGATATCAAAATAATCACTTAGAAAAACCAGTTACATAATTTCAATGGGGTGGCATGTGACAATGGTCCAGCTGCTGCTAAAGCCAGTAAACTCTATTCAGCCAGCTTTTCTGCTTTTAAAGTCTGGCTAAAGGAGCTAAGCTACAGTAATAGCCGAGGTGGAAATGGTACAAAGATTTTGATGAGTCAGTGAGATTTTATTGAATTATGCTATCCCATTTAATATGGGGTTAACTTACGTTCCATTTCACAAATTAATATGAGAAAAACTGAGGATGCAGCTATGAGTTAAAGATCTGCAGCAGGAAACAAAAGCAGTGAACATGGTCACTGGAAGCTGGGTGACAGGGGAGGGACACGTGGCGTTTAAAGATGACTTACAAGTCCAGTGACCTCCTGTCGGCAGCAAAATAAATAACACTGCTGATGCAATAATAACCTGTAATGCCTTGATTTAGTTTGACACGTTCATCTTATTTAGTATAAGCCCAGTCTGTTTTTGCCAGAAAAAATCCTGTGCGTAATAGTTTGACTTGGCAAGAACAAAGTATTGCAGAGGAAAGTTGAAGGAAATTTGCTTGGGATTGTAGAAGAACATCTTACTGTATATAGCAATTCTACTGCTAGGGACCCCTGCTATATGGGATGTCCCCCTGCCTTATGTTCTCTGTCTGAGATGGGCTGCAGTCCCCCCAGCATGTGACCTTGACCAGGATAAACAAATGGGTGGATGGATGGATGGATAAAATAAATATGTGTGGGGGGCATAGTTAATATTAGTTAAACTGAATGTAAAATTCCTGCAAAAGAGGGTTCTGAAAATACAAATTTATTTCACTTTCAGGGATGATGCATATGCTCTGGAAGAATACAGGATATAAAGTTTGGAATTTAAGTATCGTCAACTGAGGTGCTGTTTATATTAAAGGACAATTACCAGTCAAGTTCCATTATTCGGGCAATTTAATCTGACAACTGACAATTCTAACATCTTGGTTGATTGATATTTTAAAAACATTAATTTGTTAAAAGGCTAAAATATGCTTCGCTTTGGTTTAAGACAAGGACAAGTCAAATGCAAATTATTTCAGTTTTACAATTTATATAATAGATGGTTTACTTTTGTAATGCATAATGAGGTGAATTGATTTATTTGTTAGACATGCTGCAATTCCTTAACGTTAAGGTGGATTAATGACACACTGAAATATGTTCTTTTGTTCCATCAGTGCAGTAAGAGTCTGGAAGAGGAAATGGTTTTATTCCCAGGCACTTTGTCATGGTGACAGATGTATTTCCGTCAATCATAGTTTTGTGTTTATTAGTGAATGTTATCATTAGAGTGAATATTTTTGGGTGGCTGGAAAATTCAGAACGCTTTTATATTGACTGCATCAGAGGCTGCTAAGATGGTCTGGAACATAAACTGGAGAAGGCCAATACAAACTATGGTGCAAGCACATTAATGTTTAAATGTCTACAGGTGCTTAAATAGCTTATGAATCTGTTATAGAAATAATATATATATAAGTAAATTGAGTTTATCAAACATACAAATCTATGAATGCAGTGATCAATGCAAATGCTGAGTGAATTTGTTTTTGTTTACAAATAATTATTTTCTTTCATAAATGCATAGCTAGATCCCCTCTCAGAAATCTCCTTGAGATTCTAATGAAATCATTATTACCTCTATAGAGTTTACTAGGTGTTCTGTTTTCACTAAATTTAATCATTTTAATTATTTGGACCATTTTAATCATGAGACCTTATAGTACACAGTCACGGGGGACAGAGCCTAACTACTATTCAAGAGACAATAAAATTAAATCATGAAGTATGACCTATGGCTTTTGATATTCGATTGTTCAACAGACAGCTAAATGTAATTACATGATGGACCGACAGGGGGAGTCAAAGGGACATGGATTCTATTGTGGGAACCCACCTCCTTCCACCCCCCTGACTTGGCAAATTCCATCAATCATGGGGACCCCCATGCTCAACATATTTTTATCAATTTTGAAAGTGGGAACAATATTGGGAGGCCCAGATGTTCAAGCGAAATGCTACACCCCCAAACAGTGAATTCCCTGCTTCCTGAAACAGGCTCCAGGCACAGCATGATCCTATACGGAATAAGTGGCTCAAATTTGGATGAAAAATCTAGAAGAATTCCTGATTATACATAAATTAAGGATGGGAATGCGTCACTTTTTGGCGAGTCCAAGTCTAAAGTCAAAAAATTACAAGTCAAAGTCAAGTCCCAAGTCATGTGCCCAAGTCCAAGCCAAATCTGAGTCTTTCCATCATTTTTTGTTGTCGGCTCAACCTTGTCTGAGTTGAGTTGTGAGTCATGTAACTGGAGAATCTGATGGAGAGAATGTCAAGAGTGTGCAAGGCTGTCATCAATGCAAAAGGTGGCTACTTTAAAGAATCTAAAATATAAAACATATTCTGATTTGTTTAACACTTGTTTGCTGCATAATTCCACAAGTGTTTCTTCATTATTTGAAGTCTTCAATATTAATCTATTATGTAGAAAACAATAAAAATACAGAAAGACCATTGAATGACAAGGTCCTAATTTTTGACTGGTAGTGGATGTCATTTTTTTAACCTTTAGTGATTAAAACTTGCTGCAGCAAAAAACAGCCACAGTACTTCATAGGTAAAGACCTTCATAAGCAGAGTGTTTACGTCCGTGTATATGTGGTGTATGTTGAGTGATATGTGGAGTGATGCATCTTTCCAACAAACCATCTCAGGAGACATTGGATTTAGCCAAATGAAAACACAGACAATAGAGAATTAATAAACACTGAAATTATAAAATTAATCTTATCTTTATAAAATTAATCTTATCTGAAAGGGGAACTTTAACCTCAAGTATTCTTGAGTCATGGGGACCAAGTTGGGTCCAAGTCTTGAGTCATTTGCCCTCAGATCCAAGTTGAGTCTAAATCTTTCCATCAGTTTTGCAAAGTCGGGTCACAAGTCATCAAATTCAGTCCGAGTTGATTTGTGAGTCAGTGACTCGAGTTCCTACGTACCTCTGACATAAATGCACTGGGGCAGATACAGTCGGAACAGATATATATATTTATGCACATGTATATCTCAGGGAAGGGCTTTAATGATAATAATCTGCAAGGCTCAATATGTCGTGAAGAGTGTGCTTGAGTGTACAAATGTACTTACTGTATGTTGTGGCTAAGGTTGCAACAACAAATCGATAAAATTGATAAAAATCGATAACTAAAAGTGTTGTCAACGAATTTAATTATTAATTCGTTGTGTCGTGGTATTAGTGTGTCACTCACTATGTCGCGGAGAAGTTAACTTCACCTGCAAACGGAGCTGAACGGAGCGCGGCCAAAGGCACTGTTGAGTAAGAGCGGCATTTTCCAAATTAAATTAAACTAAATAATGAAACATGACAGAGACGGAGAAAACGGTTCGACCAAAGTCGTCAAAAGTGTGGGAGCACTTCACATTACAAAAATGTGAGTGTGTGTTTTAATTTTATTTCACTTTAATGTTGTTTTTGTATAGCACTTAGTTTAAGATGTGTTTAAATGTGCCGCATAAATAAACTTTACTTTGACATAAGGTCAGAGTGAATACACTGCGCTCAGGGTTGTACACACACGCGTAGCCACGCACACGATCGCACATACACGCACACGCTCCCATACCCAAGGCTGCACACTTGCCTGCCCAGAACTAGGGGAAGACGGGTTGCCCAGAACTGCCACTGAACAATACAGATAGTGTAAAACAATACAAAACAGGGCAAAACTGAACAATATGTATCCAGTGGCTGCTAAAGTGCAGTAATATATCTATAAAGTGCATGCGCTGGGGTTATCACTGTTATGCGGAATGCGGCTGTAGGATATCCAATTGGCTTGAGAAAAGAAGCTGTTCTTGAATCTGGTGGTTGAAGTTCTGATTCTAGGGGTGTGCGGTATACGCGGTATAAACGGTATGCGGTATAAATTTGGCCAACGGGTGAGATTTTGATTATACCGACCTACTACGGTAGTGGTTGTGGATGATCAGAGCATGTGAGCGGAGCGGTGAGAATTTCCGCTCCACGCCCGCGAGGCTGTCGGCTCTGCCTGCTCCTCCGCTCCATACCGCTCTGCGCTCCATTAAAATTCACCCCGCTCCAGCCAAATCGCTCCACGCTCGTTCCAGTTGGGGCATGCGTCAGACTCGCGGTGTGAGCGGTATCGGAGTAAAACACTGCTCCACGCTTTCAACTTCATCCTTAAGGCTGCAGCCATAAAATACGTTTACAGATGTTTTTCTTAAAAGTGTCCATCCATCCGTTTGCCAACCCGCTTATCCGTTCAGGGTCGCGGGGGGTCCGGAGCCTATCCCGGAAGCTACGGGCACGAGGCAGGGAACAA
>JAODKL010000107.1:19035973-19050883 GCA_026780765.1 Petrocephalus schoutedeni
ACATGCACACCTACGGGCAATTTAGGAACGCCAATTAACCTCAGCATGTCTTTGGACTGTGGGGGGAAACCGGAGTCTCTCTGATTCATATACAGAAAAAATAATCAGTAATAAAATTTTTCTTTGGTGAAAATCCATCAACACTTATAGCTGTGTATGGGAAGAAATGTAACATATTAAGGTGTGAAAGCAGCACTTAGTGCGAAAATCCTGTTTGAAAGGTGCCATGAACAACAAAACCACTATGAAACACACATACACACACACACACACACACACAGTTTCATAGTTGTTTCTGTCACATTTTGTTTGAGACTTGCCCCTTAGATCTTAATAGATCCTACGCATAAATAGAAAAAATTTGGAGAGCTCGTTTAAAGAAAGAAAAATGCCTATGTTCTATCTTGTACGACATCTTTTGAAAACTTTAAATGACTCGTTCATCATCTCTGCTTTGATAAACACCGTATCTTTCAGACCACTGTCTCCCATTCAGATTGACTCTCTAAAACACAATTGAAAAACAAAGAGTTTCTTTCACATTTGTGTCATGAGACCCCTCTGATAAATATATTTAATGGACCTAAAATAACATAATCTATCACTAGTTGAAATCCTTCCCAATATTCCATAGGTCCACTAGACTTAAAGCCAGTCCAAAATAAGTTTGATCTTAGTAGTGACTCTACAGTTCACTAATCGAAATGTTATGATACTATTTCCATACCTCTTATATGTCTGCTTGTCTTGGATGTGAGGGTCCAGGCAGGGAATAATCCAGAATTGGGTACCAACCCATCACATGGCACATACACCATTCACGCCTAGTCACACAATTTTGGTAACTCCTTAGTGTCTTTTGGACTGAGGGAGGAAACCAGATAAAAACTCAAAACATCACAAGAAGAACATGCCAACTGCACACACATGGAGCCGGGGCAGAAACTTGAACTCTGGTCCCAAAAGGGTGAAGCAACAGTGCACACCATCCTGATCAAATTACATCTCCTCCATGACATCCCAACAATCTGGAGTTTGTTCTTTCTCGTATAGGGAGAGGTCTTGTGGATGGATGCCCGGGTCTTTGCATTGCTCCTCACCAGCAGAACTCCAGTGACCTGTGGCTATGCCGTGAAATAGGTTTGGCGGCAGCATGAAGTGCTCAGCTGAAAGAGACGGTCAGGGAGTTGATGGACTGCATAATTACATCAGAAATGCTTTCTGTAGAGGTGCAGCTCAAACAGAGCAGCGGTGAGTGGCGTCTTTTTATATTACGCATTGCAAAAACACCAAGGCCTGTTTTGCTGATAAAAACTGCTTGGCAATATCCATGTGAGTGAAAATATATAAATAAGATGTTTTAAAATATTTTTAAAAGCCTCTCTACCTTTTACTTTTGCATACATTTTCACAGACGTCAACATCTGTGATTTTAAGTAAGCAACCAGAATCGATACTGCATCGGTTTGTGGTTTAACTCTGTTACACGATTATTGATTAAGCCTGATTATTTACACAGTTATTGAATAAAAACCCAGGTTTGTGGTTCAGTGGGCAAAGCCTTTGTGCCTGTGAATGGAAGAGTGGTTGTTTGAGTTGTGGCCTCCGCAGAACAGTCACATGACAGTGGGCCTTTGAGCAAGGCCCTTAACCCCCAGCTCCAGGAGGCATTGCATGATGGCTGACCCTGTGCTGTGACCCCCACAATTGCTCACACCTGTCTGTGTGTCTCAGATGGCATAGACAAAAAAGTATCTCCATTCTATTCTCATTATGAAATAAAGCAATTCGAATTTGAGTCCCCCCTGTTGGTCAAAGAAGGTATTACTCCAATTTGTAGGACCCAGAATTATTGGGGTGAATCCAATTCTTTGCATCGAAGCTTAAATTTCTGCCTGCGTTTACAAAGTACAGACACTGCAGTACACTTCTTTGGACAGGAATAATAATTTACTTTTCAAGTATAGGCAATGAGTTATTGCACACTTGTACACATTACCTATCACTGGCGTTATCTGAGTCAGTCTTGAAAATCATTAAATTTTTATTCATACCACAGCTACCAGGAGAAATGGCAGGGCGACAAGCAGGCAGTTAATCCTCATGATGTGGTCTGGGGTGGGTGGGGGGGGGGGCGGGGTGACAATTTTTAGAGTAAAGGCTCAGATGTGGGCAGCCGCAGGTCTGTGCAATCACCCCCTGCCCTCAGAACAAAGTGACACGACAGCATAAGCTGCATCTGAGCCATAACGGTAAAAGATGGTCAGGTCTGAATTGTTTTTTGCAGTTCTCTCTCTCTCTCTGATAACTCCTACCATCCTGCTCTGATTTCCATGTGCCTTGTCTCCCTGCTTATTATCCTTACTCTTGTCACAGTGCTTATTCCCACCATCAATCATTTTACATGATTTCATATCTGTACTGATGATGACATAACCTGGAACAGCTTTGAGTAAACAGGAATGGACCTTAATTAGCTGACCACATTTGGCGGGATTCGGAGCTTAAAACCTATGCACATATATAAGGATATAGTACAGTGGGCACACAAAATTATCATGTTTTTATCCTTTCTGACATTATGATCCAGTGGGAATCCCTTGCCTACCAGTAGGGGGCGATCTGCACCACAAAGGCAAACCGCAACTGTGGTTTTCTCACACTCGACCAAAGGTAGGCTGGTGGCGGTTAATCACCCGAAAGTCTTCATTGGTGCAGCTTAAAGCCTGGGTTAGGGAGCAGGTTAGAGACAGAAAGAAAGGGGTAAGGCCCCAAAAACCAGACAGCCCGGGGCATGAATGCCCTCTGGAGAGGATTTCTGCCTCCTGATCAGCCCATGGCAGGAACCATGCCTGCCTGTTTGGGGGAAGAGGAGCTTCCACCACCCCCGCATCAGCACACCCTCAGCTCCATGGCTCCTTGCCCACCACACATTCTTGGATTTTATAATTGTGTACCTGTTAGGAAAAAAGGGAGAGGGCCACACAGGCAAGGGGGGTATTCCATACAGCACAGGGCACAAGGCTGGAGTACACCCTGGATGGGATGCCAGTCTCATCTAATCACTAGGTACATACACAGACACACACACAATCATACTCTAAGGGCAGTCTATTGCTAAACTAGGTCTTTTTGGAAAAAATGGTTTTCTGTGTTACTGATATGGTTAAAGAGGGCAAGCTATTGTACCCATGTGTCCCAGCATAAGAGCCAATTCACTTACCAGGCTGCTGATAGGATTATGGGCCACTATTTTACAGCATTTTCTTTAGATAGGTCAGATAAAATTTGCACATAACAGAATAAAGTCACTGATGGAAAAGTTAAAGTTAAAGCATGTAACCCATTTGGTTTGTTTTAGGGATAATCAGAAAAGATTCATTCAGTTTTTGTGACAAAAGAGACCATAGACTTCAACATAGAGATTATTGAAGAAGTGGTATAATCATGTAAAAACTGTGTTTGTCAAAGGATCAAGCTTTCGTAACATTTCTCAGTTATTAGATATTTGCCTTTATAAATGATAAGTGACAGAACAGCTGTTTTGCTGAATTTTTGCTGTTGGACGTAAGAGCAATTAAGCTTAAGGAGATTTTGACAATCTTCCACATTAAGGTGGTGAACTGATTGCTTTAGTATTATTACAAGCAGAATGTGAATATATATGTATGGCTGCTACGTTGGTGTTTTGCCCCTTTCAAATATAGCCACCTAATCATCCCCTATATTTAATTAATAAATCCTCTCCTGCCCACCTTGGCTACTGTGTGGTGAGCGTACTGGGGCAGAATGGCTGCTGTTGCATCATGCAAGTGGCTTTCCATTGGTTCTTAAAATGCTATATGTAGCATTCATTTGTCAGTGTTATCATATGCTGCAGTCCATATACATTTATTATCAAAAATGAAAGGGAAAAAGGACTTCATCAAATATTTCCGTAATGCTTGCTTAATGCTTGTTAATTCTAGGGGATAGTGTGCAAAGGGGAAAACAAGTACTCAAAGATTCAATAAAATATTCCCTGAGATTCAATTAATTACCCTGGAAAGTTCGCTAATCTCCTTTGTACTGGAATTGAATGTTTGACAAAAGGCTCAGTGGTTGATCTTGACTTTGGTGGGTTGAGGGTAACTTAGTTTGTTAGTTGCTTCTTGGAAGCAAAGCATTACCTGGCATTTCTGATTGAAAGCTGTGTTCCTGGTCCTGGATCAGCGCGAGAGCCACGTGACAGAATAATGCATTACTGAGAATTAATAAACATAAAATAAAAAAGGAAAAAAATACAGCTGCTTCAGTGTAATATAATAGGCATCTTGAAATCAAGATGAAATGATTCACCTCTTAACGCTGGACAGCCATTGTCCTCTTCTATTCATTCTTTGATTATGCCTGTTTGAATCCTAATGACAAGGAGGACGGACTCTTTGGAGAGGAATAAATTACTCAAGCGATAATAACTCGCCGAGATAGGCAAAAGGAACATGCGGTCCAAACAGCCCCACTGTTTGGGGGGTTTGCTATGTCCACGTGAATGAGTTCCTCATGCAGTAATCATTCTCTGTAACCATACAAAGTGAAGGCCATCAGATTAGCATTGTGAGTTCACTCGTTTTTCAGGGACACCCAGTAAGTTTCTTAGCAAGTCTGAGTTCCAGTAAAGTTTCAGTGAAGTTTTTAGTGAACTTGACATCTCACCGCATTTCCAGAGCTTGCCAAGAAGGCTTTAATTTAAAATGGTTCAGTATTCTGAAAGTTTCAGTTACTTGTTAAATGGTTGCACTCAAATGAAAGCAGCGAGCAGGCAGCCACTGTTCGTTGCTGGTTATTTGTTTGTTATGTAAGGGTCTCTCCACAGACCATTAAAAGCTCTCAGGACGCAAAAAGACCAGATGTCTATGTGGAGTTTTTTTTCCCATCGAAGCTGCTAAACGTGATTAATGCTTTAAATGTTTTCAGGGGAGTCAAGTGACTGGAGACTCAGACATTCGCTCTGCTCTTTTCATGGACTGCATATCACTCGGTGTTTGACAGACGCACAGGACTCTGGCTTTCAGTTCAGACCTTAGTATGTACAGTGCCTTGCTGGTGGCCTTAACTAGCTCCTCTCCAGCTACAACAGCTCTGAATAATTGGTTCTTGGTGCTTATACCCAGCATTGATAAGTGGCAGTGCGGAGGCTGCAGCTGATTGGTGGTCTTCTCCATCTTCTAGCAGAGATGCAGGACTTACCACCGGCACACATTCTCCTAACAGAACAGAAGCATGCGTGTTCAATCAAGACGAGCATAGCGGCTCGTCTTATGTTGTGAAAAGGTATTATTGGTCACAAATAAAAGTGTACCTCCTTTTATTATCTACAGTAAAGCGTCTGATTTATTGCATGTCGTGAAGAGCCATAAGTAGGTTTTTTTCCATTTTTGTTTTTGGATGTCTTGACAACAAGCTTCGTTCCATGCAATCTGTCTTTTTTCATTGCTGATTTTTTCACCAGATGTTTAGTTAGAGATGGAAGATTTAACTTCAGGTTGGTTCATAAAGTTTCCATGCAGCTTTGCTCCTAGTACGTCAAACCACACCAACAGAGGAAAGCCCACACTGGTTGATCGGCAGAATATTATACACAGAACCAATATCTTATGTAACATTAGGAAGAAGGGTAAGGGTTAATGTGTTAGATCCAAGATTACAATACAAAGCATTTACACTTAGTAACTATCATATCAAAATATCCCAGTGGCAAACCATCTGGATTTGTGTTATTCTGAAAATTGTATATTATGGTAACATTTTAATGATTCCTTTTAGCTGCTAAGATGAAGAATAGAAGAAGATTACTGTGATTACAAATAATTACAGGTTACAGTGTTAAGTTTGATTCCCCTGTGATGTGTGGAGGTTTGTATTGCTGTATTGCAGCAGATCCTTCTTACCCATGTTAAATATAACCCTCCTGGTGCTAGTTAAGGCCCTGGAACAGAACTACAAACAATCCTCGAGCGCTCGAGCTGGTCTTCAGAGCTGGCCCACCGCTTTAAATCTACCACGTCATTGAAATGTGCCGACAAGTGGCTCTAATCTGAATGCCGATGTGAACAGCTCTCGAGGGGCGCCGTTTGTCACCCTTGTGCACATTTGTATGTGTCAGAGGAACAGATAAGACAAACTGTTTAGCCATTCAAATACCTCTCTAGCTGATTTTGAGGGTGTTATGCAATGATAATATTACTTAAGAGGAGTTACATTACTCTAGAGTTCTCTGATAATGGCTCAGCCAATCATCAGCAACCAGACTCACCATACCCAGTCACATTGGTGCCTTAAATGTACAAAGATAAAGCTGCTTGAAGGGCATCTCTCAATACTACATCTAATTCAGCTCAACATATGCCATTTAAATACCCTAATAATAAAACCTCAATACTTAACCTGGATTTTTGTATTACCATATATGTAAAAGAACGCATAAACATATATTTCATGTCAGGTCTAAATATATTTCATATTACTTCAGCGAAAGGGCAGAGACATAGCCATTATCTAGTCCTATTTTTGGTGACATGAGCCTTAATAAAAAGACACATTGTTCAAGCGGCAAGGGAACACAGAAGCATTCCATTAGCGAGAAAAAAAGAGAACTCCTTCAGAAGTACGGGTATGAGCGCTTCAGGTCCATTAATCAAAAGGCTGATCAATATTGTGGTTCTAAGTGAGCGCATCCATGACGGGAGCAAGAAACCATCTCGCCTGCTTGTGGTGGCAGGAAGTGACCACTTGTGCATGAAGCTCTCTGCGGCTCAGCGTGTCCACAGACGATGACTCAGTCCTGCACGTAGAAGAATGGCATGGATTGCACAGATAGGATGTTTTGCATTGAGTCCCCGCTGCTGTAACAATTGGAAATTGATACTGAAATTGTGTCGGCCTCCAAGATAGACTCTGGACCCCGGCAACCCCTAGTTGGAAAAGTGGGTACAGAAAATGAATGAATGGATAATTCTTGCTCGACATAAGGGGTAATATAGGTAGTCACTGTGTGTGTGTGGAGTGTTTGCGTGATATCATTGCGCTTGTGTGTGTTTCATCCTACAATCCAAAGTGTGTCTAGGCAAATTAGCATCTTTATATGTTATGTGATGTCATGTGATGGACTGGCAACCCATCCATGGTGTTCCCCTGTGCTGCTTGGAAGTCGATTCGGATAATTGCTAAAAATATTCAAAATGTTATTAGAAAGATAATTGGTTATAACAGCTCGGGAATCAAATGCAAAGAGTGGATCCCTTGTATAAAAATGCAAATGAGCGCAGAACTATGTCTGTACAATAGGCATTAGCTGTATATCCTTTAATCTAGTATGTGTTGAAGCACATTTGAATATAAACAGTGGCAAATGGATTTTTAGGCCCAAACCAGCATTATTGTTAAACTAATGGTGTTGGGTTGACACCAACAATGTAGGAGACATGGTAACGGGTGGGTCCATGTGCCATCAGTCACCTCCAGCTGGCTCACAATATATATTAAAGCTAACATAAATAGCTAGGCACTTTAGGAGCAATCACAAGGCCTAGCCAACATAGTCTCTAGTTCAGCATTACTTTTCACAATTGCTGCCTACTTTCCTCCCCCGTGAAACGTTACAATTACCGTCTCTCCTGCACGTGTATTCCAAAGCCATCTGGCGTGTCGGGGACCACTCCGGCTGGCTGACAGCTCTATATATAGCAACAGCTATTTACCAAGAGCTGTTTTCTTCCGAAGGAAAAGATACATCCAATGGAACCTTCACCGAGGAGGTGCTTTCACAAAGGAAGCTGATATTACATGTTTATTTAACATGCAATTTGACAGAGATGGATTGGACACAACCTAACTGACAGTAATAACTTAAAACATCTGAAAAATCCTACTTTTTTGAAGCTGACTGTTCGACAGAGAGAATTTGGGACTTGCATATGTACAATATGTTCTAGAGCACTTATAGTAAAAGGTATTACAAGTAAAAACTAAAAGACAAAGTAAGTTTAGGAAATAACCCAGCTGCAATGCCATGAATGACATTGAGTAATGCTTAATAGAAAAGGATGTTTGCCAGCTTTCTGTGTAGGTGCCAAGAGTAAAGCGACAGGGACCGTGCAGTAAATCATGACCACAGGGAAGAGCTCCTGTTGTAATCTTCAGTAGCACAGTAGTTCTGCTGCCTAGTGTGTTCTGATACTTTAACATGAGGTGAGGCTATTTCATCATGATAAAGGCTTCCTCTTATCCAGAGCTGCTACATGCTTGCGTATCAGAAGCAATACTAATATTTTGTGTGTGTGTAGTGGGGAGGGTGCAAAAGAAAGCCCATCATTCATACAGAGGGACCAGCTTTATCGTTACCCTATGAAATGTTTAGGATTGGTGAGTGACAGGAGAGGCAGCTTTCCTTGAGCCAATCAGCTTTCACATGGAACCACTGCCCCTGTGGTCCCACCCCTGAATATGCCCCTGGTGCATATCAATCCTGTCAGTGAGGTAGTCAACCAAACGCTCCATCCTATGAGTTTCCATTGGTGTGGCCAACATGCTACGCAACCCTCAATGTTCATTACACTCACCAAGCAGAGTTTCAGGATTGTGGGATTCACAAGGGCTGTGAAAAAAGCCACCAGCTAGACCCTCAGCGTATTACAACATAATGTTGGGTTTTACCTTTGTGGGGAAGAATACATTGGTTAATATTGTGTGGCACTTATTTTTTGACTTTGACTTCATATCAAATCAGTCATGTCATGCTAACAGGTGTGTTAGAATTAACAAGAACAGAGACTGAACAAAAGGAAGCAAAGGATTTTCATATGGGCTCCTCTTGTTCAACAAGTGCAGCCTTGTACTGGCCATGCAAAGGTTCTGGGTTCAAATCCCAGGGCACGTGGGCATTTAAACTCTTACCTTGACTATAAGTGCTGGGTGAAAACATGTCAACTCACATCTCATCCAGCCATATTGAGCTGGTTTCCTTACCTCAGGTTGGGCCGGTTATTAATTTGGATGGAAACGTAAATCAACTAAAAGCAGGTCTGTTCCATAATCAGACTTCCTGCTGGGAAAAAGTATACCCAAAAAAGCGCTGAAAAAAGTTCCTCATCAATTCAAATTGAAAATTTCATTTTAATGTTTGCTCTTTAAAAACACAGGCAAACAAGCAACTGGTCAAAACACAAACAGGCTCGACAATGACCACAGCAAACTTCTCTAGCAGTGAGACCACAAGAAGCCCTGAAAGCATTAATGTATTAAAACGTCACGGTAGTGTCTTTGGTCAAATTCACATAAAGAAAGAAGGTTACAGAAAATCTAAAATGAACACTGTTCATAGCTTGGGCTATCACATTTTTTACTTGTTTTATTTGTAAATAGCATATTCATGGTTGACTTGAACAATGCATAATTTAAGTGCTCTCTAGTTCCTATAAAGTAGGAGTGCAAAATTAACTCTAGTCGTCATGGGCTGTGTATCTTATGCAGTATGGGGTCTAAGCCAGTGCTTCTCAAACCAATCCTGTCACCCCCAGACGGTCCATGTTTTTGCTCTCTCCCAATTCTCTGGAAGTTGGGAGGGAGGAAAAATGTGGACTGTCTGGGGGTCCCCGAGTACTGATTTAAGAAACACTGGCATAAGCGGTTTTGCGCTGCCAGGAGCTATACAGTGCAGCTTACACAAATCATTAAAATTAAGAAAAGTTTGATTGTCTAATGCATTGTTCTTGATATTTACTGTTCAAAGAGTCAAAACATAACATTTATTTCACTTTCATGAGTAATAAATCGAACATTCAACTTCAGCTCAAGCTGACATGTTTGCGTCTGTGGACATTTCACAGCCATCTAACAACAATCGTTTCCTAGCACCAAGGATCCTTCAGCTGCATCTCTTGAATGTTTTGATACAACAATACTGAACATATCAACATACAAAAAATAAAATGGGATACATGGTAGACACTGCCACTGAAATTAGAAAAAAATACTATTTGCACAGAATTCTGTATACGTTTTACTCTCCATAATCTGTCAGTGCAGCTCACATCTCACATGATATACTTCGTAAAATACTTTCCAAGTTGCATGTAACAAAATTTCTTTGGATACACAAAACAACTGAAACAAACAAACCACTGGCACCCACTTTGTGTGCTTGTGACATTCCTCCAGTAAACAAGCCTCTTGAAATTAACATCAAGGACATCACACTTACACGTTACAATGAGCAATTTAAGGAGCTCGGCTATTTTTCAGACATCTATTTTAAAGAATCAGAATAGCTGACTGAAACAGTAAGCCAATAATTTGCACTGAATGAGAAAAAAAGTAATAGTGAATATGTACGAATTCCTTCCATATAGTATAAAAACAACCACAAGTAATACAAATAAATGGCACTTACTTACAGCCCTTTAAAATAAGATATATCACCCTATTTAAAAAGTCAATATTGTACTAACAACACCACCAGAAATGTCTCCATTCTGACCAAATAATCCTCCTGCACAAGCAACAATATCAGTGAAGATATAACATTTTTCTTTTTTTTAAAGATCAGAATTACAAAAAGGCAATATTGTGACTGTTCAAAATGCTTGATACATTTGCCATATATGAAGTGAATTTTTTAATTACATTTTCTCATCAGTCTGTGACAATTTGTGTTGTTATACTGGGGTTGTGTTAAACATTAACAGTTCAATAATTAGCTCCATCATTAACAAATTAAAAATCATTTAATTTGGGTTGTGTTTAAACCTTATCAAGTGCTTTAAGTGGCCACAACTATGGAGAGAAGAAAACAATGGGCATACAAAACTTCCACTTCTAACATTTACGCTGCTTTTTCAGCGACAGCAAACAATGGGGACAAAGAACATTTTCAGGTAACGGACAATTATTGATTTTTGAAGTTTTGATTTGATTTGATTTAATAAGTATGTTTAGAAGAAATAAATATTTTGTAAACGATAAGCAACAGATGGCTGTTAAACTGTTGGTGTAGTGCAGTTTTCAGATCATTCGCAACTTTACTTGAAGAACGTCCAGGTGGACCTGGAGGACATCAGCTGGACCTTCTGGATCTATTGAAAATCATTGGATGAGTAATTTTAGCACGGTATCAGTGATACAATATATGGCCAAATGTATGTGGAGACCAGCTTGTCCAACATCTCATTCTGAAACCAAAGGTATTCAAATGAAGTTGGTCTGTTCTTTATTTCTATAATAGCCTCAGCTCTTCTGGGAAAACTTTCGATTAGATGTTGGAACATTGCTGGTGGGATTTGTTGCCATTCAGGTTGGGTATTGATGTGATCAGGTCCCTTTCCGTGAGCTTGTGTGGTCGACCACTTCATACCTGAACTTGCTCGCAGATGTTCAAACCTTCACATTCACTTTACTCTACCGGGGCAGCTCTAACTGGCAAACTGACTTCTTTGGAAAGATGGCATCCTATGACGGTATAAAGCTGAAAGTCATTAATCTCTTCTGTACAACCTCCCATTCTGCTACTAATGATTTTACATGGACATTTGTGTGCTTAATTATATACCTTTCTGCAGTGGGTGTGGCTTAATCCACTAATTCCTCTAATTAATAAGAGTATCCACATAGTTTTGGCCTTATAGTATGTTCTTTCTCATAAATATAATCTTTCTCATAAATATATAAATAATTTATCTTTTTGGAATTTAGGCCCTGTCTGGTATAATTTAGACTAAAACAGTTTAAATTATGCTAAATAGAATATACTAAAATAAAGCTTTTCAAATAAGGGTAAAAACACTGCTGAACATCATTGCACAAGAACTTACGGCATGATACTCTAACTGCTGGAATGCAATTTTGGCTTTTTTTGTTAGTTACAGAGGGATGATCTTTTGATCATCACTTCTTAGTTAGGAACTAATGATGAAAATCCATATTTACATTTTTTTAATCATTTCAAGCCACTGCTACTCATTGCTACTCAGTTTGCCCTTGAAGAGTTACCTGTTCACTATGCATACAATGGGCTGAATCAACAATCTCAGGCGGCTGAAGGGAAATGGCGTCAGGCGATGCTGAACATGGCCTTCGCAACCTTCCGGCTACCGACGCCGTAGGCAGTGATATCCTCATGCTCAGTGACGTTGTGCTCGGGGCTCTCATGGGAGGAGTCTTTCATGACGCTGTAGTAGACGGGTACGTTGTACTTGGTCACCTTCTCCTCTCGCTGCCGCTTGCATTCGCAGAGCCGGCGGAAGGCGCTGCGGAACTTCTGTGACATGAGGTTGTAGATGATGGGGTTGATGGCACTGTTTGTGTAGATGCTCATCCGGGAGAAGAGCAGGAACCAGGTGTTGAGGTAAGGAGGGTCCATGAGGGAGTTGACCACCACCAACGTGCGGTAGGGCATCCACAGCAGGGCGAACAGGACCACCACCACTGCCAGCATTTTGGTCACCTAAAGTGCGGTGGGCAAAGCACAATAAAAACAACAGGAAGGCTTTCAAAAAAGCATCTTTAGTAGCTCTGAAGCAATGGACTAGGTGTGAAAATCATTCATTTACCTGGATCCAGATTACACAAGTGCTTTAGAGAGTAAACTGTGATTCACAGGAGTGTTTTTCAGGCAAACAATCACACATTAATTGTTTAGCAAATGGGGAATTTGCATTTGGTTTCATGCTGTGCAGTCAGATAACCAAAGCTGGTTTAAATCTGGTTAACAACCAGCATGTGTTCAGCTTCCACTGGCCATCCACCCACCCATCCTTAAACTGTTTATCCTGCATAGGGGGGTGCGACTTTGCCTAAGGGGTGGGGGCTCATCATCAGCACTTGAAATACCAAACGGGGGCATGTTCACTCATTTAGGAGAAAGGGCCAGGTGCTCAGGCACCCTACACCCTCCTCCTCCAAGCCTATAAATGTAAGACGTGTGTTACCTATAATTTGTCAGAGCAATCTGTCTTTTGGATGAAATATTAAAACAAACCTCAGTTTCTCAGTTTAAGTAACATAAAAACAATTTTGACGTACTGCTGTGCAAAACATCTGCCTGATAATTATCTCACTAAACATCACTGTAAAAATCATGCAGCTTGGCTCTCCAGTATTATACTTGCAAAGCTATTATTCATATAAATAGCCATGACAGAATCCAAACTCCCTTTCGTGGCCATATGCCATTCGCATACAGAGATGGGCACAAATACACCGAAAGGTCTTTTGTTACAAATAACAAATATGTGTTCATGAAATGTAGCAAAATAAAATACAAAATACTGATGTGAGAAAATGTATTTAATTAAAAAACAAGTAATTTTTTAATTTGAAAATACATGTAAAATAGTAACGGTACATGAGGAATGTGTGTACCATTACAGACCTAGTAATGTGAGGTATTTACAAAATGTACTGCTTTCCCTAACTTTAAACAGAATAAGAATTTTGTGATTTATATGTGTTATAGTGTTAATTGTGAAATGAAAAAATGACTTAATGCCAGCTTAACAGACTGCATCTGCATCAGCAGGTCGGGGTTGGGTGGGATCCGGGAAACAGAAGTTACCCTTAATTTATACCCAGTGTTTGCCACACAATCAATGGCGGTGGCTGGCAGGGGTGCTGGTGTGTGTATGTGCACACACAAGGAGGCACATTAACGCTTTCTTAAATTAATTATCATAATGCGTGAATTTCCTGCTTTGTTTTACAGTAGGGCGCCGAAGACTGCATACTCAAAGAATACACTTTTTTAGATATATGCTCAAAAAAACATAACCAATGGCTGTGATGCACATAATATTCAGCATCAAGGTCACCAGTCGGTCTTCCCTTTTACAGAAGCTCAGTGGCTTTACCTACGTTTAGATAGCAGAAAATAATTTTGCCCTTAGGAACAAAAGTAACTAGCCTGATATCTTTAATGCAGTCAATTAAACCTTTTTTGACAAACCACAAGAAATGAACCAGAACACCATTATCGAATAGCAAGTTAATTCACATGTTCTAGAGGACAGCACTGCTGTTTGTTAATTGCTCTATTTTTCTGTCCTAAAATTACATTCAGTGGGCAATATCTGATAGCATTTCTTACTACATGCTTTACCTTAAAGCAGTTTGCACAAAGCACCACAGCAGCTTCTTTCCTTGGATTACTGGTCATGGGAAAACAAACAACCAGCAAGCTGGGCCCAGCAGGGTGTGACGTGCTTTACTGTATGTGCATCTAGCTGAAGATGGTCAAAGCTATATTTAAAAGTCTCTAAGCCTGGTGATGAAGGTTCTTAAAATGACATAAAATATATTAATTAATTAATTAATTAAAGTATTTAAGTATTAAGTATTTGAAAATTTTTTAAATACATATTTTAAAAATACAAACTCTCAAAAGTATTTTGTTACAAAATCAGTTTTTTTTCTGTCCACCAAAGTTCAAATTACAAAATACTTAAAAGTAAATAAATACATATTTTAAATACTGTACATTTCATTTGAATACTGCCCGTCTCTGCCTGCATAATAGTCTACATTTTGATTGCGTTATTCTCTACGTGGTAACCAACAGTTACTGAACAAATACATTCAACACGGGCCTGAGTGACAGCTCACCCAGGGAAGTCAACTAACCTTGTCTAACTGTTTAACTGTTACAGTATTTAGCTGCCAAAATAATTATATTTTTGCCAGTTCACATCCAATTTCATACTACAGCCAGGCTTTCTTTTACATGTCATGCAAAAGAGTGGCTTATATATTTGGATATTGTGTAACCCAAATGTGATACATACAGGAGTAAGGGTATGTCCTAAGGATAATTTCAGCAGAACCAAGCAGACCTTGTATATTGTTTTCATATAGATTTTTAGACAATACACCACAGGGGGAACT